>CM037779.1:12425118-12475118 GCA_021229015.1 Solen grandis
CTAGAAAAGGACAACTACCTGCCAAACTGGCCCCATCTCATCTTCAAAATGTTTTCTCGTTCAACAAATGTTTGTTTTTCAGCAGTATTTGTTCTTTAATTCTCTGATAACTATGAGAATCAACCAATTCTGTGGCCCTTAAAGTGTTTTATATACTTTATCTATGCTTCATATAAATGTGTACTCTTCAACACTTGTGGGTTGGGAAGATTTATCTTCTTTTATCCATATATTTCATGTCTGTGGTAGATCTCTTGATTAGACATTACCGGTTTTCTTATTTATTTGAATTAAATGTATTTAATGCATCTATTAACATACCTTTAACTTTAGTATAAGTATCAGAAGTAGAAGTAGTAGTAGAAGTAATGAAAATCATGAAGAAAATCAACAGAACTGTAATGAATAAACCATGTATGTCTGACAGCTACTGTTTAGAGAGTCTGCCATTTTGCATTGACTCTTATGGTCAGTCACCAAGCAATAGATCTATAACAGTACCTTTCTTTGCATTTTTGGTATGGGGATCGAACCCGCAACCTCTCACTCTTAAGTGGAAAAGTATCAAGCAACTAACCAGAAAGTACCTCAGGTTCTATACAACCTACAACCTCTTCATCCCCACCCCCCAATCTCCTCCCCTCTTTTCTCATCTCAGATTTAAGTGAGAAAGATTGCCAGTTGCTTACATTTGCATCATCTCCATGACTGATTCACTCAGGAACAGAGGGTCAGGATAACCTACTACTGTTAAATACAAAAGATTTTTAAAAACATTTACACTCAATATAAACCCCTTCAACCTTAAAAAAAGCTAAAGAATATAATTATATCTATCTGCCTCAACTCTCAGAGAAATATGCCCTGAAACTCATTTGTGGCAAATCATGAAATAACTTAGCTATATAGCAATACAATGAAAATAATCATGTTTTCCTGATTGCAATGCATTGTTTGCAAATTCCCAACAGCACATCCTGTACATACTTGATTTAAACATCATTCACAGCAGGGCTGCATACTCAAGAGACTTATAGATTTTTTTTTATATCTACCAAACCTAAGTGGAATCTTTACTCTTACCATGCTAAATTTCTTAAATGGACTTATCCTTTCTTCATATTGGACTGTACCATTAGTTGTTTATGGTGGTGCTTGCTAAAAATTATTTAGCGAACTGTGCAAACCATGATCAGATAGCACAGATGCTCTGGCTGATCTTGGTCTGCACTGGTCGCATAGGAAGTCAAAAGTGCCCACAGCATTGTAAGGGTTATTCATGACACATAAGAGTAGAGCAAGAAATTGCAGAGCACTTTCTACTCAATAAGACATTACCCGTATTTGACTGGAAACTTCTAAGCATTGATTCACACATTTTTGTGGTCGACAGATTTTTTTTTTCTTGCGATTTCTACATCCCAAGACGATGAATTACAGACATGAAATATCCACTGGCAAGAACTCATGTAATCTTATGGATAAGAAATTCATGGCCAAGCTATCTCTTACACACTGCTTTCCAATAATTCAGAAATTCTGTATTCCTCAGAAATTCTGTATTCTGTGTGATGCAAGAGATAATGAAAAGTAAATATTTTCATTATGATGCACATACTGAAGGGAAAGGTGCATTATTTCATGCAGACAGACATCCTGCTTATACAATAAATGTTTTCTGTCCACTGATTACGTTATTTTTCTGTAAGATGGTATAAAAGCATCCATGGCAATTTTAAAGATACAGAAAAAAATTAAAAGGGTGTTCTGGTCTAGTGGTAACATATATGGCTGTGGACCCGAAATTTGTGGGTTCAAACCCCTCTGGGGCAAGAATTATTTTCTTGGCTTTCACAGGCTTGAAGTACTGGTCCAACCCAGAAACTATAATGGAGGATAAACACAAGTTGCATGATCTTGTTCTCAAATCAATGTTAAAGTTCAATCATATCTTTGAATTTATGCAATGGTTGGTTTGGTATCAAATAATTAAGAAAATGTCTACTATTTAGAAATACTGGTAAAGAAGTCTCCATATGTAAATACAGATGAAAAAAATTCCATCTTATCTGATTACAACATATGTTTCATGAGACTGATTCTTACATGCAAACTTCAGATTACAACTTGGAACAGTTGTCTACTCATATGTAAAAAAGCTTGCAATAAAAGCTTATCACTAATTGCAATGGACTTTTCTGATGAATGTAGGTGAAAGATAAACTTATCATTCATGTTTAGTAATGTTTTATCGACACAATCGAGAATTCCTGTAAGAGGATATTTAAGAAATATAAATACTATCATATTGATCTTTTATGAAAGATAGAGATGAATGATAAATATATTAGTAATACAGGTGGTGAATATAAAAAAGAAACACCATTGGCAAGAAATCAAAATCATTTACTAGAAGGTAAAAAGATTAAAAAAAAAAAAAAAAAAAAAAAAAAAATGAAATCATTTTCTTAGATTATGCTTGCCTTAATCAGACAGTCCGGAAATCATGATAAAAGTTGACCTTTAGGTATTAATGATATTTCATAGACAATTTAAGAATATAAGCATTACTTAGCACGAAGTATTGCTGGTAGAATTCAACCAAATGTACTGAACTTAAGGTCTTCCCATCCTAATAGCGAGCCATTGATGTTACTTAACAATACACATGTATATAAGCTTTTGAAGTGACAAACAATGGTAATCTTAGGGGAAAATTGACATGTTATGACAAGTGACAGAAGTTCTTTTACTACCTCCCTTTGATTATTTTGTTTTTGAGTTATTTCCCCTGAAAACTAAAAAAAGTTATTTTTTTCCATTTTCCTTTGGAAAAATTTAGATTTTTTCATGAAAGTTGATACAAAATCATAAAATGCATCTTTCTACCATGATTTTTTCTCATAAATCAAATTCAGTTTTTCATATTCACAAAAAATACATATTTTCGATAGGCTTCAATGTTAACTTAATATGCAAATTATCTCCCCCAAATTAGATAAAAATTGAGAAAAAAACAAACAAACAAAAAACTCTTGGTGAAATATTTTTAATTTTTAATGTCTTCAAAGTGACAAAGTTTCATAGGAATAAAAGCATCCAGTGGCAAGATATAGAATATGGCTATTAGGATGGGAAAACCTTAACCTGAAATATTTGCTGAAGGGCTTATTACTGGGCTTATGACAGACAATCAATATAATACAAATTTCAAGTCACTAAAGAGGCAAATATAACTACAATGCTATTCATGAAAAGAAAAAAAGGGCTTTCAGGTCCCATTTATGTTAATTAAAACATATCCTAATCATTTGATTATTGTCCTTGATTTCAATTAACAGACCAATACTAACAATGTGTTTTTCCCAATTAATCAGCTGTCAGAATTTCATTTCATAAGAAGGCTTTTTACAAAATATTTCTTCTATTTCACAGAACTTCTTGAATATATTTCTTGAACTCTATTAACTTACATTCTTAACAGCATAAAACTGTCCCTTTTGATATCTCTTAGGACTAAATGAAAACCAAAAACCTGGCACAAACAAAGGGAGGTAAATACATAATATCAGGAAATAAGTACAGATTATGGGTATAAGTTATAACATGAAGTAGGTAGAACACAGGAAGTAAACTACAGTGAGTTCAAAAGAATATGTGATGGTAAGGAGAAACAAAAAAGGAAATAAAGGGAGATAACTTAGGTTCACAGAAACATATTTGCAAAAAGGGAGATAATTACAAATAAAGGGGGATAATCAAGGCAGTACTTACTTGGTGCCCTTGATACAAGACGTAAAGGACGTAACACCCTAAACGCCCGAAGGGCTTTGACATCAAACACTTCATCATCAAATGTTGAAGTTAGAATTGTACTAATTAAACTGAAAAATAAGAAAGAAAACCATGGTTTTATTTTTTCAATTAAAAACAGTAGAAAAAAACAACAGCACAAAATATCTATCACATATGACTATAACACTTTGTCTCATGGACTTATTATGATACCTTTGCAAACAGAGCAGACCAAGATCAGTCTTTCCAGAAACTGCCTAATCAGAGTCTCCTCTTTTTGCTCACTAAAATTCCATAGACTGCCCGGCAGAGAAAAATTTTTTGTTTCATGTACCATTTTTATTTCAAAAATTTAATATTCTTTAAAACTCAAACTTGTACATGAATATTCATGAGGCAAAGGGTTCAATTTTGCAAGTGTAAATATATCTTACATGAACGGAAATGGAGCAAAATGATTGACGTCTATATATGACAACCTTCATCAATTCTACTTCTTATATAAAGAAGCCCTTGCAAAAATCAAAGATGCAAGACCAGTATAGCCCTTTTCATAGGTGACCGGCATGTGTATTTGATGGTATAGACATATATACACAAACTAGTGTATATACACAAACTAGTGTATATATGTCTATACAGTCATCAAATACACGTGTCGGCCACCTATGGCCCTTGTGAACTGCCCCTTAGAGATACTTTTCCTTTTAAACATTTACCAAATATAGAATATCCTGTCATTTTCTTACATGCATCAAAAACAAGATGTCAACTCAATGCAGACAAACTTCCTGACGACTGCTCATACAGACATCTATTTTTGTCAACCTATTCATTCCAAAAAGCAGACTGGCCTTCTTTTCCCATAAAACAGCTCATCTATCACCCTTCACAAACTTCTAATCCAATTACATTCCCTTGGAAAATCAATTGGCCTTGTTGCCCTTTGACCCAACCACCTGCAGAGCGATCCAAGAAATTAATTTCAGTCCCCCACCTCTAGACTTTGAAAGTTAAGACCAATGCCACCTCTTGTAACTGAAGAGTGAAAATTGCAAAATACCGTTTCTATATTAGGAAATAGGACATACTGTGAAAATAGGACCAGATGAAGTAACAGTTGCGAAATACCTTTTCTTTTCTGTTGCAAAATACTTGAAACTTGTGCCAACTATTATCTGAGTACTGATAAAGATTTATTTTCATTTTAATTTATTTTTTATGAAAAATAATAGCAGAGTGACACAAAACAATTGAAAGAGAATGAAAGAGTCTTGACCATAGAAATGAACAGTTTTGCTGGGTGTTTTCAGTTTGAAATTATGTTCAAACATTTATGAAATTCACATCATTGAAATAATTATTGTCAGTGCTCTGTCATAAATCTTTTATTATATGCACCGTGTTCTACATCTAGTATATATATATACATTTAGTATATGTGTTAAGTTTCCTCCTGGCATAAGCTTTTTGATTACCAGTACACGTGTTTGGAAGCAGTCCTGCATACCTTTGTTCCAATCAATAGAATTCTGTCTGTGACAAACGCCCCAGCTATGTTGTACAGAGCCGTGTAAAGAACTTGCCCTACTTTGAATCTCTAATTGGATTAGTTTTCTGAACTTGGAATGTAAATATCCTAGTAAATCTTTATTTCCTTTTTCTACTTTAAATGCTCCTGTTACCATTACCCTAAGTGCTTAAAGAGAATTAGAAATTATGCAATAGCATTCCCCACTCCTCAGTTGCAATGTTCTGTAATTTCCATAATGAATTTAAGAGTTTGTTTTAATCATATCATTTTGACACTCTACATTACACTAATGAAAAACCAAACCAGAAAGAAAGCTACCTTCATTTATATCAGATTTTATCATTTTTAACCATCTCATCTCAAAGCAACTGACAAGAAGAGAACAGTATAAAACCTGATCAGGCTCCTGCAAGTTATTTGATTGCAGATCTGGTTTTATACTGGTCACCTACATCAACAGCCTGATGACTAACACAACATTTTGGGGAAAAGTTTGGCTGGGGATATTTCAATAAGACAGGACAATGTCCCAATGAAGGTCAGCCTCATCTTCTGAACAAGGACATTGGTCCTCGACTAAATCGCAATATCCCCATTCAATATTCTCCTCTCAGTCTGCAGCTAATTGAATTTTTTGTTTCATTAGACTGGAACTTGGTCCTTCAAGCTAATAACTATCCTAAACAAATATATATGCAAAAGCAGGAAAACAACATCCATTCCTCATCCTTTCTGCAAAGCAGAATCAACAAATCAACATCCCCCCCCCCCCCCAAAAAAAGTGTTATTTCTGGTGATTCGGAAGGGGCTTTAATAAAGGAAAATGTGCCATTTTCTTGATTTTGGAGAAAGAAAGATCCTTGGGTAAATAGTAAATTTGGAGAAAACTGCATGGATTTCAAGAAATTTTCAGATGGGAAGCCACCTATTAACTGCTAAAGATAAAGTAGGTAAAAAAGCCCTACCTGTAGTTGTTGCAATGTTTTAATTTTTATTCATTATGTTTTATTATTTTACAATTTACATAGAGAATACAAAACAAGGCTTTTGAGAATGGTTACAGAATTTATTTTTGATTTTCTTTTTTTTTGTTGGAAAAATGGTGGGCCAAATTGGTAGGGGATTTTGAGACTTCATACAATTAAAATTTTAAATACAGTGGAACCTTGCCAAACCAAACACAGGTAAACTGGCCTCATGTTTCTGCCTCTGAAAATACTTAGTATGATTTCTGGCTCAAATTTGAGTATCATACTCAAATCCCTATTTAAACTAATGGGCATTGTTTGAGTATAAGTATGAAAATCATACTTAAGTACCATTTTTATTTTCAAGAACACAAGACTTGATCCTGATATTCTTTCTTCTCCTTGTTAACTTAATATTAATATTTAATCCATATTATGCTCTTTTGAGTGTGGTATGTGTTTTCATAGGGCAAAGACCTATTAAGCAAAGATAGGAAACTCCTGTAACAGTCAGAGGAAAATATAATTTTGTAACGAAGCAGGTCACTGATTTTGCAAACTGTCTAAAATAAAATATATGGAAAAATCACAGAGAAAATAATAAATTTCTTATAAAAATGTCATTCTTCTAGTGATAAAAAATATTTTCAGCTTAATTAATTTTGAAAATTAATTATAATTAAGTTTTGATTTAAATTCAACCAGTGTAGCAAAAAAAAAAAAAAATCCACCATATTTTTGTTCATGCAGAGGCTTCAGTATTTTACACAAAACTTTTTTATTTCTTAACTAATTTTAATATATAATGTATCATTCTGAAGGTATTGTATTGTCCTATTGCAAGATAATTCAGATTTTTATGTGAGGAATCCTTCCAGCTGGCTTGCGGTAGGTCGGTGGTTCCACCCGGATGCCTCCGTGCATTCGGGGTCTTCCTCCACCTGTAGTTAGCTGGACGTCGCTATATGACTGAATACTGTCGAAGCGGTGGTAAACACAAAGTCAAGTTATTGCAAGAAATGAAATGCTTTCAAATATCTCAAATAGAATAGCAGGAATTTGCAAGATCTGGACAATCTGCCGCTTGATTTTGAGTGATTTTGATTACTAGCCAATCTTTGTTTTTATCAGGTCTTTGCAGAGGGCAAACTGGCCAGTGTATATCCAACTTGAAACTATTCAGAATGTATTTCAAGTCAGATTAAACAAAAGAACGCTTCAGAAAATTAACTCAAAAGTCGGATCTTAAATGATTGTTTTAATATGAAATCTTAAAAGGGAGGGAGAGGAACAGCAGTGCCACTATAGACACTGTAGTACATTCCCAAGCTATCATGTTCGTCACCGGCATGTGATCATGCTTTCTGAAGCAGCAGCTAGACTGACGGCAAAGAAGTAATTATATCGCTATGTTGATTTTACTTGTCTAAGCTGTGTATTTTTATTTTGGAAAAAGGCCTATATACATGTTATCTCAATGCTGATTCACATTGATTATTTGTATCCTGGAAAATTATCTCATTATCTTAAGAGAAAGAGAATTTTCTACGTTAGAGAAAAAATACACAACATATAGTTTTTTCTATAGGTTCTTAGGTGAATTGGACAAAATATTGGCCAACTATTTGCCAACAAATGGATGAGTTAAGACTAACATAGTGTTACATCCATAATCATACATTAGGCTCACCAAATTTACTAATATTAGTTTCGATATCTTCTTCAGAAACTTTTAATTTTGATTTTTTGCCAACAGCTACAATATTGTTTCTTACAACTGTCCCCTAAATTGTACTTGGCCTATTTAAACAGACAGCTCCAAGAATGTCTATCACTTACAGTGTTTTACTTTCCACTTGGTCTGGTGTCGACCGCAATTTGTATTTAAGTCTCACATAGTCAAAATCTCAAGAACAAAACGAGACCAAAATTACAGACGGACATGGAACCCAACAAATAACATTACTCCAGAAGTACTCTTAACTTGAAAATTATTATTCCCCATGGGAAATTTATAGAAATTGAAAAAGTTTTTGGTAGCTTTTTGGATGATTGTTTACTTGAACTGAACTCCTTAGTGATATGAATTTGGGGGGAATTGTTAACAGAATTTTTACTGTGTTAGACCAAGAAAGTATCATATGAGTAAAATAAATGCAACCAAGGTATTAAAAATATGACAAATCCTCATTTATTGGCAAATATTCAATGCATTTTTACTGGTTACTTATGATCTGCTTCACAAAAGTGAGATAGCAAATCTAAATTCACGTCAGTTCTAAGACCGGTGATTAAAAAGTAAATCTCTCCTTTCATAATTTGTCCATAAAACATTCCAACAATCGGAAATTCAGGGTGCTATATCGAGGGTCAGGTTTCCAATTTATTTCCGAATTATTCAAGCATTACCAGTAAGTCTGAAGGAAGCTCCTAAGCTAGATGTATGGGGTATAAGGCCTGAAATCTACAGACTGAACCTTCATCTGACATAACTGCTGGGCACTGAAGCAATCTCACCACAGGGAAACATATGTTAATGTTGATTCCAAAGGCTTTACTAACATATATGTATACTCCTTAAATCAACATAAATAATCACTATTTTACAGGATGTTAAACCATAGGAAGGCCAAATTAGACTGAAACGAATTTTAAGACCACAGAGTTTTTTTTATTTATTTTTTTTTTTTTTTAATTTCGAGAGGTCTAATTACATGTTCTAGGCTGATCTGGGTTCTTTTTATCAGATTTGGAACTTTCATGCTTTAAAGGCTTCATTCTGGTAGAGTTTGGCAAACAATAGGATCTTCCCATATCAGTTTATCCTGAGGAAATCTTAGTTTGGATCAACCTGGCATTGCAATTTGGTTCAAACTTGCCGTACCCTAAGAAAGGGTTTTGCGAATTTGCATTTTTCATCCGAGCAAAACATTTTGAATCATGAAAAAAATTCAACTTTCTGATTGGTATTTTCCATAGTGGAAAGCAAATGGATCAATTTCAGCACTATTTTTCTTTGATTGTTTGATGTCATGTCGTGGTTTTGTTCAAGTTACAATTTGGCTTGCCAGCATGTACTGAAGTAGTGTCCTGATTGCTTCCAACTTTAATTGTTAGCTATATGATTTTAACTTAAAATTATAATCATCCCATCTTGGCTTCTTTTTTCTCAGAATATTCATGTGCAAACTAGAACTGTCGCCTAAGGGCTTACTAATACCCCCCCCCGCAAGTGATTTTGTCAAACATGGCTTTGGAGCATGAAATCAGAATTCTTGTATGCAACACTCCATCTTAATATACAGAGGACATATGTGCCAACTACATGGAAATCTAGTGATCCTTTGTAACACATACCTATGGATATACCTATGTCTATGGATAAATATCATTAAGATTCACTGAAATCTATCAATGGAAGAAAATTGTAAAACAAATACCATCAAAGGGACACGGGGGGGGGGGGGGGGTAACCCAATGTTATATAGAAAAAGCGCTACTACAATGTCTAAGGTTGAATGACAGCAAGTTTCATTGAAATCCCTCCAGTAGTTTAGGAGGAGTAGTCTGCAGAAAATTGTAAAGCAAAAATCATCAAAGGGGCATAACTATAAAAAAGGGAGGTAATCCAATGGGAGGAGTAGTCTGCAGAAAATTGTAAAGCAAAAATCATCAAAGGGGCATAACTATAATAAAGGGAGGTAATCCAATGTTATATAACTAACACATGCTTCTACAATGTCTAAGGATGAATGGCAGCAAGTTTCATCAAAATCCTTCCAGTAGTTTAGGCGAAGTAGTCCGCAGAAGTTTGTAATGCAAAAATCATCAAAGGGGCATAACTTGGAAAATAGGGGAGGTAACCAAATGATATATAGATAACGCGCTTATACAATGTCTAAGGATCACTGCCAGCAAGTTTCATCAAAATCCTTCCAGTAGTTTAAAAAATCACAAAGGGGCATAACTAGGTAAATAGGGGAGGTAACTAAGCTTATTAAATGTCTAAGGATCATTGCCAGCAAGTATCATTAAAATCCTTCCAGTAGTTTAGGCGGAGTAGTCCGCAGAAGTTTGTAATGCAAAAATCATCAAAGGGGCATAACTTGGTAAATAGGGGAGGTAACTCAATGCTATATAGATAACGCGCTAATACAATGTCTAAGGATCATTGCCAGCAAGTTTCATCAAAATCCTTCCAGAAGTTTAGGAGGAGTAGTCCGCAGAATTTTGTGTCTACAGACGGACGGACGGACAGACGGACGGACAGACGGACGGACGGACGGACGGACAACCTGATTCCAGTATACCCCCCCCTAACTTCGTTGCGGGGGGGTATAATAAATGACTTCAAAAACACTTGATTTACTTCACTTCAAATGGTATTACAAAATCATGTGTGTTGCTTTGCCATGTAGACTGTATAGAATCTAAGCTACAATATTGTATGAGCAAACAGAGTAGACCCTGATCAGGCAGTTCCTTCCAGGACCTGTCTAAGGAAGGAGCGGCCTGATCAGGGTCTACTGTGTTTGCCAATGAGTCAGAATGAATCTATATGAAGTATAAGGCTAAGGCATTTTTTATACATTATGGGAATGGTTTAACTCTTTTAAGAAAACGATGTCAATACTACTACCATCATTAGGTAAAGCCTGAGAGGGAACTTCAATTACTTCCAGTGACTCATCAACAAACTCTATTAACCTGAGTGGGCCTACTTCTCCTTAATGAAGCTGTTTAATAAATCTGAAGGTCCCTGGTCTCTATTTTTGCAATCAAATAAAGCAATTTTGTAGTAAATGTCAAATGTCTGAAGACCAGCCTGCACTGAGAAATTAGCTGAACTATCTTTATATTGGTTCAACAAACTCTAAACCTTGGATATGGAAGTAAAAATTATGAAAGATATTTCAGCCATGACATTAGGTGTTGCAGACAGTCCTTTATTCATGATATGAGCTTGATTTGACTATCTGAGTTTACCGTCGCTTCTACAGTATTTCAGTCATATAGCATCGTCCAGCTAATTAAGATTAAGACCCCGATTGCACGGAGGCATCTGGATAGAACCACCAACCTATTGCAAGCCAGCTGGAAGGCTTCCTCACATAAAATCCGAATGACCCTGCAGGGATTTGAACCCACACGATGAGGGGCTGAGTTAGTGTTAAAGTCAGCAACTTTACCCTCTCGGCCATGGAGGCCCCAGCTTGAAATGAGGACAGTGTAACTGAATGGGAATCATTGTGTGATTTTCCTTGTTTCATTAAGCTTTTGATGTTAGTGGTATTTAAATATTGAATTCATCCAAAAGTACTAATGATGACTTATGTCAACCTTTAAAACTACACACATTTAGGTTAATCATGTCTTGTTATATAATTTGGAATTAATCTAATCCTGGGTTGGACCAGTACTTTGCACCTGGGAAGGCCATGAAATATTCTTGCCCTCAAACAAGGTTCAAACCCATAACCAATAGATTTGCAGTCATGAACACTACCTCTGGTCTATAGTGCAAGGTTACATACTTATAGCTTCTGGATATATGCTTCTTACCACATTACCTTAACCATTAACATCAATTATGGCCTGAAATTCTGAAAAGTTTCATTATAACAACAAGGCCCAGTTTGTTGTTTAGAGTCTTTCTCCTTTAGAGTCTTTCATTTTTCTGCAGCCTGTTACCTAACAATCCCTTTAATTTCATTTTAAGTGGATGCTTCGCCCATGCCAAATCCAATTTGCTCCATCATACATTACCTAAACTAGGAACACCAGCCTTGGGTGTTGTACATAGGAAAATTGGATCTAATTATGTTTCAGTTCCACACCTATACGCAGGCAACATGGCAGACAGACCCTAAAACCAGCCTCCCAAACATAATTGAACACTAAACCAACGGCTCCACCTACCATTATAGAGTCTATTATCTATCTGCCAAAATATACATGTCAGAGGACCAGTTGTAGCATCTGCAGCATTAGTGTCATGGGCCACAATGTACCTTAACCTTTTTCTTCATATAGAAGCATTCTGACACATTGGCAAACAGAGTAGACCCAGATCAGACAGCACCTTCTAGGAGCTGTCTTATCAGGGCCTCCTCTGTTTGCTCATTCAATATTGAAGCTCATATTCTACCCAGTTTGCAAGGCAACGAAAATTCCATTGTTTTATATGCCCCTTTAAAGTTCAGTAAATAAACATTCATCAGTCATCATTTTTTATATGAATATTCATAAAATAAAGGGTTAAAATGCCATTTTTGTAAGTAGGAATAGAGAACACTGGCCTGCATGACATGAAATATCACAAATTTAAATTTGAAAATAAAATCTCAAAGTCTGTATCACCAAAAAAAAGCAAACTTTGAATAATTCAAATACATGTACTATTTTTCATATGATCATGCCTATAATGTATGACAAGTATACATAATTTCAGAAATTTGATAAGGGAAATCTTCTATCTCAATAATGAGATGTTTCATCAAATGCAATTGTGGAAAATTTTAAGTTTCTTACAATTTTTGAAAAATATATTTTCACAAAACAAAAAGAAAAACATGTGAAATTGCCAAGGAATATATTAAGTTTGTCAAACTTACTTGAGCAACTTGGCAATGTAATTCACACACACACACACGCACATACAAACAATATTGAAAACAATAAACTATATGATGTCATGGGCACATGGAAATGTTTCCAACAAAAAAGCAAATTACTACTGAGTTACTAATACCACATAAATACCAGGCAGGTGTACGTACATGTATACATTATTACATTGTCAGGCTTGGTTCAAAACTATTACAACTACATTTAAGTAAAGAGGCAGTTACACTTCTCTTGCATCAAGTCCTCAAAATTTATCAAAATGTTAGAAATACAAATAAATATATTCACTTACCCTATAACTACTATTATAAAATCTAGAATGTTCCAGCCATTTCTCAGGTAAGCACCAGAGTGAAGTATAAAACCATATGCTATTATTTTCATAAGCGCCTCTACCGTAAATATCACAAGAAAAATATATTCTACATGTTCCTGAAACGAGAAAAAGAAAAAACAATTGTAAGGCATGAGCAACAATAGCATATTGATAAGCAATTAAAGAGAAAAAACATAGCATGAGTTATAAAACTGACATGTGTACAATGCAGGTCTTTGAATCAAAATAACATGAATAAAAAACACTACAGGCTTAAAACAATTAGTTCATACTTAATAGATGATACGAGAATGTATGACATTTAGTACTGGTATAAAACAAGCCCATTAAGTCAATGAAGAGGGAAAATATCTTTTACACTAATAAAGTTTATAGATGTACGCACCTGGGATAACCTTCATCTTATAATACAAGACTGCAATAAACCATTCAAAGTTTTGCAGTGAAATCCAACCATTATCTATATATTGTCAGGACTTTAACCCTTTCCCTCATATAGACTCATTTTAACCCTTTCCCTCATATAGACTCATTTTAACCCTTTCCCTCATATAGACTCATTTTAAACCTTTCCCTCATATAGACTCATTTTAACCCTTTCCCTCATATAGACTCATTTTAACCCTTTCCCTCATATAGACTCATTTTAAACCTTTCCCTCATATAGACTCATTTTAACCCTTTCCCTCATATAGACTCATTTTAACCCTTTCCCTCATATAGACTCATTTTGACGCACTCAATAGGTACCACATAAAGCCTAATCTGCAGAAAACCAAACTCAAACCTTACCAAATTTAATTGTAAAATCCTCATTACCAGACCACTGAGGAGCAGCGAACAGCATAAAACCTGATCAGCCTGCGAGTTACTCGCAGGCTGATCTGGTTTTATGCTGTTCGCATAGGTCTTTTCATGGTATCCTTTATGAGGGAAAGGGTTAAGGTTAACATAACAAACACAGCTATGTGTTTTTTTGTGTTTGTGTGTGTAAACCTTTCTTAAAACAGTATCCCAGTGTCATGATTGAATAATTTATCATCTAATGTAAATATTTCTGTAAACATTGGATTAAAATCCATTGCCAATATGACCAGAACATCAACCATTGATCACATGGCATCCTGATGTTGTTATGATCTAATTTGAATATTATCGTAAACATTGCCAACAAGAGCAGTATATAATCATAAATTTGTCGTAGACAATAAAAGTCTTGCAGGATAGTCCGACTGAACACCAGCTGGCTAAAATTACTTCTTATGGAGAGCAAAGATATTACAAAACATAGATAAGATCTTAATGTTCACCTTACTGAAGTTACATGTAATTGATCTCAAATTAATACAAGAGCTTGGTGCAAAACTATTGTAACTGCTTCCTAATATTATGTAGTTACAACACTTTTGCACCAATAATAATAATTACATTATATATAGATAGGTGATAAAATGATAAAAGTGGAAATTCTGAAAAATTGGATCATTCTTTTTGTCTTGCATTTGATTACATAAAAGTACATGAATTATAAAACATCATGTGGAGTAAGTGAAAAGAACTAATTGTTTTCACAAATCATATTATCTTTTCTAAGTATTTTTTAAATTCTGAAAAAAAAAAAATCATGGCAAAAAGAAAACTGATCTTGGCCAATACACAATGATCTCGGCCAATACACAAACCAATCTTGGCCAATACAAAACACAACCAATCTCGATCATTACAAAACTGGTCTTGCCAATACAAATTGATCTCAGCCAAAACATAACTGATCTTGACTAATACACAAACACTTATCTCAGTCAATATGAAACTGATCTCGGTCAATACACAACTCATTTCAGCCAATACACAATTAATCTCAGCCAATACATAACTGATCTCGACCAATACACATCTGATCTCCGTTGCCTGGGCAATAGTTTTACAGTATTTACCTGGGCTGTTATTATTTGCCTGGGATCAATTTTCAGTCTACATTACAACACAGCTTAAGCCCTGTGATACAGAAAATGGCTGGATGGATCAAAGACAGCTGCCACACTGCTGCTGTTAGACACTGTTTAGGATCTGATTATTGATCATAATCACATGCTAGATTAGGAGAGTTTCCATCAACTGCACTATGTTTTCATCCATTGTTTCTTTGTATGCTTGCGTTTTAAACGCCCCATCAACAGAATTTCAACCATTTAGAGACTTTTGTCTAAACTCAATATACATCAACCTGATGAAGATCTTGTGCAGGCTTTAACAAGTTGGTACTGAAAAATAAGATTAAATCTACCACTGTCTGGAGTTTGCACTTAACACCTTCATATAAAAACATGTATAAATTGGTGACAAACTTTTAATGAAGCAACCTGATATTTCCCTGTTCACAATCTGTCATCTAAGTACCAGTATTTGTAATGAATGTAAATGCCTTCTATATTCTGTATCCACTAAGTTTAGGATCTATAACTGTGAACACATTCCAAAGTTGTCTCTCATTGAGCAGACAACATCCAAATTTCTCCACCCTGTCTACGCCCTATCAAAATGATGTTAAAACCTGTTTTAACTTATTTCCTTTTCTGCCCAATGGAAAACATAATCTTTCATTTTACACTAATCCCTCCCCACCATTTAAGGGTTTATAGACCAGTATGTTGTATGTTACCTATGGAAGGTAATGAGAAATTCTGGTTCCTAAAAAGGTTCAAACCCACTACCTTTGGATCCAATGTCATGTATGCTAATGCTGTACCACAGCACTTTACAGCTAGTAAACTTGGAATTTGAACCCAAGAGTTGTGAATTTGAACCCCACTACACAAAACATAGAAACCTCCCTTGGTTCTTTTCTCCCTACATATAGTGCCAATCTTACCCAGAAATCTTCACGATGATTAAATTCACGCTGGAAGACAGTCTCAAAATTAACGTTCTTTTCATTATAGAACTGTGTTGCTTACATAAATTCTTAATGAACTAACCGTGTGTAATTAACTATATAAATTTGTTACTTATTATTTGTGAAATTTGGGCATATAATTACCTAGAACAGTAAGGGCAAACACTGTGTATTTTCAAACTGCCAATAACCGTATTCTGAGATAAACATGCTCTAGACTATTAGTGTAAATTTTGTACATTTACTCCATAAATTTAGCAGAATTAAATTAACCTTGAGGACAAATGCTTTAATATCTTTAATAAGATTTAGTCATAAGAAAAAATATGATGCAAGAAATTCATGATTTCCATGTACTAGTTGAATTTTGTTTTTGTGACAAACCATGTAAATTTTCTCAAGACACAACATGTTGGTTTAAATAAGAGTGTAATGCTAATCTAATATTTCCTGTAAATGCCTGAAATTCAATGTACTAAAATTTAACCCTTACCCTGCTGGAACCGTAAGTGCTAACCTTTGCCACCAGTAAAGAGCCAGGCCAGCCTGCACATCCATGCAGGCCAGCCAGCCTGCACATTCTTGCAGGCTGGCCTGGCTCTTTACTGCTGGCTGACCAACTACAAGTTTTCATCCTGTTATCCCTAAAATTGATAATGGACAGTTCCAAAACAGATGCCAGCTAAGTCCATTTGAGAAATTCAGCAAGCTAAAGGTTAAGTACAGAAAGGTCACTGTATTTTATGGCTAGTTTCTAAATCACCCCAAGCACATGTACCCAAGGGCCTAAGTCAGACATTTTGGGGGCCTAAAAATGGTCCCCATTCAGTCATTAAAATACTTTGTTGTATAATTTTTGTTCAAATCCATACACATAATCAATTACCTCAACAGTAATAAGTCTTGTACAAATAGGAATTGATGAAGCAATAGATCAGACTGTGTAATGGCCTGGGTCTACTATAAACCAATAAAGCACTACAAAATGAAAAACTCCAATGTTCCTGCTGAGAAAGTGAACTAATATTTAACTTTTAGTTATCTTCTTCCTTAAAGAGCTAACAGACTCTTCCAAAAGCAAAAATATAGGCACATTTGGCAGCACAATTCTACTACACATTAAAATTTGGCAGCACAATATTACTACACATAAACATTTGGCAGCACAGTTCTACTACACATAAAAATTTGGCAAAGCAAAGAAGCCGGTGAATATGCTTTTACCAGATGAAGACAATGTGTCAAGGAAAGATTTCTTTCCTCTCCTTTAATTCAAAATCATCCTACAAATTACTGAGCAATGATACCATACAAAACCAATTTTTCATGGTGATTAATCAAATACCAACTATCACACTTTGGCTCGCTGAATTTTGCAAAGAACAAGCAGTTTAAGGACTTGGCTGTATTGATCAATCTCTTGTATTGATCTAGATTGCCCTTACAGTATGCTTGGATTTAAAAATCCCTGACAGTATTCCAGTATTTTGGTATTTTGTCTACATTGGGACAGATATATAGCTGCCCCACTGTGGTATCATGCTGTGCATGGGTGGTATGATACCACACCTAGTCACATTATCTTGACAACCAGGTCAATCAGTTCTGAAACTACCCTTATATAATGACTGCCAAGCAAAAGGATATATCAGGACCATTTCTTATGGCTTTGGTATGTTGTGGTTGTGAATCCAACCCACAACCTCCTGATTCCGAAACCAATGCTGATAGTAAAAGTGGGTATATATGCATCATAGAGACAGAGATGGAGTCTTCACGCAGACTCTGCCATGGAAATAGAGTTCAACTGAGGATAGTGTCAATTCCTAGAATTCCCTAGTACTGTACATAATAACAGGTGTTGCTTTTCGAAGAGTGTTACCACGTGTCAAATTTTTCAATCCAGTCTAACCTGGATCAAGTAATGTAAACAACATACCAGAGAACAGGATATGTTAGCAAAAAAGATAGCCATCTTCAAAATATTGGCAAGAAAACTGTTTATGCATGTTTTGTGTTGTAATCATTAAACTTTAATCTGTCAAAGAATGGATGCACTGTAGTACAAACTGAGATCTCATCGCCAGGTCACTCAGTGTACAAATTTTCAAACCAGAATTTAAAAGTTTGCACATAGATATACTGTGTTTATAATAATTATAATATCAACATGTACATAAAGAAAGCCATAGAAATTGTTAACAACAGTTTCCAATATAAACCACTTTCTTCAAAACACTGTTGAAAATCAATTTAAAAACAAACTGTAGTCCCCACAATGAACTGTAGCAGAGTCTGTAAACAGTAGCAAAGAAACTCCAACCAATAAACTGTTTATTTACCACAAGAACAACATATTAGCTCAGTGGTAGAGTGTCCACTTTATGTTTCAAAGGTCAAATCCCTGCCAGGGAGCTTTCCTCTAGTGACCACGTCAAATCAAAGACTTATAAAATGGTAAAATGGTAAATTGGTAGCGCGATCTTGCCTGTCATTCTGCAATTATAGTTGTTATGGTAACTGAGAACTAAATACTGGTTAAACCCAGGAACTTGTCTCCCATGTATCAGTGCTATACATAAAGCACATAAAAGACCCAAGCGGTCTACTGGCAAAATGATCCAGGGTATCGCACATGGATTCCCTTGTACCTACCACTGTCTCTTCCTATATTATCTCTTCAGCAAACAACAGGAGCCAACTTGTGGGGGGTATCCTTGACTGCAAGGTCTAAATATGGCCATAATAATCAGTAAATGATTGCTAGTGTTTACTATAGACGAAGAAGAGACAAGAGAAACAACATGACTTATTAAAAGCTAATATGAGATAGAAATACCACTGTGAAATCATTAATTTCCGCAGGACACTTTTTTTTTCCGTTGATTTCGAGGTGGGTTTTATTCACGAATATCAATCCCCACAAAAGCTTGTCACTTAACATAGACCTCACGTTTTCTAGAGCACAGATCCACGAAAAGATGTACCCATAAAATTTCATAATCAACGAAATTTTAAATATCAATGAAAATGAGTGATTTTACAGTATACCACATTCAGTACTCTTTGTACTTTTTATGTAATCCTATATCTCATAATTATAGATGTATTTTGATGGTTTGTCAACAGAGCAGACCAAGATCAAACAGGTCTCCTCTGTTTGCTAATACACTATGATACCTCAGATTCTTCACAGACTGCGTAACTAATTAAAATCTTTTGTTTCACATATACCATCCAAAATTTTAGTAAATTAATATTCATCAAATCATAAATTTGTTCATGAATATTTATGCGGTAAAGAAATAATTACTCAGTTCTTTTCATACATATATGTGCAAAAGACTGGAATTTACGCAAAAATGTTTCAGGGGGGGGAGGGGGGGAAACACTACAGGTTTCTCAAAACACCTTCTTGCAAGATTCTGGCATTTAACTGAAATATCTGGAGATCCTGCGGAGTCATTCAAGTTGAACAGACAGGGTACTGGTACCTTGCATGTAATGTTGAAAAATTCCAGACAGGTAGACACCAACTGCGCCAGGGATCAGCACCGTTTGGAAGAACAGGGCGTTTATGAATAAACCCTTACCAAGCTCAACTTCTTAATTGGACTTGTCTTTTCTTTTTTTGGACTGTACCATTAGTTATTTTTGGGGGTGCTTGCTGAAAATTAATTCACTGAAGAGTGAAAAGTGCACACCATGATCAGACTGCATGGATGTGAAAAATGATCTTGGTCTACTCTGGTTGTGTGAAGGTACCCGCAGCATTGTAAGGATTGTCTCCACATTCTTTATTTTACTCTTATTAGTCCTCTACCGGTGTTTACACCGGAGGGGACTATAGGTTTGCCCTCCATCATTCGTCCAGATGTCCGAAAATCTGGATATCTCTATAACTTAAAAAACCGTTTAAGATAATATTATGAACTTGGTATATGAATAAATGGCAATATGGAGATTCTCCAGGTCACTTTATTTTTTTTTCTTGGATCAAAATTCTGGTTGCTATGGTAATGGAAATATTATGCACCTCACCAGTAGGGGACTCATGTGTTGCCTGCAACTCCAGTTACTTGTTTTTTCTGTAGTTAAATTAATAAGACCAGATGAACCTGAAAGAAGTTTTAAGTCTGGAACATTCTTTGCACTGGCAAAAAATATTTGGTTCAGATCCCACACAGTCTGCACAGCAAAGAAAAATCCATTGGTTCAAATACCATTTATTTTAATGTTCAGTAAATTTATATTCATCAAATCATAAATTAAAATTATTTATGAATATTTGTGAGGTTTTTAATCTAGTGACTGGATAATCTTAAAATTTTAATACAAACAATTAAATATAACATATATATCTGAATTATCAACCAAAACCCTCCTCACCATAACACAGGAATCAAGTTACAAAAGCTTTTTGCTTAAACAATGCATTTTCCCCAAACTAAATTGATTACAAAGAAAACAGCTTTCCGATAATGTATTTTGTAAATCTGAATCTGAGTTTTTACAAGGGCTACTGATCACTTAGTTAGTAGAAATCTGATTCTATTTAAAAGGAATGACAGCAGATATCTGTAACAAATAGTGTTTTCTTTGTTTTCTTTTTTTTTTTCTTTTAAAATTACAAGAATACAAAAGAAAAATAATGTAATGATAGTATGACAGCACTGTGTCACACTAACTAAATTTGACTTTTGCAGGACTGGAATGACAAGACTAAAAAGAAAATGCTAAAAAATGATAATTAATAAATAAAAAAATTCCTCATCATCTCATCTAATTAAATTAAGTGTGTAAACATTTCTATTAAGTTTTTAGCCTTCAACTATGTTCTCCATGAACTCCTGCAGATCGCACGCTTTTCCACCAAACTCTTTCACAGAATAACTGAAACATCCAAAATGTATGATTAAGTTTGCTTTCTTATAATCATAAGAGACCTTTTCAGTCTAAGCATAGCCTTTTACCTCATGAATATTCATGTACACATAAAGACAAAAAGGATGCCAACTGTATAGAATCTGAAATGCAATTTCATGTGAACAAACAGATGAGACCCTGATCAGACAGCTCCTGAAAGTAGCTGACTTTTCTGTGTCTGCTGAGTTTGCCAATGTGTTAGAAAGCATCTAAATAAGGCAAAGGGCTTATCATGGAGACAAAGCAGTGAAAAATTTAAACCAGATGAGATGTCAGTTTTCCATTGAAAATGATGCCTCCCAAATATCACTATTGGACAAGAAACAGTGACAATATTCAATCTGACATCCCAGCCTGACCTTGAAATAAAAAAGGAACGAAAACTTTTGCTCTGCACATCTTCTCATCGTGGTGGACATCTTTGCAAAATTTTACTGAAATCCAACTCAGGTCTAAGGAGGTACAGAGCAGACACAAAATACTCGGACCTCTCAGTTGACACTGACCTTGAGGTTGTTGGACTGAAATCCTTAGTCTGCACATCATCTTGCAGTGGTTGCCCTTTGCTATAATAAACAACCACAGTTTGTGATGGACAGACAGACAACTCAAGCAAATCATCTTGGAACTCGATGAAAAATGTGGTAAAAAAAAAATAAAGAGGAAGAATCCAATAACTTTAGATACTTGCCAGCCATTTCAGCCTGAAGGTTATAGCAAACTTTCTGGTATAATCAGGGAAGACACCTGCAACCTGCTGATATCTGCAGGGACTTTTTCCCCCCAGTTGCTGTGCTGAAGATGATGGAACTCTGATATAAGTCTAGATCTGAGACTCCGTTGGGAGTAGAGACAGACTCACGGAGGATTATCCGGATTACTGCAGATAGGGATAAACCCAAATTATATTGGAGCTTAAGCTGCAAGGGAGCAGTCTAACATTGATTTTCAAATCTGCAGTTTGTGATTTGTTTTATGATGGCTTACGGTGAATTTTTACAGACATTATTGTTATCATTTGATCCATTCAGCATGCTCATTCATTTACCCTGACTGTACTGCGCCCCACCCCCCAACCATGTACCCCAAACATTGTAATTATAGGGACTTAAAGCGACTTAAAGCGTTACAAAATGAATGAGAAACAGCAATTGTACCACCAGTTTCAAAATTCAGTGGGTATTATGCCAAAATAATTCTTTTTCTAGACTTGTAGCCTAAAAATAGTGATATAATAAAACTGAGCACTCTACTAATTTATTTTTTTTCAATTTCAGATTCTGACTGATTTAGACCATCATATTTTCCATAATGTTTAATGTTGAAACGTAATCACCACAATGAGGTCCCTAAGCCCAGGATAGATTCTAGCATTAATTCTGCCTAACCGCACAATGGCTTTGAAACTTACAGAGGCTAAAAACTCCAGACAATTAGATGCCGGACAATCTGAGATTACCCAGAATGAGGCAATAAAGCTGGGGAAACTAATTTCATAATGAATAAATAGGAGATTTATCTGTCAGCAAAGCAGAGCTCGATTTGAATCAAGGACTCTCTCAACCATATGCAGCCGGCACAGAACAAGCTGAGCTTTAAACTCTACGCTAAAACTTCAAGAGACAAGACACTTTATTGCATGTGGAAGAATTGCCTGCATCAGAATTTCATAACCAAATCAGCCTGCAAGTAATATAATGGGGACACATAACTGTGCTATATTTGGCATCTTAACCTATGCTGACCATTTGTTTGTTGGTTTGGTATAAGACAGTCTGACAGAAAAAGTGCTGCCAGTCACTGCAATATCATGCCATATGTGGCATACCCAGTCACAAAATCCTGACATCAGGCTAGCCTGTTCTGAGATTACCTAGTTTACATGTCGAGGGCTCAGCGCAAAATGGTCGTAACTTGTTCTTTAATATATATAAATTATGACTGTTTTGCGCTGAGCCCTCAAATTGTATATATATACTGAGCACAAAATTGTGAGCTACCTGTACTATTTTTTACAGCTTAGGTATGTCACATTCAGGGATCGAATCCACAACCCCCTGCTCCAAAGGCAAGTGCCATCAGGGAGGTTTTGACCATTTTGTAACTTTAAGACAACAAATGAAATCTTACAGGTTCTGGATTCATAATTGCAACAATTTATTAGAATACATATAATGATACCATACCGTGATACCATATGGTAGACAAGTGGCATAATACCATACCAAGTCATATTATCCTGACACTTGAGGCCAATCAGTCCTATGGGACTACAAATGCTAAGCAAGTAAAAATATACCAGTACAAATTCTAACGATTTTAATACGTAATAATTTGGGATCAACCCCATGATCTGCCTGGTAAGAGATTGCCTCACTGATCACATTTTTCTATGAAACAATGTTTCTGACCCGGATTTAAATTTCTAAATCAGCATGCTAATGGTGTGTAGGTGTATAGATTTCCATGTAATCAATTAAAACAAAGTTAAAACTATCAACGTTAAATTCTTAGCATTCAGAGGTGTGTTTTTCTTCTTTCTTTTTAATTATTAAATAAAAGAATTAACTTCTTAATGAAGTCTCAGAGGAAATCACCATAACTAAAGTATGTGGTGATTTTCTCTAAAACTCAGCAGTAATGATGATGTTCTGGAGATAACCATCATTATGACCGTTTTTCAATCCAACCGCTATGTCAAGCTGGCGTGCGTTCGGTATGCCAAACCATATGCAACCGGTCGCTTACCATCAGTTATGGAGTTGCCTTATACCCATGTACCATGCTGTTCACATGCACCTTATTCAATAAATAGGAATAGGTGAACATCGTGGTTTATGACACTGAGACAGCTTCAAAGCTGACTGTAAGCAACCAGTTGCATGTGGTTTGGCATACTGAACGCACACCAGGTAACAGGTCGTGGAAGACCCTGGGGGTCCTATGTTTGTTTGTTTGTTAGAGTTCAATGTCCCACCGACAGTATTACAGTCATTTTGAGATTATGTCTACTTGATACAGATATAGTGCTGCCACACTGCAGTATCATGCCGTAGACAAGTGGCATGACACCACACCAAGTCACATTTTCCTGACATCAAGTCAACCAGTCCTGGAACTACTCTTATATGCTGTGTACCAAGGAAGGGAGTAGTACCAGTACCAATTTTATGACTTTAGTATGTGCAGCCGGGGATCAAACCCCCAATGTCCTGATTCTGGGATGGACATTCTAACCACTAGGCCAGCAGTACAAGGAATAAGAGTACAACCTTTTTTTACTATACCAAATAATTTAATTTCCCTACAAACAACATTTCAGAGTAAATACATTTTAAGAAAGGTTTTATTCAAATTTGCATCGTCAACCTTAACAAAACCTGTCAACGAATATACATGGAACAGTAAAAGTACACTAAATCATTGATGCAACTTTTGGAAACATCAGAGTTACACCCGACAAATTCCAAGAGAACAAGTACCACTTATTAACAACTGACATTTAAATCAGTAAAGATAACATGGTAATCTGATTGTTAGGACATGGTGTTTCCAGGAATGTATTGACTCAAACTAGTTTGCTTATTTTTGTTTTATGTCCCTGCTATGACATTTTGATTTGCTGTCTAGAAGAACGACAAATGCATGAACTGCTGTGCTGAACCTAACAGTCACTAACGTGAGTGGTTGTGTCCCTGTTCACAATGTACAGACTGTAAACGGGGTACTAAATGGCAATTATTAGCTAATGTGAACTAACGATCGTCCTCACTGAATGCACTGCAGGTCAGTCATGAGAAGACTTCCCATGTCATAATATTCACAATATCTTGGACAACTATACTTCCAAACAATTCCTTGAGTCTTCAAACTGGCTTGCGGTGGGTCTATGGTTCTACCTAGGTGCCCTGTGTACTTTGGGTCTTCCTCCACATAAGATAAGCTAGATGTTGCCATATGACTGAAATACTGTTGATGCAACAATAAACTCTATCACAACATCAAAACAAGTGAAACAAGTGCCAGTTTTAATGACAGGCATTTCTCAGCCTGGGAACAAACCCCAGTCTCCTGTGTACAAAACAATTTTACCACTAGACCAATGCTTTACTGTAACCAATATACTGGTAAATTACATCAAATCAGCCAGTGGACATCTGATCAAATTTTTAAATATTTGTTGCTAATCAATCATCTGTACACAGAAAATAATCTGCTAAAATTCTTGATCAGAATGAGCAATTCTTATACAACTGACGGTATTTCAGTCCTATTACGGGGCTTATGTAGAGTACAATAGTTTAACGTGATGACATTAGGCAGCACCTAACATTGTGTATAGTCTTGTGTCTGGCACTCCATCATTACAAATCAAAGAAAGCATGAAAGGTAATCAGTGCTACATATTTAGTAACATATCCTGCAGTCACGTGGCATGGACAAATGAAGCTACATATTTCATCAGAACAACTCTACATTTCACGTGTGTGCGGGTGTAGAACCCTGTTTGACATGCCAATCTTCTTGTTCAGTGTGGGTAGCTGCCAGCCATGATGCACCGCAAATATGTGAAAGTGCTTAAATCCTATTTGCCATGTCCTCACAGAAATTTTAATCCAATTAAAAGCCAAAACTCTCACTAAAAGTTCACGCCAATTAACCTTTTTTTTTTAATATCATCAGAGACCTATAAACAGAGATTGGCAGCTTATTTTTTGCCCATATCAACTGTATGAAGTCGCGCACGGCCACAAGACTTCAACAAAACCTGGTCAAGGATGGAAATCAAATACACATTAATGGTTAGTTCCAGTGGATATTAAAAGTAATATCAGAAAGCAAGCATTCCACATGTTTGCCTTTGAAGATTTGTGTTACTAACACAAGTCAAAATCCCTTATCGGCAAAAATCACAGGCTAATCCTGCATGTACACGAGGCTGTCATGTATCTCAACGTTTTCTGATGCTGTGCTTAGTCATATCAGAGCAGTTACAGTCGGATCCCTCCCCCCAACCTTCTCTCTTGATTATAGTTAAACTAAAAAGTACTCAAATCATGCATCCGTCTTCTTCTTTCCTTCATCTAAACTTACTAAAGCTATAAAATCAGTAGAGATTAACTATCGAGGCACGCGATAAAGTGCATTATTTCGGAAAGCTGCCAATCTCTGTTTATAAGCCTCTGATATCATGTTAACACTTTACTTCACACACTGGCAAACAGAGCAGACCCAAATCAGACAGCTCCTACATCAGGGTCTGCTCTATTTGCTCACACAATATTGAAACTTAGATTCTACATGGTCTGCATGGAACAGACCCTTTTTTTTTATTTTCATGTACCAGTTTAAGTTCAATTCATGTCATCAATTTGTACATGAATATTCATGAGGTAAAACTGTAATCAAATGAAAAGCCAGATTTGTTGGAAAACACTTCTCAATTTTCATGTGAAGTAGCTTCATCAGTTTCATATTAAAGAATATATGACTTAATAAAACTTGGTCACTGTAAGTTGTTTGCATGCAGTTCTGGATGCATAGGTCATCCTCTATCTCCTGTTTTGAAATACTTATTTCTGGTATGCAATGCCACAGAGAAATTTCAATCCAATCAAAATCAGTATCCTCACTGAAACCTTCAAGCCAATTAAAAGAAACAAAAAAGATGATACTCATTGTAAAATTCCCTAGAAAGGCTTTGGAAGAAGAAACAGTTGATTACTTTTTCTTCTAAAGGGATGCCACGCTTTGATTTCATCTCTTTTGGAAATTAACAATGCATGTTACATATATAATTATATTTGTTATTGCCTTCCAAAGATCAGAAACTGTTCCAGTTTATTTTGCTACATTTATCACTGCAAGCCAGATTCAGTAATCCATTTTAAAAATATTGAAAACAATATTTTTCACTTATGCATGTTACATATATAATTATATCGATGATTAAGGGAGTTTACAACATGTTTTCAGGTTTAAAGTTATGTATATCCAATGTGTTCAATGTGTATATCTGGTATGTGTTAAATGTGTATATATATCTGGTATGTGTTCAATGTGTATAATTGGTATGTGTTCAATGTGTATATATTTGGTATGTGTTCAATGTGTATATACGAGGGTCATCCAGAAATGAATGAGAGTTGCTTAATTATGCAAAAACTACAAATGTTACTAACAAAATCTCTTCATAGTCCCTCAATATAATCTCCCGCAGATTCTATGGTCGACTCCCAACTTTTTGGCAGATCCCGAACTCCCGTTGCTAGTCAAGCTTTGTTGATTTCCCTAACAACTGTGTTCACAGTGACATATAGTTCATTCAAATCGTCATATCGGACTCCTCGTAGTGGTTCTTTATGTTTTGGAACCAGGTCGAAGTCGGGGGGACTTAAGTCTGGTGAATATGGCAGGTGATTAAGAACTTCCCAGTGGTACCGCTCTAATACGTTCCTAACAACGCCAGACTTGTGCGGCGTGGTGTTATCATGCAAAATTAATGGCGTCACCTGTAAAAGTTCCGGTCATTTGCGGTGTATCGCTGGTTGAAGAATTTTAGTCAAATACCACTCATAGTACTCTTTATTAACCGTGCTTCCATGTGTGTTGTCAAAACGCTGTAAATATTGTAAGCGAATATCATTAACATCTTTGGACAGTTCATACTGCGGCGATATTTCACAGGTCTTGGCGAGTTTGGAGTATGCCATTCAAAGCTTTGGCATTTCAATTCTGGCTCAAATGACCGGATCCATGTTTTGTCGAAAGCAACCACTCTATTCAGCATCAGTTCACCTTCCTCTGAATATCTATTCAACAATTCAGTGCAAATTTGAACACCCACCGCGCGGGGATCTTTCTCATGCCTCAATTCTGCGTCAGAATAACATGAACGGATTTCGGTGTTATCGGCATCTGAAACAGTCACCGGCCTACTGGAGGAGGGCTTCTTGTAAGACTCTTGCCATCCATTATTGAAATCCTTCACGGGTCAACCTCCTGGAGTGCATTAAATATTTCAGTCGCTTTCTTTCCGCGCCTACTCTCTATCTTGATATACGCATAAAATTTCTTCTCGCGTTAGTGCAAACTCATCATCCGACATTGTGTTGTTTGATATGACATCCTCAAAAATGGCGTAACATCACAATGCTTATTAACACGTGCACTTAAGCGCAAAGAGTTAATTAAGTTACGTGCCAAATTTTGTGGCTTTATGTTGTTACAATCAAAAGTTACAAACTAACTCTCATTTATTTTTGGATGACCCTCGTATATCTAGTATGTGTTCATTGTGTATATCTGGTATGTGTTCCATGTGTATATCTAGTATTTCAATGTGTATTTCTGGTATGTGTTCAATGTGTATGTCTGGTATGTGTACATTGTGTATATCTGGTGTGTGTTCCATGTATATATCTGGTTGTATATCTGGTATGTATTCAAATACATATTCACAAGCAGACCTTGAAAATAATCATATACTAACTCCTGATTCTACTGATAACACTTTAAATACAGATGAACCAATAATGAAACAATCGGAAAAGGACTCTGATCTAAGTAGGTAATCATCAATTTCTTAATCCCCACTATACAACAACCAAATATTGCTACAGTGCAATTTTGACTCCAGTCTGGCAGCATTTCAGAGCGTGTGTTTGTATGTTTGCTTTGCTTATTTGTAAGTAATTGTCTGTTTGCTTGTTTCTGTGCCCTATCATGAAAATGTCAATCTGGCAGCTTCCAACTGTAGGATACACATCTTGTAAGTTGAACCTGATAAAACAAACACCAGAGAATTCCCTCCTCCCTGCTCTGATGATAATATATTCATTACCACATTGAGCTAGCATGCTCTTTCCAGGAACGGCTAATTACCCAACAGACATGAACCATGCTGTTGGAATGACTGACATATATGACTCCTAGCTTGTCCGTTCTTCCCCTCTCTGTCTAACCCTTATTTTCCTTTCTTTTCTCACCTTGCGATACGTAAAACAATTCGCTCATTTTTGTTGCGGGTGCATTACATTCTGCCAATATCTAAAAGCTTGCTTGCCAGGTTTCTCTCTCCAATCGTAGGGCAGCTTTGAACTGCTCAAAAAGAAGAAAAAATGTGCACTTTGTGAACACGTGCCAAGACTTAATGGAGAAATATCTATCACTGTGGCCTGGTACACAGACAAGCATGCAACATCAGAAGATGCCACATAAGCCTGATCTGTAAAACAGTTGCCGACAGACGCCAGCATTTGTCAGACTGTATCCATCCCCAAACCTCCCTGCAATATTTCACTTAAACAGCAATTATCTGTATGTTTCAACATGATAGGTCAATTTTGGAAAATTATTATGAGGCACTGAATCACATTGAAATTCTTAGCAAAGACTATGAAAATTGTTAGAGCCTTGTACCTTCACCACTGCTGATGAAAATGAAAGTTAAAAGTGTAGGGTTTCTTTCCATGTCAGATAAATAAAAACCCTGAACGTGTTTTGATCACACTCTTCATGAACGCTCTTATCAGTAATAAATTTACATACAGAATCATTAAAATACAGCTTCACTTATCTCAGAATGGCAATTGCAGAGTTAAAAGTTTTTTTTCATCTCTCGCGCTTGATGGAAGAAGCCCTGCACATTTTAGACACCTGTTTTTTTTAATCGCTTATTTTAAATCTGTCGGCTATGCCAGAATTCATTGAGAAAATACACAGCACTGTTTATTGTTCATGGTGACATTAAAGTTCATATAAAGGGTGACTGAACAGTCTAGGGAGTGTACAGATGCTTACGTCAGAGCACTGTCTGAAAGCAGCCTCTTAAAATAGCAACCTGTTTCTACTGGCAGAAAGCACAGAAGATATACTAGTATTATTTTTTTTGCGTGTTAAAAGTTACTGGTGGCTGAATTTTGCCGTATCTCCTTCCCAAGGTAGCAGTCAGTGTGTTATAATGCCATAGTGTTTGAAAACACTAAATACATAAGGATAGCAAGCTGTTCAAAACAATAAAGAAGTAAATCTGGTGGACCAGTAATCTTGAGGATCCCATCAAAACAAGAAAGTCAGTAGAACTGACAGATGCTCCCCGAAGAACGTCATTTATACAAATAAGGCCTTGGTCAATGGGTGGGAGGATATGTTGAAATCCCCATTCCTAAATCATATCTATTCTCCTCATCAGATGAGATGTTTTACCAACTCTAATTTGGAGACTTAGTAACAGTTTACTATTTAATATGATAATACGTGTTACTCATCAGATCTTTCATTGAATTTTTTAAAGTTTTTATACTACTAAAAATTAAGTCATACATTTCAATGTGTGCTCATATCAAAGAGGTTAACCAACACTCTTGACATATGACTGGATATTTGAAATAGTGTATAATGGCCTAAACAACAATTAGCTGACATGATTATGATTGACATTACTAGCATATTGAATTTTGTGGGGTTTTGTTTAAATGATATCTCCTGTTAAATTAGGCAAATAACATGAATATTAGTCAACAACATGGTAGTAGGGGCCATAACTCTCTTAAAAATTGAGGAACCAGGTCACGTCGACGATATGCGCATCTCCTCTTGGTAATAAAGCTTCCCATTAAGTTTCGTTGAATTCAAGCCATTAGTTCCTGAGAAATAGTCCGGACAAGAATCATGCAATATGTACTAAAGGCCGAAAAGTAAATGGGCCATAACTCTGTGAAAAATTGAGGAACCAGGTCACGCCGACGATATGCATATCTACTCTTGGTGATAAAGCTTCCCATAAAGTTTCGTTGAATTCAAGCCATTAGTTCCTGAGAAATAGCCCGGACAAGAATCATGCAATATGAACTATAGGCCAAAAAGTCAAGGGGCCTTAACTCTGTGAAAAATTTAGGAATTGGGTCATGCTGACGTTATGCACATCTCCTCTTGGTAATAAAGCTTCCCATAAAGTTTCGTTGAATTCAAGCCATTAGTTCCTGAGAAATAGCCCGGACAAGAGTCATGCAATATGTACTATAGGCCGAAAAGTCAATGGGCCATAACTCTTTGAAAAATTTAGGAATCGGGTCATGCTGACGATATGCGAATCTCCTCTTGGTAATAAAGCTTCCCATAAAGTTTCGTTGAATTCAAGCCGTTAGTTCCTGAGAAATAGTCCGGACAAGGAAAGTGTGACGGACGGACGGAAGGACGGACGGACAGACGGACGAACGGACGGACGAAGCGGCGACTATATGCTTCACCTTCGGTGAGCATAAAAAATATATATAAGTTGGCTTTCTATTAATTGTAGGAATCCATTGTTTTCTGATTGTATGTAGCATGATTTGCCGAAGTGACATAATTACAATAGATAGAAAATGACACATAAAATGTTGACATAATTACAGAATAGACTGAAAAAAATTAAAGACTCCTGTGATCCATGCCCTTTGATTATTAAGGTACAAACACAAATATAATGTTTTAATTTTATACATTCATCATACAGGTAATTATCAATAATTTAAACAAGAGAGCCATGATGGCCCTGAATCACTCACCTGATTATAAATAGCAACACATGTTGCATTTTTCATACTGACCTACTTTCTAACCCCACATGACTCAACTTCGAACTTGTCCAAGATTTTATGGAAACAGACATTCCAAACAAGTTTCATGAAGATTTGACCAAAAAATGTGGCCTTTAGAGTGTTAACAAGGTTTTTCTAAGATTTGACCTCATGACCTACTTTTTGACCCCACATGAACCAACTTCAAACTTGTCCAAGATGTTATGGAAACAAACATTATGACCAAGTTTCATGAAGATATGGCCAAAAATTGCTTTAGATGTAACAAGTTTTTCTAGATTGACCTCATGATCTACTTTATGACCCTACATGACCCAAAGTCAAACTTGTCCCAGATTTTATGGAGAAAAACATTCTGACCAAGTTTCATGAAGATTGGACCAGAAATGTTGCCTTTGAAGAGTTAACAACATTTTTCTAAGATTTGACCTGGTAGCCTACTTTTTGACCCCAAATGACCCTTTTTTGAACTTGTCCATGATTTTATGGAGACAAACATTCTGATAAAGTTTCATGAAGATTGGGCTAAAACATGGCCTCTAGAGTGTTAACATGCCAAATTGTTGACATTGCACGTCACACAAGGAACAAAGGGTGATCACAATGTGCTCAAGGTGAGCTTAAAAATGAATTATAATTAAAGCTATCACTGAGGTGATGAATACCCCCCCTCCCCCTTAACTGCCTTGACTTGACTAATTTTTTTTTGCCAAGTGGGTGGGGCATGGCTTGACAATGCTTATGACTCCTACTTGCTAGAATTCAGTATGAAGCTGGGAAAAAGTTTTTGATTACTGAAACAACTGATGCGACCCCATTTTACACATATTAATTACTTTATATACATTCAGTCAATACAGTTACATCTGCCATCACAACCACTATTTAGCTTGGCTTCTCACACCCCCCCCCCCCCCCCCCCCCCCTCCCACCTTTTTTTAATAAAAAAATCAATTACACAATTTACACACATTTGTGTCAGGTTACTACTCTATGAATACCATCCCATCTGTAAGAGACAGAAAACATTATCATAAATCATTGGCTAGTGGCAAGTTAGCAGAAAATACACATAACGATATAAAACAGGTATATCTGTAAGCTATCCAGGAAGTTCCTTCCCACTTTCAATCGCAGCTACAATTACCTGGGCGAAATGGGCCCTGAAATTCTTGCTCATATATCATATGGAAACTTTCCCATCTGAGATAAATGGATGATACATAACATCATGGCTAACTCCCTCACCTGTAAACTTTCTCTCTCTGCTATATCTGTTTACCTGACTGGCTTGGATATAATGTCCCGCCAAAAGTATTTTTCAGTCTTTTGGGGACTTTGTCCACATGTGACATAAAATGAGGCCTCACAATGATGTCACTCAGAAGACAAGTGGCATGATACCACACCCAATTGCCATGATATTCAATTATTCTGACACTGGGCCAACATTTTATTCCAGAACTCCCCGACATATTGAGACCAAGCAATAGAGATGTACCAATTCTATTTCTAATGAATTTGGTATGATGGGCCAGGGATCAAACCCACAACTTCCAAGGTGCTGGGCAGACACTACAACAACACAACCACCAAGACTGGTACTATCTTGCCTATTTGTTTGCCCTTTACCATTCAATTACACCATTTTACACCATAGCAAACCACTGATAACCCAGATCAAACAGAAAGTGACACCAAGTTTAATAGAGCTTCCTCCTCATCTCTAATGTTCTGAGGAGAAGTGAACATTATGCAAACCTTATCCACTTGCAGGCTGATCTTGCTTAATCCTGGTTTTTAGGTCATTACTTTGATCAGTGCAATCAATTTGATGTTCCTAATGACTCAACTCTGATTTCTCAGGAGCAGGAGGATGTGGGTACAAACCCCTCAACCAAAAACTTAACAGTATCATCAAAGTTGGTAGAGATAATAAAAAAATACAGGAAGAAACAGGATAAGCTAGCCAGGTGTCAGGAACCTGGTATCTGGCCATTGGTCTACATAATATGATGTTACCATGTGGCATCTCTTTAATCTGCCAGATGTCTTCAAATTATTGATAAATAGTTGGTGGGGTGTCGAAACAGGAGCCCATAAACAATGAAAAACTCTGTGATTCCATGATGTTTCATTAAAATCTGTTATCTTTTATTATGACAAGACACACTTCTTTTTCTTCAACATGCAAACCAGATGTGCCAAAGAATGCAGACCAAAGAGGAATATTAAAGAATATGGATGCTCTCTGATATGAAATAAGTATGGTAGACAAGGACCAAACAACAAATGATTGTGATTGCTACGCCTTTAAACTGAAATGGGACAATTTCTAAGAAAAATATTAGGACAGAAAAATGTAAAGACACACAGGTATATCTTCCAGTTGGCTTGCGGTAGGTTGGTGGTTCTACCTGGGTACCTCTGTGTATTCGGGGTCTTCCTCCACCTGTAATTAGCTGGACGTCGCTATATGATTGAAATACTATCCCAGTGACGGTAAATCCCAATACAACAATACAACACTGGTAGATGATACAGTAACTTATTGCAGTAATAGTTTGTGAAATTTCCTTGAAGTCTAACCAGGGGTAGCTCAAAAATAGTCGAATCAAGAATTTAATAAAACTAGTGTCATAACTCAGTTTAAAAACCCCCCACAAAAAACACCAAACTGAAACATGCTGATATAGTGTGTAGCCGGCTAAATGTAACAGGTGGTAAAACAAGAGCTGTCTGAAAGACAGCATGCTCGACTATTCGGGTATTTGATAGTGACGCAATACCATTGTATTAAAGCGGTATTAAAATAATTTATGTGACTCAATTTAGCAGCATGTTCTCTTTAATTCTCAGTAAAACTCAGGTCATAATTCAAAAAAAAAAATTCAAGGAAAAGTTCATCTTTGATATGTTGGTTGTCTTGTTAAATTAAATATTATTTAAATTAATATATAAAAAAAAAAAAAAAATTTTAATTTTTAAATATTTAATAATTATTATTAACTTAATTAATTAAATTTAATCAATTAAATTTATTAAAATTTTGGTTCTGCAGGTTTGGTTCATGTCTGGGATGATTTTTGCGAAGTTTAAATCCAATACACCAAGGGGTTACTGAGTAATGACATTAATTTAGTTGCAAAAAACTTTAACCAAAAATGTTAACGCAAATTTCTAAGTCGAAAAAGGCCCATGATTTAAGTAAAATTCTAGCTAGAGTTGTTCATCTTGGTTCTGCAGGTCCATTTCATGTTTAGGAAGACTTGTGTGAAGTTTAAATCCAATACACCAAGGGGTTACTGACATTAATTTAGTTGCAAAAAACTTTAACCAAAAATGTTAACGCAAATTTCTAAGTCGAAAAAGGCCCATAATTTAAGTAAAATTCTAGCAAAAGTTGTCCATCTTGGTTCTGCAGGTTGGTTTCATGCTTAGGAAGACTTGTGTAAAGTTTAAATCCAATACACAAAGTGGTTACAGAGTTATGATATTAACTTAGTTGCAGAAAAACTTTAACCAAAAATGTTAACGCAAATTTCTAAGTTGAAAAAGGCCCATAATTTGAGTAAAATTCAATCAAGAGTTGTCCCTCTTGGTTCTCTAGGTTTGTTTTGTGCCTAGAAAGACATAGTGGCGAATATATTCTCTCCAAAAATTCTTCCTAGAAGGATGACAAAATTACAGATAGTGTCTGCATGGAATACCGAGACAGTGAATAAACATTAGACTGAAGGATGGAAGAATGGTGTAGAAAGCACTTATTCACCAATCTTCCAACCTTCAGTCACAAAATTTAAGACATATCAAACTTCATTTTAATACTGATACTTCCCAACATAATGACTGTCTTTCCATGACAAAGCCCCACGCACTGTCATTCTCAAAAACAGATGCCTATAATAAAATCATATTTTCACCCATCTCAGAGAAAACCTTTCAAACTTTGACAGAGTACATTCGGTTCACATCCAAAATCAAAGTAAACAAAGCTTCAAATCTTGACACAAACCATTCTGATTTGTTGATGTTAATAAATTTTCCTACAAGCAATAAATTCAATTTCAGAAATGTGCAGTTTTTTGTGCAGTCATATGTCGGAATGGTATCCGGATATTATAGGTCAGCCGGTATAAACAGTTGCGGCCATTTATGTCTTATTTCTGTCTAGTCTGCAGAGTGGAATCTGAAAATGTAAACACACACATACAGCTGGCTGAACTTTCCTGGAATCAATACCAGAATTAGATAGAATGAAATGGATAAACCAAACTGTGAACAAATACGTTGGAATTCCAGACGTTTTCAAAGTCTTGTACCTAGTTATTCATATTTTCAGTCTTTCTTATTGTCTAGATGTATTGTTTATCAACAGAGAGAGAGAGAGAGAGAGAGAGAGAGAGAGAGAAAGAGGGAGAGGGGGGCGCAAAAAGACAACATTGTGTCTTGCAAGTCTTATGAATGAAATAAAGCATACAACATACATCTATCTCAGTTGGTAAAGAACTAATCAAAATTAGGCCCCACTGAGCAAAATGATCGACAGTTTAGAAATGAAACCTTTCAAACCTGAATAAGTGTCAAATGTCAGAGTTCTTGAAGAAGATTATGCTTCCATTGGCAGTTTCCACCAGACAAAAACCTGACTTAGTTAACAGTACCAGCATTTTAAAGACATTAAATAACCATTTAGAGATGAAACCCTCCCAGGCAAAGCAAATACCGGATGGAAGATTATGTTTTGCACCAATCCTGTAAATAAACTCTCAGGGGAGGACAAGTCACCAAGCAACAATTGAATTTAAACTTAATTCTTGAGACCTATTTAATCACAACCTTAAAGCGCAATGTTTGACCTTTAAATTATCCTATCTTTACACCTTCAAAAACTTTTCACTTTTTTAAAAAACTTGTTTTCAATACTTAAAAAAAAATGCCCAGAAAAAATATTTCCAAATAAGCATAACAATGCAACTAAGTAATTTGAGAATATCATTTAAAGGTTAATCCAAAGGTCAAGGTCAAATGCAAAGTACCTGCAACAAGATGTAAAGAGAACCAAAATTAGCAGACTTATGATCTCAAAGGTAAAACAATGTCTTCCTTTTTTTCTCTTAAAAATAGAAAGTAATAAATAACTAATACAGACAATTTTGCTATCCAGTGATGAGCAAAAGCATTCTCAGTATTTCAGTCGCACACCTGCAGCCTGAACCTGATCAATATATATAACCCCTAAACCTTCATGTGTAGCCCCTAAACTGAACAAAACATCCAAACTGGACAAAGCTCTTTGTGTAAAACCCCTTTACTGGACAAAGTTGTGAAAACCTTAAACTTAATAAAGCTTTTCATGTGTTACCTCTTAACTAGATGAAGCTCTTCATGTGAAACCTCAGTACTGGACAAAGCTCTCCATGTGAAACCTCTAAACAACAAAACAATGCTCTTTATGTGAAACCTCTATACTGTACAAAGCTCTACATGTGAAACCTATAAACTGGACAAAGCTCTGAATCCAATAAATCTGGACAAAGTTTGCATGTGTTACCCGTAACTGGACAAAGCTCTTCATGTGTTACTCTGAAACTGGTTAAAGATTTTCATATGTCATATGTAACCCCTTATATTCTTGTTATGATGATGTATAACAACTAAACTGGACAAATCTCTTCAAGTGAAACCCCTTACCCTCAACTCGACAAAGCTCTTCATGTGAAACCCCTATAATATTGACAAAGCTCTTTGATGCAGATACCCCCTAAATACTGGAAGCAAATTGCTTGCTTACTTTCACACTTACTGACTGACACGTTTCATTCATCAAAACTTGCATAGCATTCCCTTGGCCCATTTCCAGTTGTACCTACAATATCAGCTTTGGTCATGTTACAGTGTATTGGTGGAGATATACCTAACATTCCTTTATGTAACATTGCTATTGTTTGTGTTTATAAAAAAAAAAACAGCTGTCAACACTGAAACAAGTTTTTTTCCCCTCTTAAGACTCAGGGGAAAAAAAATCCTGACAAAACCCTGTCCGACATAACAGGCTGTTTGTCGAGCTTCATGATTCTGGTATCTTTCTAGTTATTTTTTTTATTTTTTTTTTTTTTTAATTATTTTTTTCTATGCTTAATTTTCCTACCGTAATGCAGGGAGGCTTGGGATAAAAACTCTTAAAAGCTCTGTATAGACAAAGTTAATCCTGATTTGTAAGTATTATGAAATTAGCTGACACATGACAGACATTTGTTTCATTAATATGAACAAAGATACCAAATAAATGAATGGATGTTTTATATATACTGCATAACAGTATGATTACTTAATTCAATTTGGTTTTGCTGCTGCAAAAGCAAGCGTTTTCTTCAACAGTTCTTCAAGGTAAGTGAATTATAATTGCAACAAAAAATTGTAACAAAAAAAAAGAAGAAGAAACCTGAACACATTATGTTAATATATTAGATTAATGTCTATTTATACTCATTTTTGCTTGAAAAGAAATCAATGAGAAGCTCTACAGAGTTTTGAAGTAGGAAAGAAACAAAATTACCTAGACTTCTGAGAGATATTTTCTGAAAACTGGAATGAATTTTAACTAATTGTTCCTGTTCCACATAAATTTAAAAGTATAATCAATAAAGGATGTAGAGCTTTAAAATACCTGCACAATATGCTTCAATCAGGAAGTAGAAAGGAAATTTCAGGAAGTTGAAAATGAACTTTATAATGCATCAGATATTATCAAATTGTCTATCTGTGGTTTATATCCATGCACATGGACACTACATCAATCATTTGAAGTGGAAAATTTGAAATTAACAGGCAAAGCAATTAAATATCAATCCCTCGAACATAGTGTACAAGTGTATACCTTGGGGAAATAATGTTCAGTTATGCAAATTATACGAAATGGAAAGAATTGCTTTGCAACCGAAACTGCTAAAGCAGCTTGATCACAGATGGTCATGCATTGACGAATTGACTAAGAATTTGATTTTTAACTATATGTGTGTATTACCATTTGTAATTGTAAACAAGACCTGATGTTTTTTATACGAAATGGAAAGAATTGCTTTGCAACCGAAACTGTTCTGAATATTGATGCAATCTTATGAATTTTTGTGTGTTTGTTTTTTTTGTTGTTTTTTTTTTGGGGGGGGGGGGTGTATGTGTATTTTGGGGTGGGGGGGGTTCTAAATATTGAAGCAATCTTATGAAGCACATAGAAGTTATGGCAGATTAACCAAAAGGTAATCAAAAGGATTAACCAATAAATTGTTAATCAAAAGTAGAAGTCACAAAGTCAACTGCATAAAGTAAAGGTCCATCCACTTAAGCATCTGACCAAATATGCAATCCAGTGAAGGACAAAGAAAGTATAGCAGTTTTAAAAAAAGTCAACCTGAGTAGATGCCAGCCACCAACCCAGGCATCATCAATTTAAAGAACGGAATTTTTCATTGAAAAAAAAAAAAAAAAAGTTGCAGTAATGTCGCACAACATAGAAACAAGTTGCAGTTATGTCTGCACAACATAGAAACAAGTTGCAATTATAACTGCACAACATAGAAACAAGTTGCTGTTAAGAATCAAGTTTCAGTAATTTGCAAGCCATAAACAAGTTGCAGTAATATCTGGAAAGACATAGAAAAAAAGTTGTAGTAAATGTCTGCAAGCCAAAGAATCAGGTTTCAAGAATTTGCAAGCCATAAACAAGTTGCAATAATGACTGGAAGACATAAAAACAAATTGCAGTAATGTCTGCAAGCCAAAGAATCAAATTTCAGTAATTTGCAAGCCATAAACAAGTTGCAGTAATATCTGGAAGAAGAAACAAGTTGCAGTAATGTCTGCATGTCATAGAATCGAGTTTCAGGAATTTGCAAGCCATAAACAAGTTGCAGTAATGTCTTCAACTTTCAGTAATGTGTGCAAGGCACAGTACTGCAACATTGTCTGCAATTACAGGAAAGCTCTGAAACTCCATTAAGTTCAGAGATTAATGCACAGAGATCAAGGGCCTTACAAAAACCATGTATCCCCTGAGTGTCAGCATCCCTTAAGGATAAGGAAAAGTCTACCTGGATAAGAATTACTGTCAGAGAAGATTATCTGAAGGCAGTTTCCAGTGAATGTCTACAAGATTGACTACAGTGCTGGTACTATAAGCTGATGCTGGCAGAGCTGGGTGGGTTTAACATGGTGGAATGTTGCCCCTGTGTACATCTACTGAGCCAGTCAAGTACCAACGTGGAGAGAGAAACACATTTGCAATAAAAATGATTGGGGAACATGTTATTTCATCATACTCCTGTTGAAACTCATTTATTTAAAAAAGTAAAAAACAAGGATTTAGTGCAAACTTATTTATCTTTCTTTATTTAATGTAGGTGCCATAATTTTCTATCTAGCTCTTGAAATATTCTTATGTAAGCTGCTTGTCTAAAGGACAAAATTATATATTAATTTCATAAAATTCAGATACCCTGTCACAAATGAATGAAGCAAGAAACTAATCTTTTTTTTAAAATAAACAGAGCTACAGTAACCTGACCAGCAACATTTATAAAAAAAACAAAAATACTACGAGTATCTGTACTGCAAATATTGTCAAAGGTTCTATAAATATTTTAAATGAAAACAAGAGGCAAGCAATAAAAGAGACAACAAAATAGGAATTTCCTCATGATTCATACTTAGGATTCATTTACATTCCTCTTGAAATAAATGCTTTTACCATAAATCAACTGAATAATTTATAATGTTGTTGTGCCAAGTGTTGTGCAGAGAGAGAGAGAGAGAGCGAGAGAATACTAATAAAAATAAGTGGTGTATTGAATATTCATTAACCCTCAGCTTCATTATACTGACTCTATTTTTTGATGCCATGACAAAGCAGACCCATATTGGACAGGTCCCGGAAAGACCTTTCTGAACAGGGTTTCCTCTGTTTGTTTATACAATATTGTAGCTCAGATTCTACAGTCTTCACAGCAAAGAAAATTCAGTTGTTTTATAATACATTTTAATATTTATAAAGTCATAAACATGAATATTCATGAGGTAAAGGGTCTGTGACAGACTTTTTTCTATATATTGAATAGCTTTTTTCTTTTTCTTTTTTTTTTTGCCACTCCAGGCACAAACTACTGGTCTAACCAGAGAACGGTTGACATGGCTGAGTAAAAGCTATAAGAAAATGTGTTAAAATCAATGTAAAAATAATACATTTAACTAACACTTACATGGAAAGGTGGGATGAATAATTTTAGTTCTGTGGACCATAATGACAGACATGACATACAGTTTAAATCTGGCACATAGGAGCAGCAGCTATTTCCTGGCAGTAACCAACTCTAAAGGGATGCAAGGTGTAATATGGACCCAGCAGTCAAAAGGCTAATGCTCTGACTGTACCAGCACCGAGTACCAGCATGCTTCATCAATTCATCTGAATCACAAACACCATAGCTGAGAACTATCGGCAACACAACCACAGTACCACAATAAGGGTGAGGATGTAAAATCAACACCTTTCACTGTGTGAACAATTTCTGAGAGGAAGATGTGTTCTGGCTCATCCTCCCTTCATCTAAGAATCATTCTCACATGTAAACAACTGCAGGTAACTGTTCTCGAAAGAGCAGGACAGGCCCAGGTTATGTATAACATGAGGCATTCAAACAACAGATGATATGCCAGAGGATACCCTTGTTAATCTTCATCAAAATGTTTGATGCTAAGCAGTGTACAAATTTCATGCAAGCTGCAGGCCCAAGTGTCCTTGTATGAACTTAAGTGCAATTTTGTAGTCACTAGATGTTGTATAGCTTTTACACTGCTGTCTACTACTTTGATCACTGAATATCAGTCGTTATACCTCACCCTAAATTTCCTGGGTGAACCAGTGCTGATGATGAAGATGGGACTCAGAGGCCAGAGAGTTTTGAACCTTGGACTTTCAGATAGATAATCTGCCAACTTCTTAACCAGTGACTTCAGCTGGCAATATGACTGCAAACTGACAAGAATGGGAAATAAGAATGATTAAAATTGGAGTCTGAGTTTTCAATATTCAAATTTAATTAATTTTGAAAACTATTAAGGTAAGACCTCAATGAGAGCAGACAAAGCTAAGATGTCCAATTTTGAAGGGCCATAACTCTAAGGTGCCTTCAGCGATTTGGCTGGATATCAATCTTGGCCAAGATTTTATACCAGCAAACATTCTTAGTAAGTTTGGTGAAGATCATATGAAAACTATTTGAGTAAGAGAGTAGAAAAAAAAAAGCATGATGGATAGATGGACTGACTGACAGATGGGCTGATTACTATAGGAAACAAATACCAATGTGTGGATCCCTAAAAAGGAATACTGAACAGAATGACAGTATTTTACTTTTCTTACTGCAGAACAGCTTAAAAAGAAGTCTAAATTTATCCACTTTGTATGAAAAATACCCATTTAAGATTCCCTTACTTTGATATTCCTAGCCACTGACTAAAACTAAAAGCTTGAGAAGTTTGTCTTGTCTCATATTAAATGGTTGTTGGTTCCAAATTGAACATATTGAAGGGTAAGGAAGCTGAACTTATTAAAAATCCAATGCCCCTTCCTTCTCACACAGAAAATGGTTTCTTTCTTTGTCATTATAATATCAGACTATTCAGGTAAACCAGCCACAAACTAAACATTACCACATGGTCTTGTGGTTGCCCTGGCAACAAACATGACAGAAGAACACCTGCCTTGGTATTGAAGGAAGAGTCTGTGTTTATGCTAAACCAACCCTAGCATGGTAAGAGACAAACATATGCAATTTAACTACCAGAAGAATAGCCATAAAGGCTTGCACTTGAAACAAACTAATTTCTGCAAATAACCTGAAATACAGCTGAGTCTTCAATAATGTGCCCCCACCGCCATGCACACACACACACACACACACACACACACACACACACACACACACACACAAACATATATCACTGTCGAGTGATTTTGAAATATTTTATAATTTAAAATACAGAAACACCTTTTGTACAAATAGAGTCTCACTTCCCGCCTTACAGTTACAAAAATCACAGCAGTATCTGTACAATCAAGTTAGATTGACAAGGTCTCAGACTGCCAAGTGAAGAAATCAATACCGAAACTCCAACTACTGCTGACAATATCTATCATACAAAAGGTCATTTTCTACACAGTCTGCCAATGGTCATGAAAAAAATCTATAAAGACAATAGTAATATCCGTGTAACTGTCGATTAATGTATTAAGGATTAAATTGGTTCCTGTTCTACTGATTACGTGTGGTGGCAGAACAGTATAAAAATAAAGCATTGCTGCCGTGTGCTGTGGTGCTTGGTTTCTGTTTGGCCAGGGAATCCAAAGGTTGTGTGTTGAAGCCTCTGATACAAACAGGACTCTCTAATGGCTTATACTGGCATGCGTTCAGTATGCCAAACTGTATGCAACCATACGCTTACAGTAAGCTATGAAGCTGTCTCGGTGTCACAAACCACGATGTTCACGTATACTTAGCTACAGCATAAGGTGAACAAAAATAAAAAAGGTACTTAGTCCTAAGACAACTCCATAGCTGTTTGCGACCGGCTGCACACTGAAGGCACGCCTGGTACAAAGGTCTGTTGCTACCTACCAATCCCTAAGTACAGGTAGAAAAATAACTAACATCTTATAAATATAATGATGAAAGCATGACTCAGGACAGTACTATCATGTGTCTGGTAAAACACACGCTTGTTTACACTATGTCTTCTTCAGTTACAACGGACATGAAAATTGTTTACACAGAGTATTTTTCTTGATTGAGACAGGAAAAAAATGAAAAAACTTTGGAAATCCGAAGTAGAAACTGGATTTTTTTTCTTCCAGTGTTACAGAAGTACTGGGCCTTTGCCAGGTTAGAAGACTGTAGGTATATCATCAAACCATTCAATCACCTTGAATAACTACTGACTGCATTCTCTACCAATCATACAGAGGAGTTCAAACAGATTTATAATCCTGAAATGGCCCATCAGCATCTGCTGGGCAGGAAATGACCCTAAATTGAAACAAGAAACATTACATCACACTTTACAAACTTTTGCCAAATTGTTTTCTTGCACCTTGGCAAGAATTAATGGGGTACAGAAGTTAGATGCTGATACGAAACTATCGAAGCTAAAGCAGCCTTCCAAAATGAGCAAACAAAAAAATGAACTTCCTAGGAACCATTTAATCATACAGAAAATTTAGAAGCCTTGTGAATGGAGTCAAAACCCAATTAATTTCTGTCTTTGAAGGAGGAAACTTTAATGTTTTCATTAGAATTTTACATGCTCTTTGATTGCCAGCCACACATTTTAGTTGGAGCTTTACTCAAAAAGTAACTTAACTGTATTAAAAAACCTCTGACATCAGCAATGAATTTGAAATCATCCATATTGGTGGGACAAATCAAAACATGGATGGATCAGATTATTTGCAGTTATTCAGTCAGTCTCCATGTAAATTTAACGACTGTTCAAAAGTATTCCAAAACCTGGAAACCAAGGATCCCAGGAAATTCTGATATGGTATAAAATATCACAAGCTTCAGAAGACAAAAGAATGATCCAATTTCAATGAATTTTCATGAGAAAAAAATGGCAAAAAGTCCTGGAATAAATAGGAAAAAGGTACTTACCAAAGCCTTGTTGATTTCGTTGGTGTCGGAGACTGGGTAGGGAGTGTAGAACGCTAGTGCGATACAGTTGGCAAATATAGTCAGAAGGATGAGAAATTCAAATGGCGTGAGCATGGGTTAAGGAAACTATAGCAAATGTTTTCAAACATTTTAAAAGTAGATCAAGAGGACTGTGTCCTGACATAGATTTAACCCTTTACTTCATAATCATAGACTGGTTTTCATGCATTAGCAAACAGTTAAGACCCTGATCAGACAGCTCCTGGTCTTCTGTTTGCTCATACAATATTGTAACTCAGATTCAACACAGTCTGCACAGCTGAGAAAAAGCCACCATTTTTAAGTACTTAAAGTTCAGTAAATTAATAATATACATTAATATTCATGAGGAAAAGGGTTAAATGTTTAATATTCATTAACAGTGGGCAAGCAAGCAACTCTCAAAACATTTAGAACAATCTAAGGCTAAAACTCAAAATTCATTCAAATCCCTAATTGAATCTAAATGCCATACTTAAGAGTTTCAGCTTAAAGAACAATACTTAAGTACAATTTTGTTATCAAGAAAACCAGGCTTGAAATGACTAAGAATTAACTTAACATTTTTTAAAATTTATCTGAAAGTTTTGATTATGTTCAGTGAATGTATCAAAATATAATTACATGTATGTTAGTATGTAAATCTTGTTCAAAACATCCTACAGAAAGAAATTTAAGAAACAGTATAAATTTTCTGTTCTGATTTTTTTCCCGAATGAATTACTATACTCCGACCCCTGTATTCTGCTCTAAAGGATTGCTGTTTATACAGAATGTTAAATTTAACAAGGAATTTATTTTATCAATTGTGGTTTGCTAAAAATATACAAACTCAAACTTTACAAGAAAGCAAGAGGTCACTGTTTCACAGTAAACTTCTGATCTACTTGGCCCACATTAACGTGCTACCATAATTACTCAGAAGCGGCAATAAAACTGAATGTACTGTAAATTATGAGGGTTATGCTTTAAGTACATGTATATCCATATTTCTTAACAATACTTAAAAAATGTAAATGTATACCTCATTACCATAATATTGTTGATTCATATTGTCAAAAAACAGTTTATACTATCCTTGCTGTCTGTATGTAAGATGAGAGGAAACATAAATCTTTCTGGTTTTGACCTTAAGAAAGTTTTTGACCTTTAACAAAAGAAGTTAAGCCTTAATCTCGCATAGGTGTGTTTTGATGCCTTGGCAATTATTTTCAAAACAGATCAATCCTATTTTTCTCATTTATCACAAATTTACAAAACTTTTCTAGGAGCTGTCTGATCAGGGACTCCTCTGTTTGCTTATGCAATACTGTAACTCAGATCCTACACATCTGTATGATGATGAAAAATCCAATGTTTCATATACCATAATTATTCTGAATATCAATCAATTATTTTTCATCATGGCAATAACTTGTACACGAAAAAATAGTATTAAGGAGGTAAAGGGTTAAATATATAAGTGTTTGAAAAAGCAAAATATACTGAGATTGTCAGTAAATAATCAAACAAAAGGATATTTCCATTCTACTACCCGTATACATAACTTGCGTATTGGATTTTTAAGGTTGAGACAGAAGAGGGCCCGCACCGGGCGCACATTTTGATTTGGTTGCTTTCTGTTTTGTCGTTTGCGCGTCATGTTTGCGGCTCCCTGTGCCGCTGCTATAGCAGCGCTCCAACCAGGACTGAGGGGCTTGGCATCTGCTAGACCGGGCGCTGTGCTAGCTGTTTGGGGTTTGAACCCAGCACCACTGGACTGTTGGGCTGTGGGGCCAGGACCGGGGCCAAGCCGCTGACCGCCGGGTTCTGCAGGCTTCGACGCTGTTGACTGGTTGAGATTGTTGGAAGGTTGGCTCCTGCTGGAATTGTCACGATCATAATTCTCCCCTGGAACAGAGAAAAAAATTCCCATGGTTACGCAACTGAACAGGGTTGCTTTTTTATTACTCTGGCCTATGATGACATTTAGATAAGCCGTGTGTGTATTGAATAGATTGCCGGCAGAGCTGATCACCAGTTATTAATCTTCCAGTTGGTGAACATGTACTGCAGACTGGGTCAAACCACTACGATGAATAGAGGTCAGGTACATCTAGTACATTCACCAGCATCCATATTTATCAACTTTTGATTCGTTGTCAGTTTTTCTTAAGATCTATATCCATTCAATTCTTTTCATTAATTTTGGTTGTCTTTTCTCAGTTTTGAGATTTTGGCTCTATTCTGAGGGAATTCCCTCTTTCTGACATGATCAATACTATTACTTAGTGCTCTACATTTTAGTGTGTGTGTGTGTGTGTGTGTTTTAACCTCATTTACATGAGTAATTAAAGACTATTATGAATCAAGTTATTACAACTTATATTAATCACTCTCTAATGCTCTGGTGGCAGTGTATGTGGTCATTATAGTAGAAAGAAACTTGAGAGCCCAGAGAAAACCCATGTGTCTAGATGGCCAATGACTGTACCATCTAATGTACGTGACCAGGAATCCAACCTGGGATGCATTGGTGAGAAGCGAGGCATGTTACCATAACACTATCAAGGTACCCTGTGTAAGAAGTAAATTGTGGTGGTGCTTTTTTTTTATCAATACTAATAGTCTACATTTTTACAGTATAAATAATGGCCAGGTGTCAGAATAACTTCATAACAATCATGCATACAATAAAACCAAATATACAGTAAGTCTTTAACATTTGACAATAAGAAGTCACAATCTGTACACTCTCTTTCCCTTTTGGAATCTAAATCCTTAACATGCAAACAATTAAGCAATGACCTTTGATACTTAAACTTAAGAAAATAAAAACAAAGTTATTTGCAAGCTGATAAGGTTTTATACTGTTTGCTGAACGTCAGTTCCCTTGGAGATAAGCTGATCACACAGTAAAACCCGTTTAAACTGAGAACTTCCTTTCACTCTGATCAATACAGAAAACCTCACTATAAAGACCTTTCTGATCCAGCAAAAGGTTGCTTTAATAGCAAGTGGTCTTAATAGCAAGGTGGTCGAGGTGGTCTTAATATTGAATTTTACCAATATAGTCAGGACAGGCCTATAACCTCTTTGGTTCCATTAAAAAGTGGTCTTAAAAGTGAGATGGTCTTAATTCATAGGTGGTCTTAAGGCGATGTTTTACTTATACTGTTTGTTTACACTGGCTTATAAATGTCCCACTACGAGTATTTCAGTTATTTGCATGAGAACACTATTGCAATGAATTGATCTGTGTGGCAACATTTTAACCCTTTCCCTCATAGAGGATACCATGAAAAGACCTATGCGAACAGCATAAAACCAGATCAGCCTGCGAGTAACTCGCAGGCTGATCGGTTTTATGCTGTTCACTGCTCCTCAGTGGTCTGGTAATGAGGATTTTACAATTAAATTTGGTAAGGTTTAACTGTGGTTTTCTGCAGATCAGGCTTTATGTGGTACCTACTGAGTGCGTCAAAATGAGTTTATATGAGGGAAAGGGTTAAACTGGTTACAATAGACCTTACCTATTAACATTGCCATATGGACTAATGTTATATCCTTACTTGTTGCAAAAATATAACTAAACCTATGTTAATCTTGCAAATTCAAAAGGTCATGGATCTATCCATATCAGGCCGCGGGTAAAGCACATCCAGTCATATAATCCTGACAATGGGCCAACCAGTCATAGAATAGATGTTATCCGAAACACAGCAAATGTGGGTTCAGGGGATACAAACAAACTTTAACTCTAAACAGCTCACGGTCCACTACTGTTCAAAATAGAATTTGTGCAACACCACGAAGTTGTGACTGTAAAATTTGTTTGTACCCAAGGATTAGCTGGGAAATTCTCAAATTTTCTTAATTCTGTAGTAAGTCTATACCAAGCATACCAGATATTGGTACCATTTCTAAAAACCTTTTTTGCTGCCGGGGACTGCCCCACGGTCTCTGGGTTGAGGTGGTCAATATTTCGTTTGCTGAAAAGATGCAACGCTTTCAACATAAAAAATTATACAATGGGCATCATAACAATCAATATACCTTTATTTAAAATCTGTTTTGACGGGTATGATAAATATCTGTTTTTATTCATTTTCTTCAAAGTGCAACCTTTCTAATATTCCCCTAGAATAAGCATTGCATGATTCATTGTACACACATTTAAATTTCAAGAATGAAAATAATTTGACAGTGAGCAATGACAGTACAGCTTTCAGTGTGCATTGTTTTCTCTTTCTTTTTTGTTTCCTTTATGGTTTACCAAAAATGCATGGCTGGAATAATGGGAGAAAAAAACAACAACAAAAAAATAAACGATCTTTCTCAACAGATTAGAATGAGGAACGCTGACAATGTAAGGACCTTGGAGATTTCCGGATCAGTGTGCAGCGTCTCTGGAACCATTTTGCTGACACAATATAACAATCATTTGTGTCTAGCAGTCGAAGAAATCTGTCAAAACACTTAAATCTTGGAAGCACCATCAAGCAATGTGAATTATTTAACAGCCTTGAAATGCCCTTGCAGATTTACAGTTGCTTAAGTTGTCTCCTCTTAATTTGATTTTTCCATTTTCCTCTTTCACTCCTAAGAGTAGGCTTTTAAGCTAGATTTTTGTGTGTGTGTGTGTCAGCCTTAGAGACAATGTACGAGTTCCAAATTTACATCACAGAATATTCGCTAGAGTCTGGCGAGCATGCAATAGAGAAGTAATGTAGAATACACCGCAGGAAAAGGACAGGTGATATAAAACCAGATATTTTGGGGATATCTCAGGAATTCCAATTATCTTTAGACTGCAAGTAATAACAAATACGTAACTCCTAAAAAACATAACACCCCAACAACAACAAAAAAAACAAGAGCTGTCAGAGGACAGCATGCTCGACTATTCAAAATACTTGTTGGTAAATCAAATGAAATCTATTTAAATTCTTGCCCTTCATAGTAATTGTAAAAAATAGTCTGATACCCCTTAATATATTTATGATGTCTAAAATCAATCCCATGCCTAGTTACTGAGACATAAGCACAATAACACTGTGCAAAACTTAAACCAAAAATCCAAGTTAGATAAGGGCCATAATTTGCATCAGTCCAAAAGTTATCCTACTGTTTTCTGATGCCCTTGAAGACACACCTTAACTTTCTAGTCAATTCCACAAGCAATTTCTGAGATATAAGCTGGATAGTAGCTTGAATGCAAAACTTTAACCATAATTTAAGTTAAAAGGGGGCCATAACTTGTAATATATTCCATCAAAAGTTATCTACCATGAAAGTATGATACCCCTAAACGTATTAAAGATGTTTCAAATCAATCCCATGCCTGGATACTGAGATATTACCATGAAAGTACCTTGCATGCAAAACCTTAACCAAAATTTCTAAGTTAAAAAGGGGCAATAATTTGTAATATATTCCATCAAGAATTATCTACCTTGGTTGTATGATGCCCCTAAACATATTCATAAACTTTCAAGTCAATACCATGAATGGTTATTGAGATACAAACTAGATAGTAGCTTGAATGCAAAACTTTAACCAAATTTTCTATTGCATGCAAAACTTTAACCAAAATTTCTAAGTTAAAAAAG
>CM037779.1:12475218-12525218 GCA_021229015.1 Solen grandis
TACTCTCATGCTTATATCTCAGTATCAAGCATGCACTTGATTTGAAACATCTTTAATATGTTTAGGGGTATCATACTTTCATGGTAGATAACTCTTGATGGAATATATTGCAAGTTATGGCCCCTTTTTTAACTTGGAAATTTTGGTTAAAGTTTTGCATGCAAGGTACTTTCATGCTAATATCTCAGTATCCAGGTATGGGATTGATTTGAGACATCTTTAATACATTAGGGGTATCATATTTTCATGGAGATAACTTTCTTAAAATTTTGGTTAAATTTTAATTTTTTTATATCTCAGTATCCAGGCATGGGATTGATTTGAAACATCTTTAATATGCTTAGGGGTATCATACTATCAAGGTTGATAATTTTGATGGAATATATTACAAGTTATGGCCCCTTTTTTAACTTAGAAATTTTGGTTAGAGTTTTGCATGCAAGGTACTTTCATGCTTATATCTCAGAGTCCAGGCATGGAATTGATTTGAAACATCTTTAATATGTTTAGGGGTATCATACTACAAAGGAAGATAACACTTGATGGAATAAATTAAAAATTATGACCCCCTTTTAACTTAGAATTATGGTTAAATTTTTGCATTCAAGCTACTATCCAGCTTATATCTCAGAAATTGCTTGTGGAATTGACTAGAAAGTGAAGGTGTGTCTTCAAGGGCATCAGAAAACAGGAGGATAACTTTTGGACTGATGCAAATTATGGCCCTTTTCTAACATGGATTTTTGGTTTAAGTTTTGCATGCACAGTGTTATTGTGCTTATGTCTCAGTAACTAGGCATGGGATTGATTTTAGACATCATAAATATATTAAGGGGTATCAGACTATCAAGGTATATCATTTTTTACTATTACTATGAAGGGCAAGAATTTAAATAGATTTCATTTGATTTACCATCAAGCATTTTGAATAGTCGAGCGTGCTGTCCTCTGACAGCTCTTGTTTTTGTTGCTGTCACAGTTTACTTTAATTTGTGAATTTGCGAAATTCATTTCAAATTTGAACATGGAAGATATAGTTTTATTCCATACACTGTCACAAAGGCCCTCTGCTTAAATCCCAGAAACAACTGATTGGTTTGATCATGAATGAACACAGTTTGTTTGAGTGTTGAATATTAACAAATAGTTCTTGTGTCATTTGTGAGATGCAAAAACATCATACATTTTTAACAGCTTTTCTAATTCAGGGGTTTATTGCAAAACTATAGTAAATTAATATAAATAAAGGAACAGTTACAATATTTTCACACTGGAAGGATTGGCCCGGTTACAGGTGTGCAAAGGATTTCAGATGCATGCAGTGTCATTTATTTCCCTGAGCGGATAATTCAAGATAACAAAACTGGACAAATCATTTGAAAGAAAAATGGAATTAAATTTTGCTATAATGTCTTTGTTTAATTAAGATCTCATGTGATCCAATGGAAGAAGAATTATATAGTTGAACATTTTTTTTCTATGCTCTGAAGATATTACTTGTCTCCTAATTGTGCCCTGTTTGTGTTAAATTATATGATTTAGTACAACATTTTGGTGTCAAGTTAAAAATTGTTTACAAAAACCATATTGTCCTTATTTCTATTATTGTTATAATCTTCCTTAGGCTCCAAGATAATTTCATGATCAAAGACATAAATGACAAGTATAGACAGTCCCTTGTGTTGATGAAAGAAGTCTTCTATGTGTTCTTCATTGATGTCCATGCACTCTTAACTCTGGTTGAGAATCAATAGAATTGTCTGCTCTTTCTCCCTTGAGTATATTTCTTTACTTACACCGCAAGTCTAAGAAGGTGTGTTTTACCATGCACAGTGACGTGCCAGTCAAACACTTACTGGGGTTTTGTCTGCACCTCTTCTGTACATCCCTCCAAGTATCCTGATAATTCTGTCACCGATATGTGTTCTTTCATTTTCTGAATGCCCAGTCACTTACCTTTTATTTGTGCCAAGTTTTCTGACAATCCAGTCACTATGTTATTTCTTCCCAGTTTTCTGACTGCCCAATTACTTTGTTATTCCTTCAAAGTTTTATGACTGTCCAATCATTTCTTCTTCAGTGTTCTGACTTCTCAGTCACCTGATTTTTCTGTCCCTGTAGCAATGTCTATTAGTGTCACTTTTCAAATATATTTTGGTACTTGTCATTCATGTGACTCTATATTTTGACTTTCACTGTCTTTATCTTTTTATTCCTCCAATATTCTGACTACCTAACTCATTCTGTGAATCAATCTGTCATCTGTCACAGACAAGTCTTTGTTATGTCCCTTTAACTGCCATGCCCATTCCTTCCTGTTTTTGTACAACTTTCTGACATATGGCTTTCTGACCACTTGAAACAATAAAAATAATTGTTACACTTTGTTTTCTGACTTCCAACTCAAGATTTTTTTATTATTTTTATGACTGTCTGGCCTATTAAAAATACACTGTTGTATTCTGACTGACCCATTTTGAATGTTGGGGTAGCACAAATGTATATTTGCATATTATGCATATTTCTATGTATATTTCATATATGTCAAAATTATCTCATTTATTACTCTCCTTTTATATCATGGACTTAACACTTTTTTTGCGCTGATTGCAAACCATTTACTAATTGTTTAATTATGACTTCATACATATATCTGACCTCCATTTTCTTTTCAGATTTTACAAAAAAATAGTTCTTTAAAAAAAATTCTCTGCATTACACTTCATTGAAATTACATAACTTCTATTCATTACGCTCAATTTTAATTACAAATTGGTAAATATGGTCTTTTTTTTGCAAAGGGATATATCTGAAAAAGAAAAAATGAATCGCTTCCTTTTTCTTGCAATGATAAATTTCCTGCCTGTATTATGTATAACTGTACAAGTCTATTCTATGTCTATGATTCTCTACCATATACAACTATATGAGATTCCCATCTAATTGATAGTAAATCCACAACAGGATTCGGACCGAGCAGGTGTGAGATTCAGGCTACGTGGCAGTGTTATGTGTGTTTGTGTAGTGTATACGTCGTGGACCACGCGTGTCGTGTCATGGTGCCGTTGTCAACATTTTTGTACGCTGACCTCCTTCAGTTCATTCTATGATTTTGAAAGCTGTTAGACAGAAGTCGATGTTGTATTACTTCAAAAAGGTGTGAGAGCACTTTTTAGGGGGAGTTGTATGATTGTTTGTATGTTTGTTTGTCTGTCTGTCAGTCATCCTGTCCGTCTGCTGGAAATGATAGTCGTAATAAACGGTGGTTTTGGTGTAACTCGAATTTAAAATCATTAATTTCTTGTTTGAATGATTTGTTCAGTTGAGAAATTTCTATCCATTCAGTTTTGTGTGCGGATGGTTGTGTTTGTGCGTATGCATGTGTGCGTGCGTGTGTGTGTGTATTAGTGTATATGTATTACTCACGGTTAGGACATATTAGTACCATTCTCATTTTTCCTTTTCTTCTCTCTATTAGACCTTTCTGAAACCTGAATAAGATGTAAAATAACAAATACATTATTCCTTTATCAAAATATGTAGTTGTTAACAATGTATTTGTTTGAAGGAAGAAAAAAAACTATTTTCTGTATCGAGACTGCACAGGTTGACTGATAAGCCTTAGAGGGCTGGGCAGGTCAGGGGTCATGACCCCTGCAATAGCTGTAGAGAGAGATAGTTGTAGAGTTAGTGTTTATTGTGTGGTTAGATAGATCTAGACTTTAGATGCAGTCCACTCTTTAACATGGGGGACCATTCCCTCTAAGTGAATTAAACTTCGAAAATCATTTTTAATAGTAAAATGAATACTTAGTAAATCAAGAAAATGATTTTGCAGAAACAAAAACTGCAGCAGTATGAAATTAACATGAAATTAAATAAAAACAAAATGACATGTAATCCTTACAATGCTGTGGCACTTGAGACTGCCATTGTGACAAGTGTGACCTGCACTGTTCACTATTCAGTCAATAGTTATTTAGCAAGCACCCCCATAAAAACAATGTTATAGTCTAAATTAAAAAGAAAATCAATTTAAGAATTTAAGCATGGTAAGGGGTAAAGGTGATTACAAGCTGTTTCAAATAAAGTGGGAAAGACATCAGGCAGTGCGCAGTCATGATGAAATTAAAACGTTCTGCAATATGAAATAAGACTCAAGATAGGATGCCTGTAGGTAGTAATAAATTTGAAATATATTATATTCTGTATGTGAAACTGTTACAATTTAATGTCAACACAAAATAGTATGAAATAGAAAGGGAAAGCTATTGCTGTTTGACATATGGAATTATAAAATACTGCTGCAGTATGAAATATTCATAGAAGAGTAGGAAATTTTGAAATGAGTTGTATGATATCATAAATGAAAAGTATGTCTTATGAAATAATGAATTGAATAGTATGATACCATAAAATGAATAGTTTATCTTAAAACAAATAATAGGAAATCATGTAATGAATTGTATATCATGAAATGAATAGTATATTTTGAAACAAATAGTAAGAAATCATGAAATGAATTGTATAATATCATGAAATGAATAGTATATTTTGAATTGAATAGTAAGAAATCATGAAACAACAGTTTGAAGTAATAAAATGAATAGAAATCATGAAATAAATACATGTATGAAAATAAGAAGACGGGTACACTGTTGAAGTTGTTGAAGTATGAAAAACAGATATAAAAAAGTAAGTATTAAAGCGAGGAAGATTAACAATTGCAGAACAAAATAAACACGCAGCGGCCTGTGTTGTGGCTAGTGAGGAGATGACATATGCACCTTACCTCATTAAATGATGCCTCGGAAAGTACAGCAGACGAAAGACAAAAAACTCTGATCAGTGTATCCCCTATTTGTTCATACAATAATATAGCTCAGATGCTGCACAGTCTGCACACCCAAGAAGAATAAATTGTGCCATTTAATTGATAAGTCATTCATTAAGTAATTAATTTCGACATGAATATTCATGAGGTCAAAGGATAACCTGGGTAAGCATGTTTTCCAGGAGTGTGATAGCCTGGTTGGCTTATGTCCACCAGGAGAGTATGGTCAGGAACCAGCTGACCAATGGCACACACGTGACCACCGTGTCCTGCGGAGCGCTGCAGATCATCATGCCCACGTGTGAAAGGTTCTGTGGTTGTCGTGGCGACATATTCAATATTTACATACACTCACTCATCCCTTATAGCTGACATATTATGGACATTATTTACCTATAATGTACTTCCATTATGTACAGTGTTCACTATTTTAATTATCTTTTTCTGATACCCTTTTTCATAAAAATTTATAGACACACTTTAAATAGCGGTATAAATCCAGGTCTGGCTTTATGCTATTCTGTTTCATTGGTTGTGTTAGACGCATTTCACGTTTTCGATGTATTGGAAGCGTATTTATCTATCTAGGCCTGTGTTCTCAAAAATAAAGATAATACATGTACTTGATTTAGTATGACTTTCATACTCAAACTCAAACTATTTCAACAGGTTTGGTGTCAACAGGGATTTGAAATTGATTCTCAAATTTTAGCCTGAGAGTACTTAAGTTTTTCGAGAACACAAGGCTGGATCGGTAAAAGCTACCTGTAGCTGCAGGCTAAGATCTGGTTTTATACTGGTAATATTTGAACTTTGATTCACATCAGGATGAGGGTCTCCCAAGTATTATGGTGTAATCGTTCACATGATAAATATGTATGTAACATCTTTTTTAACACATCACTCATATTGCTAATTTTTTATCACGTTTCATATTTATTAATGTACTATCCATGTTCAGGAAGCAGTAATAATGATTTATTTTTTGTTAGAGCAGTAAAACAAAAGTAGATTATTCCTTGTTTTCAATTTTTATATTCTGGGTATTTTAGAATGAGTACTTCTACCTGTTTTATGTTTAACTTACGATGTATCACAAGAACCATTGTACCTATCTGTTTTTCTTCTTCTGATTCACAGTTCTCTCCATATCTCTACCCTCTGCACTTTGTTATATATTGAACCGTCATTTAGCGGTCATCTCTGTTCAGCGGTCACTTTCTCTTGTTCACTGGACTGACCGCTTAAGACAGGTTTGACTGTTAATAATATGGACAATTACTGCATGTAAATGGATACGAAATTTACAACTGGTACTTTACTTTTAGAAGTAATAGATGCAAGCTGACATTTCAAGATATTGTCTTATATTCTATTTACAATATCAAATTGAAGGTTAACCCTTTCCCTCATAGAGGAAATCATGAAAAGACCTATGCGAACAGCATAAAACCAGATCAGCCTGCGAGTGATCAGGTTTTATGCTGTTTGCTCTCCTCAGTGGTCTGGAAATGAGGACTTTATGATTTAATTTGGTATGGTTTAACTGTGGTTTTCTGCAGATCAGGCTTTATGTGGTACCTATTGAGTGCGTCAAAATGAGTCTATATGAGGGATAGGGTTAATATTAGAACTCTGTTGGTTTCTGTTATATTTCATATAATCTGTTAAAATCATTGACCAAACCTATGTATGAAACAGTAACATTCCAAATTTCAGGGTCTTCATCAGCTATTGTGGCTCCACTTTTCTTACTCCGGAAATTTACAGCCAAGCTTATAAATCATGAACTTACCCGCATTAATGCACTTTTCAATAGTTTGTAGCCTGGGGATGTCTGTAGATCGACATTTGAGTACATTTTCTGCTATTCGTTATTAGATTAGGCATTTCTCGGAGATTACAGTGCATTTATTGGTTTGTCTGGCCACTTAAAAATTGTGAAGGCTGAGTGTAACTTTAGGACTTGTATTACATATCGCTGCATGCTTCACGTTATCAGGGAATGGTATTGTTCTATTCCCCAGCGTTGAGATACCGTAATGGTATGATGTGTCTTGCCGTGACTTTTATGTCTTCCAGTCATTTGTGGTTTAGTTCTCAGTTCCTGAAATAATTCAGTAAATTATTCTTCAAATTTGTCATTTAAAGCCAATCATAATAAGAAATAATGATTATGAAACGAAAAATATTAATGTTAAACTGTTTGACTTTTAAGAAAGAAATATCAGTTTTATTTGATTTTCATGGTACTCTTTTGAGATAATAAGTTCTGAATTTCTTGAACTGATTTTTTTTTGGGGCTCGTATTAGAAGCTGAGAAAAGGCTGTTAAATAATTCATCATTTTTATGTAACAGTTGAACAACAGAATTGTCTTTTTTTCCAGGAGACTTTGTAATGTATGTTTTGTGTTCTGTGTACAATCATTCCTAAAAGTAACTAATTCTTTGTTCATGTGTAAATTCTCACATTGTTTCATTTAAGGAGAGCTGTTAAAAATATGATTGCATCAGTTTCTGTATTTTTCATTCTGTTTTATGTATTCCAGAAGAGCTCTTGGAATTCTATGTACCCAAGTCAGTGATTAGTCTGCCACAATGTGACCTTAACTGTTTCAATTTATGAACTGCATTTGGTTTATCCACCCTGAAATTGCCTTTTTTTTTCAATTCTTTAACCCTTACAATGCTGCTGGCACTTGTGACTGCCTTTGTGGCCAGCTGTCTGTGCAATCTGATCATGGTCCGATGGTCTGGCAGTCTGACCATGGTCTGCATTGTTTGCTATTCAGTCAATTAATTTTCACCAAGTACCTCATAAATAACTAAAGGTACAGTCCAAAAGAAGGACATCTTGAATTAAGAAGTTTAGCATGGTAAGGGTGAACAAGTTATGTATGTTACAAGGGGAGACAATTTGCAGTAATTAAGATTTAAAACTATGACCCCTTCACTTACATGGACACAGCTGCAGAACAACTGTAATTTTCTCATCTTTGATAATACACAATAAAAACTGCACTCCAAAGTAGTTTCAGGGTTGATGATTACAAAACTTTTAATAAGTAACCTTGTTAGCGATGGATTTTTACCTGTGTCTGCATTTTTGTATCTCCTTGGACACACTTGGTTAGAGAAGTCAATCATAACAAGATTGAGATGTTGAATTTTGTGACTATTGCAGCAATGAAGCCATCTCGGTCGTGAAGATTCTTAGGGTGCTGCGTGTCTTGAGGCCGCTAAGGGCCATCAACAGGGCCAAAGGACTCAAGGTGAGGCTTTTACTAGTTAGCTCCAAAGAGTTTCATGTATAAAAGAAATTATCTTTGTAATTAATATTATGATAAGGCCGGATCATCCTGTGTTAGTAATCCATTAATTTGTTGATCAGGTTTGCTTCTCTGCAGAATTTTTTTGACATATTTTTTCAACTGTCTTTTAAATTGATCATTGGGCGTGCTCCGGTTGACTTTTTTATCTGCTATAACTTCTATGTCTTTCATTGGATTGCTTCAATATTTTGACAGTTGCTTAAGTGGGTGAACCTTTACATTATGCAGTTGACCTTGTAACCTTGAGTCCTTGACCTTTGACCTGCTTTTGGTGAAAAAAAGGGCGACTGGACAGGTTTACCGTTTGGTTAATCTGCTATAACTTCTATATGCTTCATTGGATGGCTTTAATATTTGGAAATTTCTTTAATGGATGGACATCTTCATTATGCATTTGACTGACCTTGTCCGTTGACCTATTTTTGATGAAAAAAGCCGAAAAACCATCCATAAAACCATCAGGTCTTGTAGATGAAATCTATGACTGAATGCATCTAAAGCTGGAGATGTTCTTTCATTCATTTTTCAGTTTTACCTCGTATCAACATGTTTTGATGCCTTGGCAAACAGAGCAGACCTAGAACAGACAGTTCCTTCTAGATCAGGGTGTCCTCTGATTGCTCATACAATATTGTAGCCAAGTCTGTACAGCAAAAAATAGTTTCCTATGCCATATTAGGTTCAGTAAATTAATATTGAGACAGCATTTTTACATGAACATTTATGAGGTACTGGTAGAGAGTTGAAGGTAAACAAATATACAATGGATTCTCTCAGCAACAACATCTGCAGGAGTCACACAAAAGAGTTTGCTGCTGAGAGATGTTGCTGTACTGAGGTATCTTAGGTTATTTATTTTACGTTGATTGGGAAACAAATTCTTACAACTTACAATAATCTCTCTCGATGGTTCCTGGGTAGGACCAGAACTATGTGCCCAGGAAGGTTGTGAAGAGATCTTGCCTCCAATGGGGTTTGAACCCATAACCTTTGGATATGTTACCACTGGACCACAGCGTCCTTACAGAGGTCTTGTGTGTTGTTCAGATAAAACTAATGGGGGGAATAAAACTGTTGACACTAATAGGTAGTCATTTCTTAGAAATGCCTTTTTGAGAGATTTTACTGTGTGTAAACGAGTATTGGAACAAGTTTATAACATGTCTCATATATTTGTTACAGCACGTGGTACAATGTGTAATCGTAGCCATCCGAACCATCTACAACATCATGTTGGTCATGATCCTACTCCAGTTCATGTTCGCAGTCATTGGTGTCCAGCTCTTCAAGGGAACCTTCTGGAGCTGCAATGACAGCTCCAAAATCACAGCCTCAGATTGCATGTAAGTACTGTAACTTTGACTCTTAAGTCATATACACTCATCTGACACATTGGCAAAAACAGTAGACCCAGATCAGACAGCTCATAGAGTAGTGTAACTCAGTCTTCATTGCAAATCCATTGTTTCATATACATGAACAAAAGTTTTCAGGGTTTCTCCTGAATTTCAGGATTTTCAGATTGTCAAATTATTTCTTGTTCTAAAATTATATAAAAGATTGATAAAATCAGGATTTTTAGTGGGGTTTTTTATATGTCAATTCATAATCATGAAGTTATATATTTGTACATGAATATGTATGAAGTAAAGAACATGAAGGAATGAGGTAAAGAACATGAATATGAATGAGGTAAAGAGTTTAACTTACATGATGCCTGAGTATCAAGATCAAGCACCCATTTTTTTTATACTTTGGGAAAGGGCGTTTTCCACATGGAGCTTGCAGTGTAAAAATAGTGTTTGTTGGTGTCACAGGACAAATAACTCGCAACAGGGGAGAAAATTTGTGTAAGCAGTCAGGTAGCTCAGTTGCGAAGTGAAAGGCCTCAGGTTCCAAGTCCTGGTCAGACTACACATTTTTTCTCACCCTGTGACATTGTAAATAGCAAACATATTAAATCTTCTGTTGTGTTTTTTTTTTCATTGACATGGAATTTCATTGAATCTGTATGAATGACTATTTCATGGGTACAATGATTTGTGGACTTATAGTCTTTAAAATAAGAAGCCTATTAACCCTTTCCCTCATATATACTTATTTTGACGCCCTCAATAGGTATCACATAAAGCCTGATCTGCAGAAAACCACAGTTAAAACTTAGCAAATTTAATTACAAAATCCTCATTTCCAGACCACTGAGGAGCAGCGAACAGCATAAAACCTGATCAGCCTGCGAGTTACTCGCAGGCTGATCTGGTTTTATGCTGTTCGCATAGGTCTTTTCATGGTTTCCTCTATGAGGGAAAGGGTTAAACAACTTTCGAAAATGTGGAAAGCTTTACTTTTCAAGCTGCATTATTTCGCAAGCTTCAGATGACTTAAGAACTGTTGCTGGAACATAAAACATACAAAGTCCTAAAAAAATAAATTCTGACCCAATCCTACATAGTGAAAACCCACCAACCCTAAAGTTCTTAGCAGTCACTTTTAGCGGCCATTTTGAGACTGCCGTTTTCCGTGATTCATTCACTGTTATGCCTGGACTTTAAAAAAAAAATCAATCCCGACCCTGTCTAAATTTTTGAGACCCTTGCCTGAAACACAGATTTTTTTTTTTTTTAGGCCTAAACAAACTGACAATAATTATGTTCTCTGTCTTACAGGGGGTACTATGTGGAATACATGAACAATGACATCACCAAACCTGACTTACAAGAGAGGGAGTGGAAAAATAATGCGCTCAACTTCGATAATGTCATGCAGGCCATGATGACGCTCTTCACCGTGTCAACATTTGAGGGCTGGCCTCTGTAAGTATAGGACTTTATCCTGTCACCTGCCTCACAATGTGGTATAAACTATATAGCTTTATACTCATTCGTGATTTTTTATATACTCTGACGTCATCCGTGACAACTTTCTTGTATGCTCACCAAGGCTCACAGTTTATTTTTCTAAGTGTTGCATAATAAACTTATCTTTATTCAACACTAACCTAGTATTCTCTATGTATTTACGATGCAGCTTAAGTCAAGGTTTTAACTTTAAATAAAAAAATAAATTCTGGCAGAGTATTTCTGTTTTATAATACCTAAAATTGGATAAAAAATGTTTATGATAGTAGGTATTTGCTCTCTTTATTCTATATCTGGTACATTTGGAAAGTTATGCCAAAGTTAGCGCCCCGTTTTGTGCATTGTGCACTTTTTATAGACAGCTTATTTTACTTCATGATTGTGAAATAAAAAAAAATGAAAGGAGTGGAAAAATATGAATAAAACAGAAGTCATGGGCTGCTACAGGGCTGCTACAGGGAAAAAATGCAACTTGAACTAAAACATTATCAACATCAATTACAAATGAGTAGGGTTTTTATAATAATTTTGCTCAAAATTAGCAGAATTTTGCTTCTTCAATCAATTAATGAAGGAGGGGGATTTTTTTGTTATGCCCCCACCAAAAACGGGGGGTGGGGTGGGGGGCATATAGATTTACCTTTGTCTGTACGTCCATCCGTATGTCGTCCGTCTGTCCTCCCGAAACTTTGTGACACGCATAACTCCGGAAGTATTTGTACTACAGACTTGATACTTCTTGGGTATATTATTTAGGACATAAACTTGCACACCTGTGTATTTTCATCAAACCACCATTGAAGTTGACAGAGTTATGGGCCTTTGTTTTTGAAAAATATGTAATTTGATTGTGACACACTTAACTCTGAAAGTATTTGTTCTACAGACTTGGTAATTCATGGATATCTTATTTAGGACATGCACCTGGGTATTTTTATCAAATCTTCATTAAAGTTGACAGAGTAATGGGCCTTTGTTTTTGAAGAATATAGAATTTTATGCTTGTGACACACGTAACAGTCTGAAAGTATTTGTACTACAGACTTTAAACTTCATGGATATATTAATCAGGGCATGAACTTGTGCACATGGGTATTTTTATCAACCTCAATTAAAGTTGACAGAGTTATGGGCCTTTGTTTTTTAAAAATATGGAATTTCATGCTTGTGACACACGAAACTCTGAAATTATTTGTGCTACAGACTTGAAACTGCATGGATATATTATTCAGGACATGAACTTGTGCACCTGGGTATTTTTATTGAACCTTCATTAAAGTTGACAGAGTTATTGGCCTTTGTTTTTGAAAAATTTGTAATTTTATGCTTGTGACGCACTTAACTCTGAAAGTGTTTGTATTACAGACTTGAAACTTCATGAATATATTAATCAAGACGAACTTGTGCACCTTGGTATTTTTATGCCCCCTACCAAAAAGTAAGACATATAGATTTGCCTTTGTCCGCCCGTCCATTCCAAAACTGTGACACAGGTAACTCTGAAGGTATTTATGCAACAGATATTTAACTTCTTGGATATATTACTCAGGACATGACTTGCGCTCCTGGGTGTTGGCCTTTGTTTTGGAAAATGTGATCGTTGGGGGCATCTGTGTCGTCTGGACACATTTCTAGTTTATATACACATATATTTCATACATTTTAATATTTTGTCTGTTGATGTGTTTTTAGCTCACCTGAGCACAAAGTGCTCAAGGTGAGCTTTTGTGATCGCCCTTCGTCCGGCGTCCGTCGTCGTGCGTCGTCCGTCGTCAACAATTTGCTTTAAACGACATCTCCTCTGAAACCACTGGACAGAATTTAATGAAACTTGGCAGGAATGTTCCTTGGGCGAGGCTCTACAAAAGTTGCTAAAATAAAGTTGATCCATGAAGAACTCTGGTTGCCATGGCAACAAAAAGAAAAATAATTTGAAAACTTTAAAAATCATCTCCTTCAAAACTACTGGCCAGATTTCAAAATAATTTGGTACAGATGTTCCTTGGGTCAACCTCTACCAAAATTGCTAAAATTATTCCGATCCGTAAAAAAACATGGCCGCCAGGGGCGGGGCTTATTTGCTTTATATGTATATAGAGAAACTTTAAACAACATCTCCTCTGAAACCACTTGACAGAATTTGATTAAACTTGGCAGGGATGATCCTTGGGTCAACCTTCACAAAAGTTGCTAAATAAACTTGATCCATGTAGAACTCTGGTTGCCATGGCAACAAAAAGAAAAAAAAATGAAAACTTTAAAAATCATCTTCTTCAAACTACTGGCCAGATTTTTAAAATAAATTGGTACAGATGTTCCTTGGGTCATACCTCTACCAAAGTTGCTAAAATTATTCCGATCCGTAAAAAAACATGGCCGCCAGGGGCGGGGCTATTTTGCCTAATATGTATATAGAGAAACTTTTAATACAACATCTCCTCTGAACCACTGGACAGAATTTGATTTAAACTTGGCAGGGATGATCCTTGGGTCAACCTTCACAAAAGTTGCTAATATAAACTTGATCCATATAGAACTCTGGTTGCCATGGCAACAAAAAAAAAAGAAAAAAAAAGAAAACTTTAAAAATCATCTTCAAAACTAGTGGCCAGATTTTAAAATAAATTGGTACAGATGTTCCTTGGGTCAACCTATTTATCTCAGGTGAGCGATTTAGGGCCATCATGGGCCTCTTGTTTTAGGTTTTTTTGCATTTGCATTTTGGGGGCTTGTTGCAAAACTGTGGTAAATATATAACAAAGAAAATATCAATTAAAATAGTTATGCACTAATACCTCAGTTTGCCATTTGGAAGTGTGTGTATCTGTTTTCAGGCTTCTATACATATCCATTGACTCCAATGAGGAAGGAGTGGGCCCCATCTATAATGCCAGACCTGCTGTGGCCATCTTTTACTTTGTCTTCATTATCGTCATCGCTTTCTTCATGGTCAACATCTTCGTAGGTTTTGTCATCGTTACATTTCAGAATGAGGGAGAGCAGGAGTATAAAAATTGTGAACTAGATAAGAATCAGGTAAACAACCTTATATAGACTCATTTTGATGCTTTGTTAAACAGAGCAGACCCAGATCATACTGGTCAAGACCTGTCTGATCAAGGTCACCTACAATATTGTAGCTTAGATTCTAGACAATTCATGTTCAATTATTTTAAGTCTCCCAAAACAAAGTTTAGAGACTAATTGTATTTACCATGTTTCTTCTTCTTCTTCTTATTATAATTATTTTTCTTTCTCACACCGCCAACTTTGTACGGGCCATATCTCAGAGGCCACTAAACCTATCTTTACAAAAATCCACACACTTATAGTCCTCAATGAGTAGTGGGGCCACCCTAAGTTTTGTGAAAGGGGGGTTCCTGGGGGCCCCCCATCAAAAAGAAAATTTAAATTTCCCCCAATTTTTTTTTTTTCCAAAAAAAATTTGGTTTTCCTAGAGGTCACCCAGGGCAGGCCCCGCCCCCTCAAATTAACTTATCACCTTATATTTCAAAAACTGTTCAGATCCCCACCCCTAAATCATATATATTCTTGTTCCTCATGATGAGACAGATTGAATTTACTTTGGTATCCCTGAGGTCACCCAGGCGCGGATCCCGCCCCTTCAAATTTCCTTATGGCCTATATCTCAAAAAATGTTCAGATCCCCACCCCTAAACCATATATATATTCCTGTTCCTCATGATGAGACAGATTGAATGGCACTACTTTGGTGACCCCGAGGTCACCTAGGGGCAGGCCCTGCCCCCTCAAATTTACTTATCACCTTGTATCTCAGAAACTGTTCAGATCCCCACCCCTAAACCATATATATTCTTGTTCCTAATGGTGAGATAAATTGGATGGTACTTCTTTTATGTTCACATGGGTCACCAAGGGGTCAGGCCCCACTCCCTCAATTTTGTTTATGACGTTACATCTCAAAAACTGTTCAGATCCCCACCCCCAAAGCATTTATATTCTTGTTCCTCATGATGAGACAGATTAAATGGTACTTCTTTAGTTTCCCCAGGGGGTCTGGCCCAACCCTGTCAGTTTTACCTCTGACCTTTATTTCAAAAACAGTTGAGATCCCCATCTATAAACCATATACATTCTCGTTCCTCATGATCAGATGGATTGAATGGTACATTTTTGATGTTCACATGGGTCACAAAGGGGCAGGCCCCACCCCCTCACTTTCACTTATGACTGGGTTATTTCTTAAACTTTGTTTGGGAGACTTAATAACAGTTCACCGCTACAGTTATTTCTTGTTCATATATGCATCTGTTAGTTCTGTAGCTAATGTTGCAAGTAAGGGGTTATGGTGTAGCTCAGTTACAGTGCTGAATTTGGAATCCAGGTTTAGATATCAAATTTTTATATACCATTTGATAGTGTTGCTTTACTATTGGAAGATTTCAAAATACATTGTACATATACTTATAAAATTTGAGAAATTTTATATTGTTTTTTTAAAGAATTCTAACAAATGAATTTGTTATCATCTAAATCATCATGTTTCATACTTTTTTCATCAGCGGAAATGTATAGAGTTTGCTTTAAAAGCAAAACCAACTCGACGCTACATACCAAAGGCTCGCTGGCAGTATAAGATTTGGTGGTTTGTGACCTCCCAGCCATTTGAATATGGTATATTTGCACTCATCATAGTCAACACTATAGCATTAGCAATGCGGGTAAGTTTTGACCAAATTTCTACCACTAATACAAGTCTATTCTGCCAAAATCGCTACACCTTAACATGATTGTAGTTTGACAGAGGTCTCCTTGACCTTAGACCCTTGACCACTTATTGCTATTAAGTCATTAACTCATATTGAAGCTCAGTACAGTTTGCATGGCAAAGAAAAATCCATTGTTTCATATATCATTTAAAATTTTGTTAATCAATATCCATCATGAATATTCATGAGGTAAAGGGTTTAAATGACAAATATGTTCAGTCTGATCTGGCATTTCGATGATACACCAAGTGTATCAAGTGACGTAACTGGATGGAAAGGAGATGGATTATTCAATACCAGTGACCACTAACACAGGATTCTGGTGTCTGTTTTAGTTTGACGGCCAGTCAAAGACGTATGCAGACGCTCTAGACTACATGAATATGTTCTTCACCACTATCTTCACCATTGAGTTCATCCTTAAACTCACAGCATTTAGGTTCAAGGTCTGTATTTTATATTTTATATTCTTTTTTTTTTTTTTACTGGTCCTGGTGGGTGTGTATTTAGAGCATCCACCCTAGAAAACCAAAATTGTGAAGAAATGGTTCTGGTATAGCTCCCTTGCTTGGCGCTCAGCATATAAGGGTAGCTCCAGGACTGGTTGGTCTGGTGACGTGATAATGTGACTGGGTATGGTATAATGCCACCTGTCTACAGCGTGATACTGCAGTGTGGCAGCACTAATCTTTCTCAAGTAGACATAGTCTCCAAATGACTGAAAAACCGTCAGCGGGAAGTTAAACCCAACATACAAACATATATCTAATAGTAAAGTGTTGATCCTATGCTCTGTGATAATTTAACCCTTTCCCTCATATAGACTCATTTTGATGCACTCAATAGGTTCTACATATAGCCTGATCTGCAGAAAGCCAAACTCAAACCTTACCAAATTTAATTGTAAAATCCTCATTTCCAGACCACTGAGGAGCAGCGAACAGCATAAAACCTGATCAGCCTGCGAGTTACTCGCAGGCTGATCTGATTTTATGCTGGTCGCATAGGTCTTTTCATGGTATCCTCTATGAGGGAAAGGGTTAAATTAACCTCAAATCTTTAAATTGTTTAATATTGTCACAGTTACAACACAGCCCAGTATTAAGCAGTACCCATGTTTAAACCCCAAAATCAGTGTTACATATCTCTGATGTAATCTTATGTTCCAGAATTACTTTGGGGACGCCTGGAATGTGTTTGACTTCATCATCGTGCTTGGAAGTTTTATAGACATCATTTATACTGAGGTCGATGTAAGTTGAAAACCAGCATCTGTCTCTAAATTTTTGTCCAATATTTTTACCTTTAACTCATCGGTGATGGATCCAGATGGTATTGTTACTGGCTAAAACAACATTTATTCATATAAGGCCCATTGTTTCTCAAAAATGTTGATATTTGATATTAAAAATGGTACTCAAAGGTCAAATATCTGTTCACCTTTGCTTTATTTTTACTAAAAAAAAATACCCACAGTATGATACTCTCTTGCATGGAGGTTGAAATGCTACAATTGTTTACATCTGTAATCAGCTCTTGGTCTGTAGAACTTCAGAAATGTGCTAGAATTAAAAACATAATGGATATTGTAATGGTTACTTCTGAAAATGGTGAAAAAGAGGCCCTGTACACAGTTTTCTGTTCATAATCAACTTATACAGAAATTCTTGGGACCCTTTGTAAACCTTCTCAAAAGTGAATAAAAATTACATATCATATCAATCCTCAATAAACTTCTGTCTTTCTTGTACTGAAAAAGTAAGAAATAATGGGCCTTAAACTTATATGTTTTCATAATTCCACTGTTTTCCTATACTGCCGCACATCCAAGTAATTGTTCACTATTACTAATGTAACTTTAATATTAGGCCATGACTGTTTGATTAGTGATCCATCATGATGAATGGGTCCATGTTAAATTTTTAATAAGAAGCATTGATGTATGAACAGTGCTAAAAGTGTGTTTTTTCTGGGGATTTTACCAGCATAATTGTTATTAACCAAGCACAGTCTACATATATATTGCGAAATTCTGTCTCGTATTAAAATAAATAATAAACCAGTTCATGTAGAAGGAATTTCAGGTATTTTTCCTGTATCTGGTTACTTCTGTTTCTTTAGGGTCATCTCCATACTTTGCTTCAGTGATTCAGATAATTTTTTTTGCTACAGGCACCATTAAAATATGTATTTTTATTTGTGAAACCATTAAAAATTAACCATTTTTGCAGAAACCAGTAAGAACTTACCTTTTTAGCTCGACTATTCGAAGAATATGAGAGCTATTGTAGTCGCTCTTGCGTTGGCGTTGCAGCTTTTGGTTAAAGTTTTGCATGCAAGTTACTATCAACCTTATATCTCAGTAACCACTCATGGTATTGACTTGAAAGTTTATAAATATGTTTAGGGGCTTCAGACAACCAAGGTAGATAACTGTTGACTGAATTTAATATGAATTATGGCCCCTTTTTAACTTAGAAATTTTGGTTAAAGTTTTGCATGCAATAGAAAATTTGGTTAAAGTTTTGCGTGCCAGCTACTATCTAGTTTGTATCTCAATAACCATTCATGGTATTGACTTGAAAGTTTATGAATATGTTTAGGGGCTTCAGACAACCAAGTTAGATAACTCTTGATGGAATATATTACAAATTATGGCCCCTTTTTAATTTAGAAATTTTGGTTAAAGTTTTGCATGCAAGGTACTTTCATGCTAATATCTCAGTATCCAGGCATGGGATTGATTTGAAACATTTTTAATATGTTTAGGGGTATCATACTATAAAGGAAAATAACACTTGATGGAATATATTAAAAATTATGACCCCCTTTTAACTTAGAATTTTGGTTAAATTTTTGCATTCAAGCTACTATCCAGCTTATATCTCAGAAATTGCTTAAGGAATTGACTAGAAAAAATAAGGAGTGTCTTCAGGGGCATCAGAAAACTAAGGAAGATAACTTTTGGAATGAATTTTATGCAAATTATGGCCCTTTTTTAACTTGGATTTTTGGTTAAAGTTTTGCAAGGTATATCATTTTTGACTATTATTATGTACAGAGTATGTGAAGGGCAAGAATTGAAATAGATTTCATTTGATTTACCAACAAGCATTTTGAATAGTCGAGCGTGCTTTCCTCTGACAGCTCTTGTTTTTTCTTAAAACCATTAAACAGTAATCCATTTTAACTGAACCCATTAAAAATTATCCATTTTTCCTGAAACTATTAAAAAGTATCCATTATTGATTGAAATCGAAACCTTTAAAAACTATCCATTCTTACTTTAACCATTTAACAAGTATTTATTTTTACTGAAACCATTAAAAACTAATCCAGTTTTGCTGAGACTATCAATAATGAAAAAAAACAATAAAAATGAAAAAAAAAATCATTTTTTTCTGACTGTTTATTTCCTGTATTTCTACAGATGCGTGAGGTGAGGAAGTTCAATATGTTGGTGTAGTTAAACTGCCTGATATTGGTTGACTTGTTACTCACTGAAACTCACACACCTCGCAAGTTTAATAACATCAGTTATTTTCATATGCTTAGTGATTTTTAAGCATTCTATAATATGCATTTTCCTTTCCTTTTTTTTTTTTTTTTTTTTTTTTTTTAAATGTCATAATTGTTTCTTTATCTAGTTCTTTTCTTTATCTAAATATTTCAATTCATTGTTTGAAGATAGGATTAATCTACAAATCAGAGTTAATTCCCCTTGTTGCATTTTAATGTGTTAAATAGAAAAAATACTCTCTCTTTTTTTTTTCAAGACAATAAGGAATAATTTTCAAAAGTGGGCTACAGTTCAGTATGGAGAAAACAAGATTTCATCTAAGATAAAATCCCAAAAGCTACTTCTTAGAAAACAAAAATAATTTTCAGTTATTTTGATTATCTTTATAAGATCTGATGTAGACTAAAGAAGACACACATTTTTAGATCTTAGTTTAGTATATACAAATGTATGCAACAGCATGTGAGTCTTACGTATAAATATACAAAAATATGTTGAGAGAGGGAGAAAGTTTTGTTGAGATTGCAAGGGTTGTTGTTGTTTCTCAGTTGGACTGACTGTTCTACAGACCCTTAATGCTTTATTTTTAACTGATATTTTAATCTCTTAAAAAAGCTGCATGACTTTTTCAGATTAATATCTCAACACATTTTGCATTTACACACTTTTCATATTTTGACTTTATATATATTTATGCTTTTTTTTAACACATGACTTTTTTTTTTCTTTGAACTTCATGGCTGAGAATAAATCTGCTATGTTGCATTATATTTTTCCAAACATTTGAACTTGGTATATGTGTTTGTTTCATTTTTTCCGATAATTACACAGCATACCGTTGGGGATGATATTAATGTTTTTATGCTCTTTCTGCTGCCATGGTTGATCAGAGAGCTGAGGTTTGTTGTTTTGTTTGCATGGCAACGGTAGAGCATGCCTTCACCTCATTACAGAACCTGCATGTTTATTTCATCTCCCTCCCCCTCATTTGAATATGTCACTCATTGGCCCCGCCCAGTCACTCCCCATCACTCATCTACATATTCATAGCCATCTCATTACCATAAAGGTACTACAAAGAAAACTCAAGGCAGCAGAACTGATTAGTCCATATCATACTTCCTCCATTTTACTTCCATTTGAATTCGGCCGTTTTAAACACTCTAATAATTTTCTGTACAGAGTTGAAAATCTAAGATCATTATGTTATATGTTTTTTCTTGTTTCCAACCATTCTGGGTCAAGGTTATGATTCTTCTAATTTATTTTTGCCATGCCTCCTCCACATAATGACTGGGCATATAGTGTTTGTCCTGACTGTCATTTTAATCTGAAATACAACAGCTTTCACATTTTTATATACATGTAATTACGACCTTTGTACCGTACTAGAAATAAATTACGACCTTTGTACCATACTATAAATTTCTGGAACAAAACTTAATGTGGGCAGGGCTTTTGCATCCACATAATCTAGTTTTTTGTTTAAAACTTTTCATTTACAAAAGTATGTCAAAGACTCCTTGGTATACCACAGTTTCCCTTTATTTATGTCCTATGTAATGATCATTATACATTTTTGTGACCTGTACGGAACATTTAAAGACCACAGTGGAACCATGCTATTAGTCCGTACCAGAACGTATCTTACCAATGATTACAGTCAAGGTCTCCTCTAAATACGTATTATTTAAATCTACTCTCTTATACTGGGGAATATCCTGTCTTACTGTGGTATATACATATGTTTTTACATTTCCATTTATGTCTGTCACCTTTTTCTTTGACCTTCTCTGACCTCCTGTTGACCTCTGTGTCACAGGTGAATGACCTTGACCAATGAATATGTGTTTTCCTCTCAGTTTAAGTTTGTGACTGTTTTCTTTGACCTTTTCTGACCTCTTGTTGACCTCTGTGTCACAGATAAATGACCTTGACTGGAGGTCAAGGGTCATTATGTACATTGTTTAATCCATGTACATTGTTTAATCCTGTGACATTTAAGTCAAAGTTATCCATCATTGTTTCTGACATTTTGTACTTTTGTTCCCTACAGAATATTACAAAATCTTAGATATTTCTTGATTTATAGGGACATGTTTTTCTGTTTGAATATTTCTTGAGTATTTAATTGTAGTCATCAAGGAAAGAGAGTTTGCTACTGTTGGTTATGTGTCTCATGTTGGATCCAAAGACTTCATGGTATATGTTTGTATAATCGAAGGTCAATTTTAAACAAGCTTCTGGGTATAAGTGGTTGGGCCTGTTAGAGACGTGTGTTTCCCTGTAGTTTGGTTTACATTTCCCGAGATACAAAGGACCAGGGTTCTCATGCTATATTTAGATTGTTGGTGCTGGCTTATTTTTCGAAAACTGGTGTATGTTTTTTTTTTGAAGTCTTTGTTGAAGATAGAATGTGATATTCATTGTAAGTTAAGGTAATCCATCCTTCATGAAATTGTGATCATGGTCCATCAAGTGCTTGTGGCAAATGCAAGCCTTTATAGACTTAGAGCAAAAGAGCTTACAGCTCAAAGTCAGTGCATGCTGGCATCTGCACTGAAGTCTTTTTAAGCATTTGAAGTACTATGATTATGATTTAATGATAGATGGAATACCTTAAGATGACATTTATTGTATAGATAAGTCGGGGAGGGGCTATTGTAATGGTGGAAAAGGAAAATGTGGTGGAATAGTATACGGTCATCTTTGTGAAATGATGGTTGTACCATAGCATTCATGGTATTGGAAAATGCATTGTATACTGAATAGCAATCTGCTTTTAAAAGGCATTTGCAAGGAAATTTTTTTTTTTTTTTTTTTTCAGGAAACACCTAAATATACACTGACATGCCATAAGTGTTTCACGTTTTGATGACGTTGTTTACTGATTTTGTAACATAAATAGTTAAATAAAACCTCACTTACTTGAAAACTACCCACCGGAAGTTCTTGAAAGGTTCAGTATTTTTTTGCGTGGCCCTTAACTTTCAATACAGCCTGGATACGACGAGGTATTGTGCTATATAGACACTGTATATATCCTAGAGTGAGGGAAGTCCAGATCCTCAAAACTACTTCAGTTAACTCTTGCTTAGTTTTAATTGCTTGCTGCACTTGGCCAAGTCGGATTTTTAACATCCTCCAAACATTTTCAATAATGTTCAAGTCTGGTGACTGGGATGGCTATTCAAGACATTGAATATTGTTATCACTTTTCCATGTTCTGGCCCTCCCAGACATATAACAGGGGCATTTGTCATCCTGAAACATCCAGGGGCTATTACCAAAATATTTGACGACAACCTGCCACAAATGACAATGTAACATATTGATATATTTGTCTGTTTTTAAATGACCATCAATTGGTGTTATAATTCCAACCCCAGCATATGAAATACACCCTAAAATGAAACTGAAATTCGTGCACTGCCGTTACGTACTCATTACTGGCTGAGGCATTCCGGTCTCCATATCTCATCAGCTTTTCTCCATACATTTCCCCTATGGTCTGATCCCAAAACAATTTGGGTTTCATCTGAAAATATTAACGTTTTCCATTCATTTTCTGTAGTCCAATTTTTGTGAAGTTTACACCAGGAAATACGTTTTATTCTGTTGACAGCTGAAGATGTCAATGTTTTTGCTACCTTTCGCCGTGTGAATTATAAAAAATGCAATCTTCGCTGGACTGACCGTTTAGATACTGGATTTGGTATAGATCTATTAAATTCTGTTGTAATGTCACTCTGTCTACGATCTTTGAGAACTAACCTTTTCAAGACTCGGTCAGAGTGGACACTCGACTTTTTCAGTCTACCACTTCCATGGATGTTTTCAATACTTTTACGATCTTCATAACATTTAAGAAATTTAGAGACAGTAGAACGACCATATCCGGTAATTTCAGCGATTTTAACTTTTTTCCTACCCTCCCTGTGAAGCCTTACCACCTGTTCTTTAAGGACAGGGGTCATATCTCGCTGATTCACAGCCATGTTTTGTTGACATCTGCTACAGCTTCATAAATAGCCCCATGCTCATATTGCAAATTCCATTGTACCATACTTGTTTTAAATAACGCACTGGCAAATTGTATGTATATATATATGTATATATATCTTTTTAACAGTTTTCGCCCTCTCCCGAAAAACGCAAACAGATTTTTTATTTAAGTGCATCAAGAAAAACATGAAACACTTATGGCACGTCACTGTAGATTTATCTTTTTTCCACTTTAAAGAATTTTTTTATGTTTTGTACATGCTTTAATTGATTTCACATCAAAACCTACTAAAAAAATTTTTAAAGATTATTATTATTATTTTCATATTTTTTAATATTCTTTATTTTTTTTAATGATATATTTTGTGACTTCTGTTTGGTATAAAAAAATGTTCCACACATTCTTTTACATATGTTTCTAAAAGAGAAAAAAAAAATCTTTTGTCTGTATAAATTTGAATTTTTGCTTTCATATTTTCTTTCTGTCAATTACACTTCTCCTGTTTTTATCTTTTATATTATCTATTACTTCTCAACCTTTATTTCCCTTATTCCTGACTCTACCTATGTGCTGGTACGTAATGACAGTATTGCTGCTTAGGATGCCATGTAGCGCTAATCGTGACAGTCGGATGCATCTCATTACCACATGCTCATCCCCATGATCCATCAGATAGACTGTAATTATTTCAGCTTCTCACATTGTAAGGGTACCTGGGCCCTAATGTACGGAGGCCGTTATTTTATAATCAGATATTTATGAAGTCCCTGTCATGCAATATCATTGCTAGTCAGTGCTAAAGTGAATATTACAATAAGTTACGGGGATGTACAATTCTAAATATTATCACTTGTGCTTCCCAAATTTGAGATGGTAAAATCAAGAGAACACAAAAAAAGATGTTCTGGTTTTTCAAAGCCATGCTCTTATGTTCCTTCACCATGACAAGTGAGCAATTAGAATTTTATACCCCTGCCCTTTATGGAATTGATTTGGGTATCATAACTTCCTTTATTATATTTTCCTTATAGAGAATAATCATTAATTTGTAAAATATGAAAAAAAATGATTGGATAGTGCTTTAAAGGAATAAATTACCAAAAAAGATAGAATACACATGTGTATTTTTGTACCAAAATGGAAAATTGAATATATCTTATTAGGTTTTTGTTATCTCTCACACCTTTACAATTTGATGTTGTTAGGTATGATATTGCATGCATAGACTTTCAGGACGGAAATAAAACTTGAAGGAACATTTAAAATGTTTGACAAATGAATGAAAATAGGAGAATTACTGTATTGCATATATAAATGCTTCTGTCATGTCCACAACCCACTAAATGGGTGTGCACTGTATCAGGCCCCCTAACAGAATTTCATTCAGGGTGATGATCATTCAGTTAAGTGACTGTGATATACAGGTTTGCTGATATTGAGCCACTGTATATAGGGGAGGGAATGGGGGTGGGGGAATGGAAGCCAGAAATAAAACCAGCCTTATAATGTGATTAGTGCAAGCTTTTGTGAATTTTGTACTTGTATACTAAGTTTGATTGACATTGTCTTGTACTGTAATCATTTCATCATGACATCACAAGGCCATGAGCCATTGTGATGTAACATAAAATTGTAAAAATAATTAATTAAAAATTAAGTAATAATTAATTTCTTTTTAATTTTTGACATTGTATGTTTGTATATTTTTTAAAAAAAAAGTAAAGAATACAATTTCAATCTCAGAGCCCCTTACAAAGTAAGCAACATACAGAAAACATTCACAAAGATATAATACCTCTCATAATTTCAGCATCTTAAGTAATTGTCTATTTCAGCTCCATTATATAGTTTCCAGATATGAAAGGTCACAGCCAACTGGAAACACCAGAGTCAAAGAATTAAAAAAATGCAAAGACTAGAACCTTGTTTCTATTGTCATATTTTTTTGGCAAACTTTTCAGATTATTATTTATTTATTGTTTTAACCCTTTCCCTCATAGAGGATACCATGAAAAGACCTATGGGAACAGCATAAAACCAGATCAGCCTGCGAGTAACTCGCAGGCTGATCAGGTTTTATGCTGTTAGCTGCTCCTCAGTGGTCTGGTAATGAGGATTTTACAATTAAATTTGGTAAGGTTTGAGTTTGGCTTTCTACAGATCAGGCTTTATGTGATACCTATTGAGTGCATCAAAATGAGTCTATATGAGGGAAAGGGTTAATCAACTCCCAAATTTCCCAGAAAAAAACAACTGTCCTAGATAGTGTACTTGAAATTTCCAAATTGTGTGTTGTCCTTTGTAACTGGCTCATGAATAACTTAAACAAAGTCTTAAGAAGTTCACAGAATTCTATTGGTTAAAGAAATGGCTAGCATGTCTAAATATTGTTTTAATATTATTTTGTATAACATGGAAAAAAATAATCTTGAAATCACTCTTGAGCATTTTTGAGATATTGCGCAATCAGCAGCATGGTACAGATCACCAATATTTGCCATTTTGTACAAGCACATATATCTTAACCTTTATGTTTGTTTCTCTTTCCCTTGTACAGGTGACAATTGAGAGTTTTGTTGACCAGGTAATCACCATGGTGAAACATGTTTGTGTTGAGTTAACATCTATACAAGATGTAATTGAAAAAAAAAAATGGACAAAGATGTTTTCATTTCTGTATTTATTTTCATTTATTTCAAGTTCTTGTACAGTGCTGTTAGTAGAAGACAAGAAATAGTTGGAGCTGACCATCCGTAGATTGCATGTGTTTTGTGGTCTTGGAATGAAAAATGGAAACACTATTGCAGATTGAATACAAGGCTTTGGCCATTTTTCATTCCAGTGGTGAATTTATTTGCGTTTGTACTATGGGATACTTAGGCTCTGCGCCCTATGGTGTTGTCAGTGTTCTGTAAAGGCCCAGTTTGTATTTATTTTTGACAATGTCCGTAAAGTTTGTGATGATATACATGAGTATCGTTTGAATAAGAAATAGAAATTGTTCAGTTCATACGGATGATATTGTCGAGGATTTTTGGTCCTTTGGTAGAGTTTCTTTCCTATATTTATGGATGTTAGGTCTAATTTTAGACACAGGCCAGCAGTGACATACCACCTGATAATTATGGCATGTTTAAGTTCTGAGAAAAAAAAATGAAGGTTGGCAGTCCCTTCTAAAATAATTATATATATATATATATTTTTATCTTTGTTCAAAACACAAAATAGGTACTGTTAATTTGACATTTTGTGTTTTACTTGTATCAGCTGCATTTCAATTAAATGACTAAGATATTGGGTTCTCCCAAGCTCACTGTGGACACCCCAGGATCATCAGTGTGTCCTCTACAAAAAGGCTGCCATTTGTGTCCTTTAAGGAAAGGTTGCCCTTTAGATGGATGTCTCTTTATTTGTACCACACTCCACTGTGTCCACTTTAAATTTATCACAGTGATATTCTCTCTATCTCCTTATCTGCATCTTACTTGTTGTGTCTTGAACCTGTGTACAGAAATATCTGTGTAAAATGACTTCTGTGTATAATGAGCACCATACTCATTGGCAATTGGTGGGAGGTTCTTGTAAGAGAAAATTGGACTAGATCTTTTTATGAAGTTGATAATTGAAGGATAAATTATGAAACAGTATTTTCTGTAGATTAATTTGTTTGATCTAAGTGAAATTTATGTTTTAAGTATTTGTAAATTGAAGAAAAATGTATTTCTTTTGGATTTATTTGGTTTAGGTTATTTTTGTTCAATAATATATTTATCGTTTAAATGTGTACAATTGTTTAGCATGAAAAGGAAATTTGGGGGTGGGGGAATAGATGTCTTTCCATGTATCCTGCATGATTACACACCTGTAAGATTTGAATTCAAAATTCTTGACCCTTTACCTCATGAATATTCATGTGTTTTGACTTGATGGATATAAAATGACTGAACTTCAAATGGTATATGAAACAATGGATCTGAGGTACAATCTTGCAGGAGCAAGCAGAGGAGGCCCAAATCAGACAGGTCCTGGAAAATGCAGTCTGATTTGGGTCTGCTCTGTTTACTTATGTGTCAAAACACGTCTATATGAGGTAATGGGCTAATGTATCTCTGGATGGAGGCCATGTTTTCAGCTGCACAAGTTTCAGCTGGTCGTGCAGGGCATGACAAGTTAGAGGGTCATTGTTGTAGTAACAGTTACAGATCTTTTGTATTATAAGTAAACATTTATCCTATAAAAAATCTTTCTTAAAGAAGAAAATACAAATTGAAGACTTGATGTAAAACTGTGGTAACTACTGATAAAGAATAAAAAATAGTTTATCGAGACTCCAAGCCTTCAATATTCATTCATGGAACTGCCAACAGATAGATTACTTTCTTTCTTTCTTCACTTTTTGTTTAAATCTGTTTGTATTTTTTAAAGTTTAGAATGACTTTTCTCTATTACTATGATATATAAGGAATATTATATTGTAGAGCTATTACATCATATTTTCCATTTTTATATTTAAAAAAATTAATTCATACATCAAAGGCAATATGAATTTTTGCCTTTGACTTAAACTTTAAGGCTACACACTTTTGCCAAATCATGACATTTATGATTACTTTGAAGAGCACGTGCAATGCAGGAATAATGTTGAAAATGGTCTGACGTCACACTACCATAATTGTAATCATATTTGTCACTGACATAATACTGAATTTTAATCTTTCGAGATGTATTTGAGTCTCATGTTCTGCATGCATTTGCTCCAGAAAATTTATAGGTATATGATTTGATCTCATGTTCTGCATGCATTTGCTTCAGAAAATTTATAGGTATATGATAAATGTATATAGGACGAGATAAAGCAAGCATTCTTGTTATATCATGGGACATAATCAAAGGACCCCATTGTGTGGTTGACCTGTGCTGATCGCTTGTGTTCATGTGTTGCAGAGTGGATCGCTCATCATTAGTATTAACTTCTTCCGTTTGTTCCGTGTCATGCGACTCGTCAAACTGCTCAGTCGAGGGGAAGGCATTAGGACTCTTCTCTGGACCTTCATCAAGTCTTTCCAGGTAAGCCAGAAACACATTGTTGAATTTTATTTATGTCTTTATTATAAGTCCCCTGCCGGTGTTTACAGCGGAGGGGACTATAGATTTGCCCTCCATCTGTCCGTCCGGATGTCTGGAAATCAAAAACCGTTTAAGATAATATTATGAAACTTGATATATGAATAGATGGCAGTATGGAGATTCTCCACATTACTTTGTTGTTTCTTCTTGGACCAAAATTCTGGTTGCTATGGTAACAGAAAAATTATGCACCTCACCAGTAGGGGACTCATGTGTTGCATACAACACAAGTTACTTGTTTTCAAGAACATTTCATGAATATGAAATTTCTTTCCCTTTGTATTTCAGGCACTGCTATATATGTAGCCCTGCTGATAGTAATTTCTTTCGTATTTCAGGCACTGCCATATGCAGCCCTGCTGAATGTGATGTCCATTATATTTCAGGCACTGCCATATGTAACCCTGCTGCTTGCAATTTCCTTTGTATTTTAGGCATATGTAGCCCTGCTGATTGCAATTTATTTCCCTTGTATTTCAGGCACTGCCATATGTAGCCCTGCTGATTGTGATGCTCTTCTTCATCTATGCAGTCATTGGCATGCAGGTGTTTGGCCGAATTGCCATTGACGACGACACACCCATACATCGCAACAACAACTTCCAGTCCTTCCCTCAGGCCCTCCTGGTCCTATTCAGGTATGTCGCGAATAGTTGCTGGTATGAGGGTGATGCAATAATATTATTGTGTCACCTGCTTTTTTTAACGTCGTCTGTCTGTCCGTTACATTTTTTCCATCACGCTTCAGCAGGTGACATAGGTGTTCCAAAGAACACTCTTGAATGATACTGTCATGAGGAAGCATTAAAGATCTTAGAAATTGTAAAATAATAAGAGTATAGCAGAATGTTTAAAGAATGGACTTTGTTGACAGTGATCCTCAGATTTCCTGCATATTGCATATCATTATTGCAATCTGACAAAAGTACACGATATTCCAATGGTAAGATCTGGGGATGACCCATTTAAATTGTTTTCCTTTGAGCCTGACTTTCCAGTATTAGCTATTTATATCTCAGCCAATCAGAGAACGTCTTTCAAAGGATATATATGGCTGATCTTCCAATCATAGGTATAAATGAACTGAAACTGAAGCACCTTGATATACTAGTATTTAACTGTTTGATTAATAAAAAAATACTTTTTTTGATACTTCTGACTGGTTATGGCAAGTCTCTGCCACACCAGCTGTATATACCTGTATAAAAAATAGAAATTGGAACACTTTCAAAATTTTGAAAGCTACAATCTAATTGGCTGACGTAAAGTATCAAGAAAACCAGCAGTTTTTTTCTTTCTACAGTACAGTAAGGGACCCACCCATTCACAATTTTTGACAGGACCCAAATTAATAGCAATTCATAAGTGTATATTTGATAAAGGCATGGATGGTTTAAACCCTTCCTACACAGCTGACTTAATTTCATAGGTGCTTTTCTTCCACAATATCTGTTTCTTGATAATTGAAATCATTCCCTACCATTTTGCACAAAAATTGCAAAGTATTCTTATTTTCTCCTCACAATTTTGAAAAAAAGCAACGCTTATTTTTCATAAACGAAGGGGTACCAGGCCCATTCACAATTCAAAGGGAAAAAACACACTGAGAATATGGATGTCTGTACGTCATCTTCAGGTCCTCGTGTAGTATAGTGTATAGAGAGGAGGTGTACTTTAGTTAGATTGATCATCTCTGTATAGTGCAGTGTATACCTAAATAAGGCCAGCCATGTACCTGTCCAGTTCTTAGAAAAAAATTTAACACCCACCTTTTCCTTTCATGGCAAGATCGACTGCTCACAAACAGTATCTTAAACAACAGCATGTGTTCTGTTGTATCAGTCAGTCAACCATTGACTACTTTAACGTAATTTCCCAGTGAAGCTATTGGATTGCCTGTAGATCAATTTGAATACATCTGTAAATACAAGAAAAATCCATTAGATGCAGAAGTGAGTTTCATTTTAATTGTTTATTGTCCTGAGGTTAATATATGTAAACAGCTGTCGGAATTCAGTCTTTAGCTTTTATTGACAAATCCTTTTGTTTTTTCATAGACAATCTTTGTTTCAAGTTTGACTGTTTCTGTTTGTTTGACGACAGGTCGGCAACAGGAGAGGCGTGGCAGGACATCATGTTGGGGTGTGTGGGGGGCCCCGATGTGAAGTGTGACCCAAATGCAGTGGAGAGCAGGGGCTCAGTTACGTGTGGCAGTGACTTTGCCTTCATCTATTTCATCTCCTTCTACGTGCTCTGTTCTTTCCTGGTAAGTACAGTAAAGTCCCGATAATAGACCACCCTTGGGACCGCTGTCAACTGGTCTTAATAATGAGGTGGTCTGATAATCGAGTTCTAATTAACAGGAAATGGGGGGGGGGGGGGGGGGGGGGGGGGGGGCAAGGTTCCTGAAAATAGTGGTTGTAATTGTAAAGGTGGTCTTTATATTGAGATGGTCTTTATTTGAGGTTTTACCATAGATTGAATCACAGTATTTGTGCTTAAGAAATAACCTGCTTTTTGGGAGACCACTCAGCTGGTCTTACTAATGAGATGAATCCAATTAGAGGTTGGGAAAAGGTCCTGCAACTAGTGGTCTTATGACAGTTGAACCTGTACATAAGGACCACCTGTATCAAGCAGTCAACCTCTTTCCTGCATTTACCTTTGATATTCCCAAACTAACATTTTACTCTAATCTTAACCTCTGAATATAGGCCTCCTAAGCCTATTTTCTTAGTTTCCTTGACTGGCCACTTAAGACAGGTTTGGCTGTGTAGCACTATGGTATGTGTCATAGGAAGGGACTTGAAGGTCTACATTGAACATTACATTGAACATTTTAGCCCCTTCTTTGTCTATTCATGACTAGTTTAACTGCCCACAAACAGTGTCACAAACAAAACCATGTGTTCTTTTGTGTAAACCAGATCAACCATTGACTATCTGTTGGATAGTCTGAAAGACAGTCTGTATATATTTGTAAGGTCCACTATGATAAAAGCTTTTACAATAGAGTAAGGCTAGTTCTTCTGATGTGTTTTAGATCATCAACTTGTTTGTGGCTGTCATCATGGACAACTTCGACTACCTGACCCGCGACTGGTCCATCTTGGGACCGCACCACCTGGATGAGTTTGTCCGACTGTGGTCCGAATATGACCCGGAGGCAATGTGAGTAACATACAGGAAAATTGTGATACAGCATGTCATTGTATCAACTAAATCAGAGAATTGAATTGTTATCCTAGAAATGTTCACTATGCAACATTGTAATGATTATTTAAGGATAGCTAAAGCCAAAATCATTGAACTCAAGTGAAAGGGTAAGTTTATTGCTGTCTTAGAATTATAGCAGTGTACAGTATATCCCAAATATAGTATTATAAACAGGCACGAGATTTTTCCAAGTTTCGGCGGATTTCCAAATTTTTGGACACCCGAGGGGGAGGGGGCGGGGGGTCTTGAGATTCGTGTAGATTCGATGAGAAAATTATAATAATAGATGGTCTCCTTTTGACTGTCTTTCAAGATCGGAGACTATTGATTCGTAGGTCCCGAATTCTTCCTTCAAAATGGGAGTGTCTAGGTTTGCTGAGTGTGGAAATGTCTTTTGTCTTTTGTCATCAATCTTATGCCTGTGTAAAGGATCTTAACTGATATCTCCATATATAATTTAAACCTCCTGCTTATATTATTTCATTTACTGCATCACAATTTACATCAACTGATGCATTCATTTTTCAAGATGGTATTCCCAGCATGTATTATCTTTTCATATGGAAATAATAAACTGAGGGCTGTCCATGAAACTAGTATATACATGTAGAAATAGAACAAAGATTAAAGATATTTATGATCAGCCCTTGATTAGATATGCACCTGAATTTTTTTTTGTTCAGTTTTGTTTTTATATCCAGAATACTTCAGCAGTTTTGATCATTTTTTACTGTCAATTCTTTCACTACAGGGGAAGAATAAAACATCTAGATGTGGTAACTCTACTACGTAAGATATCCCCACCTCTAGGGTTCGGTAAACTTTGTCCACATCGGATAGCTTGTAAGGTAAGATACCAGTCCTTTCATACTTAACCCTTAGCTGAATTAGATCTGTAAAGGAGATACGAAAATCAGTTCAGCTCGCAAGATAATCACTAGCTGATCTGGCTAGAATTCTGTCAACAAAACTTAGCACAAAGTAATTCTCAAATAAGGTGAAAATACAGTCCACCATTTCTGCTGTACACAAAAAAATGTAATCAAGAACTTGACAAATTTGACATGACTTATTATGGCAATATGTGACTAACAATATTTGTTAAGGATTGAAATATTTTGGGTATTTTTATATAAGAAGCAAGAATGATGAAATTTGACCCCAAGTATATATCTGCAAGTACTACTTTATGGCTATCAAATATGGTGGAGGAATTTGAACCAGATTTATTCTCATTTTTCTTTTTACTCTTCTAAGTACTTTGAGACGTTCCAGACTGTAAACAATCTGAAATTCAGTATTTATGAGCAGTCAGAAAAGACCTTGATCTGTAGGGTTATCATTTGAATAATAGCTGAGTGCTGGGGTTGTGACATTTCTGTTATTGTATTGCAGAGACTTGTCAGCATGAATATGCCCCTCAACAGTGATGGAACGGTAATGTTTAATGCCACATTGTTTGCCCTGGTTCGGACATCACTCAAAATCAAGGTGGAAGGCAACATAGATCAAGCCAACGCTGAGCTAAGGGAGGTAATAACAAGGATATGGAAGAGAACAAGCCCGAAGTTGCTGGATCAAGTTGTCCCCCCTGCTGGTAAGCTATGGCATAGTGGAAGTAAATTTGTTAGATTTCTATCAGAACCAGGGCAATAAATCATTATCTAAGATATCTTGGAATAAATTGTGTTCAGATATTAAAAATGGTGGTTTTCCAGATTACATTTTCAATACATTTTCAAAAATTCAATCGTTCAGTTATGGTAAATGAATTATTCATTATATTGAGGAGGAAGGACATTATCATTAACCTCCACATACAAATGGAGGGGTAAATAAATTTATAATGGCAGCAAATTTATCCCAAGTTTCTGTGATAAGCTACTTTGTCGTATGACATACATTCAGCAACTATGATAATACACCCCTGGTAATTTGAATGATTCTTGTGATGGAGAAAAGATAAAAGCTACTATTTAACCCTTTCCCTCATATAGACTCATTTTGACGCACTCAATAGGCACCACATAAAGCCTGATCTGCAGGAAACCACAGTTAAACCTTACCAAATTTAATTACAAAATCCTAATTTCCAGACCACTGAGGAGCAGCGAACAGCATAAAACCTGATCAGCTTGCGAGTTACTCGCAGGCTGATCAGGTTTTATGTTGTTCGCATAGGTCTTTTCATGGTGTCCTCTATGAGGGAAAGGGTAAACCTTTATCTAATGAATATTTATGAACAAATTTATGAGTTTATGAATATGATTAACTGAATTTTGAATAAAAAACTACGCATTTGAAATGATATTTCTTTGATGTGCAGACAATGTAGAACAGAACTTCAATTTGTACATGAACTCTAATCAGAGAGCTCTTTGAAGGAGCTGTCTAATATGAGTCCGCTTCTTTGAGGTAGAAAATTATTGAAAAACTGTAATTACATATTAGTGGTCAACAGTAAAACTTAATTGTATAATTTGGCCCATCTACAGGTGATGATGATGTAACAGTTGGAAAATTCTATGCAACTTTCCTCATCCAAGATTACTTCCGAAGGTTTAAGAAGAGAAAAGAGCAAATGGTGAAAATACAGAAAGGACAGGAGCATACGAATGCTTTGCAGGTAATGTGGGTGAAGTGCCTTGGTGGTTCTGTTTATCTTATCTAAGGATTTATTGATTATTGTGGGGTAATTTGCAGTCAGAGCAGGTTTTATATACAAGTAGTCTGCTACTCTTTAGGTGTAATAAAAAAAGTTACTTGTTTCCACTAACCCGACCGACCCTATTTTTTTTGTACCAACCCTAGACTTTTTTTGGCGTAGCTTTGGGGATTATGTTTGGAAAAAGTGTTTTTTGTCAATTCCTCTAAAAAATTAGGTAAAAATGGAAAAAAGTTTAGCGACCTGCCGACCCTATTTCTTTTGGCAATGTTAGTGGACACAAACAACTTTTTTTTTTAGCCATAGTGCTTAATATGGAATTAGTGTTTACACATATTTTATATATCTGTCACCAAACAAGTCCTTTTCAACTTATACTTCTCGATGCTTCCTGGATTGGACCAGTACTTTGTGCCTGGGAGGGCATGATAGATTCTTTATTTAGGTTTGAACCAAACTTTGAGATCTGCCTTCCTTCAGGAAGTCTGAAGGTAACACCATAAAAACAGATCATATTGAGAGTTGCTCTCTGTCCGATTTTTTCTTCCAAATACCAGGATGTTGAAAATTAGACAATGGCTGTTTCACATGTTTACAGATGTACATATTTAAACCACTCATAAGTTAGCCAATAGATAAACACCAGGAAAACAGGTATTCAATGGCTGCCCTGATTTCCACTAGTGAGCACAAAGTTTTGTTTATGAAAATGTTTGTTAGCAGCTGACTTAGCCACATATGGAAAACGTTTCAAGATAAGAAAGATTTTTAAGACATTAACAAGATATTCTCTATGGAGCTTGACATTTCTATCCTCGTTTTCCAATCATCATTCGTGATCAATACCTGAATGGAATGTATGATGTTCACCCTGCAGGCTGGTTTGAGGGCAGTGCATGACCTGGGACCAGAGATCCGGCGAGCCATCTCCGGCAACCTCGGGGAGGAGGAGTTCCCCGACAAGGAGGCCGAGGAACCCATGCATAGGGTAGGCGGAACTTTTTGGATATCTCTCCTTTGATTGGTCAGATTTGGTTATTTTGATTGGATAATATTGTAACTGTATATTAGCAAATTTTAGCAAGAAAGTGTTTTCATTAAATAATTAGTATCCATGGTTTTGTATATCCTTTTTCTGAAAAAATCAAATTGCAGAATTGAAAATATTTCATTTGCAGACAGCAATTTTTTATCTTATTCTTTTCTTTGCTGTTGAGGGGGTGGGGGGTGCTATTACAGAGATGAAACAGTAAATTAGATACGGATGAAGTATCATACTCCATGTATGGATAACTATAATGGAGTCTTGACTATAACCCTTGTGTATTGTTTCGCATTGCAGAGGAATCACAGTCTGTTTGGAAGTGTGATGAACGCCCTGACGGGCTCCGTGAAGACCGGGCTCCCTTTCTCCACCCGTACCCAATCACTCTTTGTCAACCATACACAGACCCACCCCAAAGTTTCGCCTTCAAACTCATTCCATGGATCACACACAAAATCATCGCCACGCAATTCAATCAACGGCAAAGTGTCGCCTGCAGATTCAGGCCATAGACTTAATGTTGAGTTAAATAATGCTATAAATAGAAACAATGCTATGAATAGATCAGCATCACAGTTAGCCAATAGAACATCGCCAGCAAGGACAGATGAAGTGTCTCGGAGATCCAGCAATGTCAGGTAGGTCTCAACATTTTGTTTTCAGTCACTTGACAGATGGCACATTTATTTTTTCTATCACAGGTATATGAGGATCTGATAGCAACCCCCCACCCCCATATGCCGTACTAATATGCCGTACTAAAATTTTATTGGAACTAGATAATTTTTTTTCACTTTAGCAATGACCCATTTACTTCTCCCATCTCAGTAATATTTGGAAAGTAATCCCCCCCCCATATGCACTGGAAATAGAGATTTTATAGACAAACAGAATAATGGATATTAAGAGAAACAATCTGTTAATATGTAATTATACAATAATGTGAGATAAATTAAAATGTCTAGACATTTTTTCACCCACTGGTCTCTGAATCTATATTTGAGGCTCAGAGAATGTTAATTTTCTAAGTGATGTTTTCAAATAAAAAAGAAAAACAACTCTTTCCTCATAAATGATTTACTAGAAATTAAAATTTATTCTTAAAACTATATCTGTGATAATTTTTACTTTCGATGTTTGTAATGGAACGAAAAATCTTTAATCAGTACCTGTATTAAAAATGAGTGAAAAAGTCTAAACAGCACAGCGTGAATACCAACATGCTTGAGAATAATTCTGGACCTATTTTTTTCAGCGATGGCTCATTCCACGATGTTTATGAGGATAGCAGGGAGGAGACAGAGTCAGAAGCCTCCACAGACAAGTGGGCGCACGTGAACTCCGTGGGTCACCCGCCCAACCACACCAACAGTATACAGGAGGGCAGGAAGCTGCCCATCTACGTCTACAGAGAGTGAGTCACCACTGCTGACCTGGTCTTGGCTGCCTGTCTTGACTTTATCAGATTGTTTGTTCCATCTCTCTGTCATACTGAATGACTTTCCCTCTTTTGTTTTAACTAGTGAAAGTGTTCTCTAATCATGTAAGCTCTCCTTTAATTCTTGCACCATTGTACTCAGTTTATCCTCTGATATTTTTTATGCATTTTCATATATAAAAACAACAACACTAAAACAACAGCTGTTTCATGTTTTGAAAAGACCTCTTCTTTATAATATGAACTACAAGTCATTATTTTTTATAATAAAAGTTATAGTATTGTGTTTTGCTGTAAAAGAGATATGTTTAAATTCAAAATTTGATATTTTTCTATTTTTGCAGCCTGCCACAAGAGGACAGCGACTGTGAGCGAGAACATGCCCCGCCTACACCCCCTCCCAGGAAGCTCTCACGCAAGCGCATGGGGCTCAGACTGGGCTGCATCGGCAAGCAGGGGAGCGACGAGAATCCGCTGATGCGTAAAGTTGCTGAACCCCTGAAGCTAACGCAGTCCCAGGTAAATAATGTAGGTACAATCCAATACTTGATTCTCCGTCTCTCTTGTATAGCACTGCCACTTGCATGTCATGTCAGGTAGTTCACCGTCATGTCACAGGTAAGGAGGAAGGAATGCAGTTGAGTCTTTCGCAACTTTTCATATGATGTAGGGACCATGACATAAGCTACAGGAGCTGTTAACTCAGTAAACATTTTCCGAATTTTGTTACTGCAATATTTAGGACTGTACAAACTTTGAAGAATGATTGATGCTGCTGATTTAGCAATTGTCATATTTCATGAAAGGGGAAAAAATCAGACACTTAATGTGTTTCAAACGTTGATGTTGTTTTTTTTTTTCTCCAGACATTGTGTGTGAATATGGCACAGTGCTGTAGCAAACTGATTGAAATCAAATACAAATAAATGATTTTTAAATTTATGTGCACTGGAACTCTGAAAGTTTTTATGAATAATTTTTCGAAGGAAATTTACTGATAATTATTCTCTTACATCATTATGTATACATCACCGGTTCACAAATATAATCAATATGTATATACATGTAGAGGTTGTAGTATAATCTTCCTTATTTTTATCAGTACTTTTTTTCCACTTTTTGTTTCTGTGTTTAAATTAAAAATTTTTTAGCTCTTTTGTTGTGAAAAGTTATGTATTGATTTCATATATAGGGTCAGATGCTTTTTTTTCTTAATCAAATTTTGCAGGCAATATGAATGTATGTTTTTAATATTTATTTTCAGTAATTTTCATGAATGCATGAATTTTAAATTGAAATGCACTTTTTCTTACATTAGTTTCAAACATTACTGTAAAAAAAAAAGATAAAGTAAAAGTAGATAGGGTTTGACACTGATTTTGATAAAGATTACTTAAGACAAGTAGTATTCTGAATGGCCCCCTGGAAGCCCCTGTTGATATATGTTGCTATGTGTGTACAGGCTATGGCAGTGGCGCGGTTCACGCCCGACGGTCACCAGCGGGAGGTGGACTACCCCAGTGTACAGAGGACCCCGCTCTCCTCCCCGCGCAGGGTTCGCTCATCATACACACAACCAGGTATGCACACCAATCTCATGTATGAATTATATAGTCTTAATCAAGATTACATCGTAGATGCATGATCACGCAAAATCCATTATCATACGGTCAACATGGGACGCCAGGTCTACTAATTTTATTTCTAAACTTGACGTTAGATGCTTTTTCACATAGTTATAATGTGAGCAAAAATGTGTTATGTCTCATACCTTAACCCCAGACACCTGGGTATATATAGGTTAGACTTTAACCCTGTCCCTCATATAGACTCATTTTGACGCCCTCTATAGGTACCACATAAAGCCTGATCTGCAGAAAACCACAGTTAAACCTTACTAAATTTATTTACAAAATCCTCATTTCCAGACCACTGAGGAGCAGCGAACAGCATAAAACCTGATCAGCCTGCGAGTTACTCGCAGGCTGATCTGGTTTTATGCTGTTCGCATAGGTCTTTTCATGGTGTCCTCTATGAGGGAAAGGGTTTATAGGGTAGGTCTTCACAAAATAAACTGGGAGGAGCATAGCTAATCACTCATTTGTTTGTATGGATACTAAATTAGTGCTGAAAGTAAGGGGTAATAATCAAATACGTTTTTATGGATACTCAATTAGTGTTGAAAGTAAGGAATAATACTCATTCATTTTTTTTTATGTATACTCAATTAGTGCTGAAAGGAAGGGGTAATAGTGGTACTCATTTGGTCAATAAAGCTTTGCTGCTCCTCTGTATATTGTAATTTGTAATGTTGCTTGCAGGACAACATGCCTAATGATATCTACCCTAAACAGTTGATAGGAAATAACGTAAAGTATTTGTACTATCATGTTCCTTTTATTGCTGACTTACTGACTTGAATGAACATAAGGTATACAAAGCTTTTTTTAGCTCACCTGAGCAAAGCTCAGGGTGAGCTATTGTGATCCCGTGAGCGTCCGTCGTCTGTCGTGCGGCGTCAACAATTTTTAGTGTTTACACTCTATCACCTTTATTTCTTGAGCAATCATCTTCAAACTTTAAGACAATGTTTATGACCATAATGTCTCAATTGAGTTTGATTATGGCTGAGATCCGTCAATAAGGAATTTTTTACACTCTAGCATCTGCATCTTTTGAGCCATCATCTTCGAACTTTATGGCAATGCTTATGACTATAAGGTCTCGATTGAGTTCGATTATGGCTAAAAGCCGTCAATTAGGTCAAGAGTTATGCCCCTTTTAATATTCAAAAAATGCAAGATTTCACTTTGTTTACACTCTAGCATCTGCATCTTTTGAGCAATCATCTTTAAACTTTATGGCAATGCTTATGACCATAAGGTCTAGATTGAGTTCGATTATGGCTAAGATCCGTCAATTAGATCAGGAGTTAAGCCCCTTTTAATATTAAAAAATGCCAGATTTCACTTTGTTTACACTCTAGCATCTTCATCTTTTGAGCAATCATCTTCAAACTTTATGGCAATGCTTATGACCATAATGTCTTGATTGAGTTCGATTAAGTTGAGTTCTGTTGATTAGGTCAGGAGTTATGCCCCTTTAGATATAAAGAAAAAGCCAGATTTCACTTTGTTACACTCTAGCATCTTCATTTTTTTTAGCAATCTTTTTTAAACTTTAAGACAATGTTTATGCACATAATTTCTCAATCGGGTTCAATTATAACTGATATTGACAAGTTAATTTAGGATTTATGCCCTTTTCACTTTTACACTCTAGCATCTTTATTTCTTGAGCAATCATCTTTCTCAGGTGAGCGATCAAGGGCCATCTTGGCCCTCTTGTTATTCTTTCTTGATACTTACTTAGAACATTTTGATTAACCCATTAAACTCTGTGGATCTGAATGTTGTGGGTTTGAACCCCGTGGGGGCAAAACTTTCTTATGACCTTCCCTGGTGTAAAAAACTGGTTCAACCCAGGAACTGTCATGAGGGATTTGTATAAGTTATATTAACTAATCGACGTTTAAACTTACCCATTAACCTTTGATTGAATTACCCATTAACCTTTGATTAATTAACCCATTAAACTTTGATTAACCTGTTAACCTTTGATTAATTAAGCCATTAAACTTTGATAAACCCATTATCTTTTCATTAACTTATTAACCTTTAATTAAGCAGCTAACTGATGCAATACATCCCTACTCTTTCCACCTCATTTTTTCAGCAGGTATTGCTGACACTCTATAGTTTCTCTCAGGTTATCTACTCTTCGCTTCTAACTTACCTTCTAACCTCAGCTAATCTCCCTCTCCCTGCTCACTACTAACCACTGTCAACTAACAGCATGTTTGTTTCCAGCACACCCTCATCTTCGCTTCAATCGTTCCAAATCGATCATTGAAGGTGAGAGTCGGGAGTCGTTGCCGCGGCAGATGTTTGAGGCGCGGCTCAGCGACAGCATCCTACACCATGAGAACACGCCCTACGGGGAAAGGGGACCACTACGTATACCGGCCAACCACATTCACAGACCGCGCAACAGTGCAGAGAGCCTTATGGGACAGGTAGGATGGGAGAGAGTGGGTACATTTGTATTATAACAATATTTCAAATTAAATAATTATATTAGCCAATAGCTACACTGGGAAATACTTGCATTGATCACATGTGAACTTTATACTATTGTGTGAATACTTTGACAATATACTGTATTGTATACTTCTGAATAAAGTATCTGTTCTGTTATTAATAAATATTGTTAGTTTTTAAGGTAATAATTTATGTCAATGAAGTCGTGTCTTTGAATATTTCGTAAAGCAGGAATGCTGTGATATATATTTTAAGTGAACTTAGAATTTAAGTACATTATTAAGAACAATGTATTGTTTATGAATGTTGCATCTGGTATTTATTAGCTCACCTGAGCAAAGCTCAGGGTGAGCTATTGTGATCCCATGAGTGTCCATCTTCCGTCGTGCGGTTTGCGTCATGCGGAGTCAACAATTTTTAGTGTTTACACTCTATCACCTTTATTTCTTAAGCAATCATCTTCAAACTTTAAGACAATGCTTATGACCATAATGTCTCGATTGAGTTTGATTATGGCTGAGATTGGTCAATTAGGTCAGGAGTTATGCCCCTTTTAATATAAAAAAAAATGCCAGATTTCACTTTGTTTACACTCTAGCATCTTCATCTTTTGAGCAATCTTCTTTAAACTTTATGACAATGTTTATGACCATAATGTCTCAATTGAGTTCGATTATGGCTGAGATCGGTCAGTAAGGTCAGGAGTTATGCCCCTTTTTAATTTTAAAAAAAATGCCATATTTTACTTTGTTTACACTCTAGCATCTCCATCTTTTGAGCAATCTTCTTCAAACTTTTAGACAATGTTTATGACCATAATGTCTCAATTGAGTTTGATTATGGCTGAGATCGGTCAATAAGGTCAGGAGTTATGCCCCTTTTAATATAAAAAAAGCCATATTTCACTTTGTTTACACTCTTGCATCTGCATCTTTTGAGCAATCATCTTCAAACTTTATGGCAATGCTTATGACAATAATGTCTTGATTGAGTTCGATTAAAGTTGAGATCTGTTGATTAGGTCAGGAGTTATGCCCCTTTTAATATAAAAAAATGCCAGATTTCACTTTGATTACACTCTAGCATCTTCATTTTTTTAGCAATCATCTTCAAACTTTATGACATTGTTAATGACAATGCCCTTTTCACTATGAAAAAAGCCAAATTTCACTTTTACACTCTAGCATCTTTATTTCTTAAGCAATCATCTTTCTCAGGTGAGCGATCAAGGGCCATCTTGGCCCTCATGGTGTAAAGTTTTCTTTGCAAAAACTGGAAAAGTCCATTTTTTCAATTTAATTTAGTTTCAGTTTTACTGGTTCCTGGCAATACAATTAATTTCTATGTGAAGAATATAATAATGGCAGACTTAACATTATGATATTTGATGAGATGTAATAGAATATTAAAGACTTAATCATAAGTTAAAATAACAAAATTATATCCCCCTGGTCATTTTATGTAATGCTAAATCAGCATAAGCGGTTAAAAGATGAATGTTTGATAGAATTTAGATTAAATTTAAAAGTAGGATAGAATTTAGATTAAATTTAAATGTAGGATAGAATTTAGAAAGATTTAATATGGGATATAACTCAGATTAAATGTAGGCTGCATTAGATAAAAACTGTTAAACTGACCACTTTCTACGTATTGCCTCGTCAGGTGTTGGAGACTGAGGGACTTCATCATTTCCTGGATCCGGCAACGTTAAAGCGCGAGATAGCGGAGGCTAGTGATATGACGCAGGAACAGTTGGATCTTGCCGCTCAGCAACTCATGAGGCAGGCGAGGAATAGTGGCCTAAAGGGACCGTACTATGAACACTTGGGCGGATATAGCGCCCATGAATTGAAGGACTTTAACCAATATTCTGCTCAAGATGATATTAGGAATCAGCAAAGTTATCAAGACGATTTTGATCAAAGAGACGATATGAAAATGGTATATGTTACGACTTTATAGCATTGGCTTTTTGCCGCTGGCACACTTTTTTTTTTGGTATTTATTTTTCTGACGTTTGTATAACACTATACCAAAAGAGAATAACACAGAAAAACGGAGCCGAGATGGAGAGAAAGGGTCGGAAATGAGACAAAAGGATTTACTAATCTCCATCTGGTTCCCAGCTCTGTGCTGTTTATATAGTATTTTACTAACAGTGTCTTTCATATACTAGTCATCCCGCTACCGTAGAGATGGATTGTTGACCTACTTATACTAATGTGTATATACGGAGACCGAAGATGGATTTTTTTTTTTTTTTTTTAATTACATTATGAATGCCTTGTTTTTATGTTTCACTATATTTCCCTTACTGGCTTTTTGCTATGACTAACCTTCATGGTCTACTTCAAAAGTAGGTCAGACTTGCATGATTTTTGTTTGGGTAAGAAAGGGAGCCAAATTTTCTAATATTATCTGATCTTTCAGATAACTGTTGTACACTAAATTTGTCTGATATGTGTTTTCACTTCATTTTTTTTTTTTTTCTTGTTTGTTAAAAAAAAACAAGATCCCCCCCCACCCCCTTGTAACTCAAATTATCACTGTAAACTATATGTCACTCACTTAGTATCTCCTGCATTTGATCATGATAAGAAATTGTTGTGAAAATGGGAATTCAATTTTTATTCGTTACCATGTAAATAGTGGAAGCAGAAGCTGTAACACTTTTCCTGTTACTAGATTTTTGTACTGTTTTGTAAGATATCTTGTCTATCAGTGTTGCTAGCCATGTTGACATGGCAACTATGGAGACAGCATATGATGTGTGTTTCCATGCCAACTAACCAGCTGGACTGGTATCCTCACTTGTACATAGGTGTACATTAGACTGTGCTGTAAGAACTTGTGGTTTTGTCCATAGAAATTGTTACAATAAAAAGTAACCTCTCATAATATATTAAGCATAAAAATAGAAAGGGAATATAATGCTATATTTGTTTTGGATATTAATTTAAGAGTGTCTGTTAAAAACGATTTTTCTTTCTTTTTTTAAATCTGAAATTTTTTTTTTTTTTTTTTTTTTATATACGTCTTTATTAAAACGTTGTGTCTATCATCATTAGAGGTAAAATTAATTATTCTCATTTTTAGGAGAATCCTTTGATGATCTCAAAATAAAAAAGAAATATATGCTCATTAAATATATCCCGTTCTTTGTCATAAATACTGCTTACTCACTGCTCCAAGAAGTAATATCTGCACATGCTGGGATTTTTCCCTCAAATGATGACTCATGAATATATTTCATTTGTAATGAAGCACAGGTTATTTGATTTTTTTAAGGTTGATATAGACAATTTTTAATTGTTAAATGAATTACAGAATTACTTCTTTTTCTTATGTCCCACCTCGAAGAAAAGTGGCCATATTGCTTTGCAAGTGTTTGCTTGTAACAGATCAAACCTTGTTTCATCAATGCCCTCAAGGTCTCTTACTTAGTAAGATTGTTCCTTATGTCTATTAGAGAAGCCCTTTCATTTTTTGAGCTAGCTCTCCAAAGATAGACTTAAATCTCATAAACTTCATAACCAGTAAAGCTAACCATTATCAAAGAATCCAGTGTAATTATTGTTATGCATATGAGGGGTAGGGGCCCTTTAATCTCTATTCTGGTTGGTCCATTGATTGATTTCCTAATTGCATGATTTTTCTTTGATTTTCTTTCCAGAAAGAAATCAAGACAGAAAAGGAATTAACTTTTTTTTTTACTTTCAGTACCCATTTATGAGCATGATAGTGAAGGTATTGAATAAATTTGTTAGTGCATCAGTGCAGTTTTTCCTACCCTCAGCATGTGCAGTTATGTAAGCCTATAGCCTTAAAGGAGATATGAATATTCAAGGACAGTTTGCCCCTTAATCCTTTACCTCATAAATATTCATGAACAAATTCTTGACTCGATAAATATTAAAATACTGAACTATAAATGGAATATGAGATCAGTGATTTTTCTCAAATATTATATGAGCAAACAAGGAGTCCAGAGTTATCTGACCTGGGTCTTCTCTGATGGTCAAGGCATCAAAACACGTCTATATGTCATTGAGGTAAAGGTTTAAGTCACTTGGTTATGTCATGTACACAAAATATACCCCACAAATATCTTGTACCCTCTTTGGATCTGTTTTATCCAAAGTCTGAAGACAAATTTAAGGCCTTTATCGGAAATTTGAAATCTGTATGTTTTGAAAAAAAATCAGAAAAATTATATGAAATCTTCATGTTTGAAACATATCGAAATCTTTATGTTTGAAAATTTAACGGTAGTATTTGTGTTTGAAAAAAATACTGGAAATCTGTATTCTTGAAAAAGTACCTAAACTCTAAGTAATTTTAAGACCTTGTCATGTTTTTCAAAAAAGCTTATTTATTGATGTGAAGAAATTAATTCAAAGCCTGATTAGAGAGACTTTCAGGCTGATCTGGTTTATACTGGTAGCATAGGGATTTTTTCCTGATAGTTATATACAAAGTATAGTATGGTAATGGGACAGAAAAAATAATGATCTTCAGACCTTTGATAAAGCAGTCTGTGTGGGTGGGGCTTCGTAGTCATGGTGATGGGTTGAGATTCTGCCAGCCTGACTCTGCTTAAATTGTTGCTCTTATATTTACTTGTCTTTGCTAAGTATGTGAAAACTGTAGAATTGTGATTCAAAATATTTAGTAGGATTATCATCAGGCTGTGACAGGTTTTCTTTCATATGCTTATAAAGAAAGGTAACATTTGTCAAAAAATATTTTTTAGATATTTTCTTTGAATTACAAAGTGAGATATACTAAATATGAAAAATTCATAGGTTTTTTTTGCTGTCTTTGCTACATTTGTTTCCTTCATGAATAAATACATCGTCAGTTGTGTTGAACAACTACATGCTTTGTTTGTTTGTTTATGACATACTATGGTAGAAAACTAAAATGTTTACTAGCTGTACAGGGCATTAATTATGAATCATATTCAAGGAGTGCTGTCATATTTATAATACAATGCTATATCAAACAGTGAACCTTCCTGCTATTTTCAGATATATTCAAATTATGTTATCATTTTAACCAGTAGCTATGCTGGGATATCATTTGATCAGTGGTTGACCTACAGATTTGTTTGTGACACTGTCTGTGAGCAGATGACCTAGAAAATAAAAAGTGTACATAGGGCAAGAAATACTTTACATTCTTTCACATGATAAAAAAGCAAAAACAAATCAACAAGTCATTATTTCATATATTCATCAGTACATTGTAATTATGTGGCCATTTTTGCTAACTCAGAACATGTATATTCATGTAGAAATGAGAAGTATTAAAGCTAAATATTTCTAAATATATCCCTTAATTACCATACGAGTGCCATAAAGGAAATGACAATTAATAATTAAGTTCAATTAATATAGATTACAATTGTATACCACATAAAACAAGATCAGTCAATGAGTTACCTGATGTCCACCTCCCACCAGTACTTTGATGAGGAGGAAGTGATGTCATAAAATATATTTGGGCTTAGAATTTTGCTTTCAGTCTGATCTTGCTTATACATGGTATAAAATGGTGGTTGACAAAGAGGTATCCAGTCATGTTGGATTGTATTAGGTCAACTTTCTATAGAGCAACAAAACTTCACAAGGTTCTGTGTCATTGTGAATTGAAAAGATCAAGTACAGAGCAAAGTAATTGTAGAAGATTAGAAAAGGGTATTGCATATTTTTTTGATCATTCCATTTTTGTTTGTTTGTTTGTTTTTGTTTCTATAGATATGCATGTGAGATGTATTTTTTATTAACCTTAGTTTACTAGTATCTTATCTTATCTTATATCAGAATAGTTATATTCATATTATTGTTTAGTCTAAATATTCATCTTTTGAATTGTTATACATAAAGAAGTCAAATTAGCTGATACCATCTGTGTGTTAAGTATTAAGTTTTATTTCTTCAAGTTTTGCATTTATACGTAACTTATTTGCTTCAGATATTACTTTGTTTCATTTCTGTCGTTTGGTAGCTATTAAAGAGTTTTCAATTTTAACATCTTAATTCATGTAGTCATAGATTTGTGTTTTCTTTATTTGGTATCACCTTGGTTGCATTGTAGGCCAAACGTAAAAGCGCCCCACCATATCATCATGAGAAAGAATGAGCAAGAGTTTGCAATCCCTGACCATTCCATTGTAACCTGATATCAGCTGGGAGCTCTCCAGGGCTGGAGTCTAGACAGGAAGTACTCTTCACCAAAGGAGGTCTCAACAGTTTAGGTCATGCATACATGGACACCACCTGAGCTGTGTCTGCTCTCTTGGTCTATCCAGTATTTGTATCAGTTCTGTTGGGAAATGAAGCTTGCATTATCTACCAAGCTGGAATTAAGAGGTGCTTACCGAGAGAGAATAGTATGTAGGAAACCATGCTACTGCTGCTGGAGAAACTTTCCATCAGTCATGTGACCACATAAGTCACATGACTGTCATGTGACCAGTCACTACACTCTGAATAATATGTTTAGGACTGCCATAGCAAGCATAGGTTTTACATGAAACAGAAGATTTAGTAATGTCTTCAAATATAAAAATCACCTTTATGTTTGACAGTAATTATAAAACAAGTTAGGAATGAAAAATTATCAGTAAAATACACTGTTTATTGTTACTGTTTTTTGCGTTTTTTTTTACTTGGTGCAACCTTTTCTTTTTGATTAGTATTGATTATCACAAATGCAAACTTTGAAAGATAAACTTTCTTATATCCAGAGATCATTTAATGAATTAATCGCAGAGAACACATGTATTGGTAACACTTTAGTTTATGAAACAGGTGCTGTAAATGTCTTTCCGATTTAAAAGTTGTAAGTTAAACTGCTTCTGTTACAAAAGCAAAAGTTCTGACCACTGTTTCCGTAGACTAGCATGTTGTATCAGTAGGTAATACTTGTTATTACTGAGCTATTTACCAAAGGTTTTCTCAAACACAGTTCTTCGCTTTTAGGTAACTGTCACTTGCACACATGTACATGATGCAATGTTAACCCCACCCCCGTGCTATATGGTTTAACTTGGTACCAGACGAGATTTTTTTTTGTTATTATTATTAAGAGCTCTGTAAGAAATTTTTATCTGTATTTTTTTTATTTTTTTTTTTTTTTTTTTCATAAAGGGAGATAACTCTTGCGTTGCACTGCCCTTAATTGTAAGTTTTATAACCTCCCATGGTATTTAAAAATTTCTGTAAATATTGTGATTTTTTCTTTAAAGAAACAAAGATCTCTTTATCTTAACCATTTTTAAATATAAATGATCCAGTATTTTTGAATATATCTGAGTTCTGATTACTTAAGTAGAGAGTAAACTGTGGCTTTATTTTATTATTTTATCAGCTGGTGTTTGTCTTATAATTGCAAACATATAGTTCTGCCTGCAAAAAGAATAAAATACAAAAAGTAATGTTTATTCTAAAGTTTTTCTGTTAAGGAATTTTATTTTAATTCCATGTATGGTTTATTTAGTCCAAATTTACCCTTGCCCTATTGTAGTCAAAACAATTTGTTTTTAGTGATAAGTAAAAGATTGTGTTTTATTGTTAAACTGTTACATATACTGTAATATATCATGTAAGTGTGTCAATCAATTTGAGCTCATATACAACTAAATTAAGTACATATAGATTCACTATTTGTATGTTAGTAGTATGGACGTTTTCAGTGTTCTGTCCTCATGGTTAGTTTGCTACACGTCTGCTGCAAGCAGACTTTCATGTTTTTTTTTGTTTGTTTTTTTATTGCTGGTTCCTTAATTTTTTATTTTGAAACATTTTGGTGTTGATGTAACAGTTTTCGTACATTTAAGATTGCAAGATTACACTTCTAGAAGTAGAGGCTTCTTAACCATTTACCACTTGAGAACCGTGATGATTGTAAGACCGATTTTTGTGAACAACATGAAACCAGATCTGCCTGCAAATAAATTGCAAACTAATCAGGTTTAAGTCCATTTGCTGCTTCTGTGTTCCCTGAAATGAGACAGGAACACTATTATCTGCTCAGAGTGTCATTTTCTTTCAAAATAATTGAGCTCCACAACTGGCCAACAATGTGAAATATTATGGATCCAAGTGGTAAAGAGTTGAATTTGACCTTGACCCCTGACCTTTATCCTACTGAAGTTCACAGGGATGGGGCCAGCTTCTGGGTCTTGCACATTGTGACACATCATCTCATGCTCATATCTCATTGTCATTGTTCATGTTCTCATGGGCAGCAAGGGGGACAATCTGACTGAGTCTCTAGGGGGAGATAAATCTCAAATGCCTGTTGCTAGGTAACTAAATCATAGATTTTTGTGTGTGTTAAACAGACTAAATTTACAATGAGAAGATAAACTAGAATTTTCTTTTTTTAATATGTCAACCAAATCACTTTGAAAGTTTAAGATAATCTCTCTCTCTCTCTCTCTCTCTCTTTATTCTCTCTCTATCACTCACTGTCTCTCTCTCTATTTATTCTCTGTCTGTCACTCTCTTTTATGTTGACCTTGAATCTCCCACTAACATCTTATGCTATTTTTTATGCTTACCTATTTAAACTTTTTTTCTTCTTAAAATTAATCATTAATATTACCTTAATACTTATTTCCATGGAAACCATCTGAGAAATATGTCAAGATTGCTCCCTGTTGCCATGGTAACATGTTCCATAATTTTATCTCATTGTTAGTTTGGTTACTGACCACATTTTATACTGTTTTATATATTTAATGTAGATATGTATGACAAGACAAGTGTACAAATGTTTTTATGTATAGACTGGATACTATTTATTTACCCAAGTTTCTTTCTAAAGAGAAAAGAGGTCATACTTAAATCATTAAGTGTAGGCTATTTTTTATTAGATGATATTTATATTATTTAAGATGTGTCAAGAGTTGTTTGTTCGTGATGATATTGTTGATTTTTGCCAGTTAAAGAAGTTTGTAAGCCAGTTAAAGAAGTTTGTAAAGGATTTATATTTATTACCACTCAAGTAATGGGGTTTGTTTGTGATATACTCTATTGATGACGGTGATTTTTTTGTGGGGACTGTACAAACAAATAATCCTTCTGTTCCAATAT
>CM037779.1:12525318-12575318 GCA_021229015.1 Solen grandis
ACCTGTGGAGGTTCAAGTAAATAGCATTGATACTTTTTGAGTTATGCTCTGGACAAAAATTAAATATGAAATTCATCAAAGGGCAATAACTCCAAAAACATGATGCACAGAGTTATGGTTCTTGTGCATGATGCTTCTCCTTCATGAGGTCTATCCACCAGTGAAGTTTCAAATTAGTACTTACGCTTCTCCTTCATGAGGTCTATCAACTTGTCAAACTTCAAGTTAATAGCTATGTTACTTTTTGAGTTAGGCTCCAGACAAAAATAAAGTATGAAATTTAACAAAGGGCAATAACAAAAATATTATGTGCAGGGTTACGGTGATTGTTTATGAGAGAAAGGTAAAGCTTTAAACATTGAGAAAAGTATATGAAAAAACCCGCAAATGTGAGGACAACAATACAGATCTATAGAGTTTCTGCTCACAGACAATGGGTACACGGATAGCATACTGATAATGCACTCCACTTCTTAGCAATGTATTCTGGGTTTTATTCATGGACACAAACATGATTAGGTATGGTGGTGGCTTGTCCTGACACTTGTCTTTTCTTGAGGTAGTCCAGTTTGACCACATAAGCTTCAATCTGTGCCATCAAGAGTGATTTATATAAATATAAAGATAAAGAGCTAAAAATGAATTTACAAACCAATGAACTTTTCCAGTGTTAACAGTTGTATTCAAATTGATGTAAAGGCTATCCAATAGCTACACTGAGATATAAGGTAGTCAATGGTTGACCTGGTTTACACAAAACAATGATTTTGTTTTTGATACTGTTTATGAGCAGTTAACATCATCATCAATGGGAAAGGGGCTTAAATTTCATTGCTGAAAAATGGAAAGGTACATATTTATCAAAATATATCTCATTTCTTCCCAAAGAAAATCCAAAATGCTAAAAATTGACCTACCTTTACAAATTTAAAGATATAATATGCTGGCTTGCACAGTCCAAGGATTCCAAACAGCCAAGCACCCCAGACTAACTCTAAACGTAGCTGAAAATATAATCATATATAAAATATTCTCAGTTGCAATAGAAAATGTGCACTAAGGCTTTCATTAGTTAAAATGTATCATTTCTTTTAATATACAGTAGAATTTTGATGTGTCGATCTGCTAGGGACCATGACAAAAAGATTGACTTATCGGGAAGTGCGTGTACAAGTACATGGGTAAGTCTCTTACATGTATGAAACATGGTATTATTTCGATTATTTTGTGGTATGTTGATTTTTTCTATGATTAGACCTGGTGGTCTACTTTTTGACCCCATGGGACCAGTTTTCAAACTTATCTGAGATTTTTATGTAAACAAACATTTTGAGCAACTAACATGGAGTAACATGAAGGTTTTACTAAGATTTGCCCTGGTTATCTACTTTTTGACACCATGTGGCCCATTCTCGATCTTACTGGAGATTTTATGAAGATAAACATTCTGACCAAGTTATATGAAAGTTGGACCAAAAACGTGGCCACTAATGTGTTCACAAGGTTTTTCTAAGATTTGACCTGTGACCTAGTTTTTAACCCCACATGACCCAATTTTGAACTCATCCTGTAGACAAACATCCTGACCAAATTTTATGAAGATTGGGCAAAACTATGGTCTCTAGGGTGTTCATAAGGATTTTATTAAATTTTCTAAGATTTGACCTGGTGTCCTAGTTTTTTACCCCACATGACCCAATTTCAAACTCATCTGAAATAGCATGTAGACTAACAACCTGACCAATTTTCATGAAGATTGGGCCAAAACTGTCGCCTCTAGAGTGTTCACTAGCAATTGTTGATGACGGACGAAATTGGAACTCAGTTTTTAAAATTTGACCTCCATGTATGTCCTTCACCTTTGAGCTAGAAATCTGGTTCCTTTACATGACACTTTGTCTTGATAAGGCAATAAAATGATCTGAAAACTCACTGATTCTTTGCCAGGTTGGAGCCTGTACATATGTCAGATCAATAGAGAGCCAAAGAGATTTCCAATTACGGTAGTTAGCCCTCCTCCCCACCTCTTGCAGAGGGTTAGTGAGGGTATAATGAACATTGTGTATGTAAGTGGATTAAATCTATAGAGGGGTAGAAAGTTGAGTGTTAAAGTGCAACTGCATCATCATGCTATACTGAGATCTGATGTCCAAGTGATGCATGGTATTAGATCCGATTAATACATGTGAAAATGCACCAAAGGTCAATTAAACATATCACAAACTAAAGATTTGTGGTCAATATTTTGACAGTTTTATAATGGATTTACACAGTATTTACATAAAATCAAGGATGTGATGTATTGAAACCAGAAAAAAAAATGTGTAATCCCTATTTAAATACAATGTGGTCTGGATGTGGCTTGATACAAAGTCAGTGAAGATAATTCTTCTTTTGAGACAAGATTTTTTTAATTCATTACCATTTCTTCCTAGTAATGTACTTCTTATGGCTAGGAAATGTGAAAATAAAAATATGTGATATGCAAAGTTCACGCTTGAAACTGGTTGACCTTATTAAATGAAGACAAGAATTGTTCAAGAAAAAAAATCTCATTGGTACTATTAAATATTGTAAAGTGTCAAAAGTCTAAAATAATGATGCCTTACATCAGGGTGTCAAAAATGGCCCAAGCTGTACAATAAGTGTGCCCCTGGCCCCGAATAAAGACCTCAATTGATTCCCAGTTTACGTTTATCTTGCCTTGCACAATTCAGAGAAGAGTATATTGTACCCCCTGCCCCATGACTACCTCCACCAGTATACCATCATACTGTCTCACCCTTGCATGACCTTGACCTTGATCTCACTTAATGACTCCTCTCCCTGACCCTCACATACATGTATCAGATCCAGCATATCACAATCCTAAGGAGAGGATACAATAGCCACGCCCCTTGGGTCACATGCTCCAGGGTGCCCATCATACTGTTTCACTCATGCATGACCTTGACCCCACCTTATGACCCCACTCCCTGACCCCTACTTACCATGAACCAGCCAAGCACAATCCAGAGGAGGGTGTAGGGTATCCCCACCCCCAGGGTCACTTGCTCCAGTGTGCCCAAATTCGTCCCATCACGGAGCACCAAGACAACCAGGCTGATCTACAACATACAATGTTAGTAACATACCTCTCTGTCTTATAATTTCTTGAAATATACTGACAGTCATGCATGATATTCTCTTATGGTTGAATGCATACCATGTACATAGTCAGTGACTTTATATTTTTCTTTGTTATTTCCATGCATCTCAGTGATTTAAGGAATAAATTGGCAAAGATTAAACTTTACAGTGATTAAATTGTCATTATGTTTATCAAACAAGTTAAAACAAAAGTCCACAAACTTTTGTAACACCCCTGGTACACGTATATAGCAATATCCATTTTTGATAAAGTTCCAGCTTGTCTCATAGCTACATTACCATGCCATGCGATCAATGGTTGACCTACTTTGAAAAAAAACAAAAACATATAGGTAAGCAGTTGACAAAGTCATTAATGGAAAATTACCATCCAGCAATGGCTTAAAGGAGGGACTTTGATTTTGCCAGCAAAAACTGGTAAAGTGTGACATAGTCCAGTGGTAGTATTCATTGACTAAACCCCTAAAGCTTTTGAATTGAATCCTCATTGGAGATGAGAATGTTTAAGATTTTAATAGCACAAAAGCACAATACTAACCCAGTAATCATGGAGGGGACTCATAATATAGAAATCTGTTTTCTAATTAATATAAAGACATAAGTTAAACATGTTTAATTTTGTTGTACATGTACTTACTGTAAGTTGCAAATCAAACTTCAACCAGCATGAGAAAATGGCCGCTTGGTTGTAAACAGCTGAAACAAAAAAAAAGCCAAGGACTGCTCATATATATATCAAAAAACATTATAATTTCTTTACTACACATATATCAAACCTAATCTATCTAAAGTAAACTCTTTTTTTTAACCAGTGAATCGTTAGGGATTTTTTCTATAAACAGAAACTGTAGTGGAATAAACATTTTGATTTTAGAAAAATTTGATGTTTTTGATGACATGCAGTCCTTAGAACTGTATACATGTGTATGGCCCATAAAGATGTAATGCAGAAATATATTATGGACACCAACATGCAAAACTTCAGTAGGTTAAACATTTATAGGCCCTGATCTGATTCGTTTCAAAATCAGCATATTATCTTTAGAAAACATATAGAGGGAAAATTACAGTAGTGCTGGTAGTTCAAATTGTATTCAATGAACACTCCATAGTGTTGTCATATCAAATTAATAAAAAAAACAATAGATGTATACTGAAATATATTATTCAATGAAAATACAACAGACATGAGAAAAAAACATCCTCACACTATATAAATATTTGTGGCATTTTCTGTCTTTTTTTTTTTTTCCTTTTTTTTTTGTGGTATTTACAGCAGCCATATTGCAGAGCACTTGTTATAAGAAGTCAAATGTGAGAGAACATTTGTCCAAAGAAGTTTTCTTTTCCTCAAATGTTGAATAATTATGCTCAGTCTGAAATTGGATTGTCTGGGTCTAGCACTAAAAATGCATCATACTTCAGCTTAAGTATTGACAGACTCTGATAAAGCTGGTAAAAATGTGGAGGATGTGTTAATTGTATGGATGGAGCAATCTTGCATGCGTTTCTAGCTTTTCTAAATAAATAATTAAAATTTCTTCTCCCTAACCTAAGCAAACATAATGCTATTTATGCAAAGCATTGCAAGCAGAATATTGTTCAAGTAAAATTGTTGAGGCATGACAGTTTCTATAGAAAGAACCAAGATTGTAACCCATCATCTAATATACAGGTGTTTTGACACATGATGGCAAACAGAGTAGACCCAGATCAGATAGCTTATTCCAGAAACTGTCTGATCAAGGTCTCCTCTGTTTGCTCATACAATATTGTTGCTTAGATTCTACTAAGTCTGCATGGCAGAGAAAAATCCATGAATTACAATATGTATACCACTTAAAGTCCTGTATACTAATATTCATCAAGACATGAATTTGTGAATGAAAATTCTTGAGAAGAAGGGTAATTACTGCAAATATTGGATTAAAAAACCCTTGTCACTGACATACGTTCTGGTAAGAAATCTTTATTGTGTTCATTGTCATCGTATGGTCACAAAATACAGTTAACTCCTAGGGGTAATGGACGAAGCGTACCATTACCGAAGCGTACCATTTTTGGTGGAAGCGTACCACTTTTCAAAATAGGTAATTTAGCGCTAATATTTTATGTTTTGTTGTTTAAACTGAATTGATTTAAAGGTGATATATGACAGAATGGAATAATATTTTGTAAAACATGCAATATTATAATAATAAAAGGCACGACATTGAGTGAAAAATCGAGTGATATACCGCCGATAATGTCAGATTACATATGCAGATAATCTTCTCTTTTTTTTTTCGTGTTTATGGCGTATTTTAGTCAATACGGGATCTTGTTGTTACTATGAAAATGCATGCATGTAAGTACCTAAATCAATATCGGAATAGGATTATAATCGATGTCGCTGTTTTCAAAAAAGTACATAAACATCAAATATGAAATAAATTCAAGTTATGGATGCTTAATGAACATCAGCAACATAAACGTATTCATATTCAAGCAATTTCCCGATATAATTTTAAAAGTGGTACGCTTCGACCGCATAAATGGTACGCTTCGTCCTGGTACGCTTCGGTAATGATACGCTTCGTCTATAATCCACTCCTAGTACAACATTATCATAAAACTACATCTTTTTGGTCCCTATTTTGTCTAAATTTTAGACTTAAACACAAATTTCCAAAATTTAAAATAACAATGTTCTTCTAATATAATAAATGAATTCATGAAAAACCAAAGGTAAGGATTTCCTTTATTTTTTTGAAAATATGATTAGAGACACTAAAAAATATTTACAGGATGGTAAACATCACTATGGAACTCTGCCCTTCTCTCAAGTATGAGTCTAAAATATATAGACATTGATGAATTAGGGCCCAATTCCTTTCTGAAGACTTTATTAATCTTATTCAACATGTAGTCCAACACTATTAAAGCTGATTCTCTAACATCTAGGTCACTAAGCTACATCCCTTGTTTAAATTAAATAAGAATTAAGAAATAGGCCTTTCTTCTAAATTATGGGAAAGAGGCCTCAAAACCAAATTTTTGGGGAATAATAAACCATTCTCTTGATTTGGGAGAAAGATTTATACAGTGGTACAGACAAATTTTGGGAAATCTGCATGGATTAAAAAATTCATCCAAGGAGAAAAAGCCTTTAAATGACCCCTGATAGAGAAGGAAAAATACCCTGAGGATATAAATATACTTACACTGGAGGTTTTCTGAAGCACCAGCAATTCTGAACTCTAGCTCTCCAAAGTCCCTTGCTACCAGGATGGATAAAATGATGTTGGGTGGAGCCAAAACACAGGCTATGATCAGACGAACCTGGAAAATAATGTTTGGAATCTTCATAAAGTTTTTTATTTATTTTCTTATATCACCTTGACTAGGATAAAACTTAAGAATAGTATTTTCAGGTTGTAAGCCTTTTTCTAGATGTTTTAAAATGGGAAAACAGTTTTTTCCATCTAATCGGAAACAACCACTAGAGATTTGTTTTCGTAGAAAATTGATGTCTCCCCCCATCCCCTCACAAACACACATACTCTGAGGCACACAGTGACATATGCTTTATTTGCTTTGAAGAAGTAGATCTACCATGATTTCAGTTATCGAAACATTAGCTAACTTTTGCAAACAGTGACTTGAAATAGGAATACATTATTATTTTTCACATGTAAAAGAATAATTTGGATGACAAGCAACAGGTAAGCCCTGTGTGGCTAGGACACAAAATGTTTGCAGATATTTTGCATTAATTGAGTACATTCATGCCAAAATTCTGACTGATTAAATTTATGTTGTTTGATATTCATTGATTTTATTGTAGTTAAGCCATCAGTATTCATGCAGTAAATAGTTAAGGGGCTGACTATATTGATCAAGCTCCACCCTAAGTTATGGACCTTGTGTGTGAAACCTCCTTTCATCAATTTTTCCATAACTGAAATTTTGTTTCAATAGCATAAGTAGAACAGGAGTTATGTTGCAGTCAACAAATTGTGAAAAGGGGTAATAACTCCAAAAATACTGAGGCCAGAGTTATTTACCTTGTGTATGACACATTCTCTCATAAATTTCTTTCCATAAATGAAAAGTAATTTAAAAAGCATGAGTCCAACTGGAGTTATCTCAAGGACACAGAATTGTATAAAAGGAGAAAAACTTTAAAAAAAAACCACAACCCTGGCAATGGATTATGCTCTTGTATACTGCAATTTTCATCCATAACGTCTACCCACGTTTCAAGGTTATATATCTCATAGTGCAGGAGTTCTTTAAATGAAATTTAATTTCAATAGCCCAAGTCGAACTGGAGTTATCTTAAAGACATGAAATTGCATAAATGGGAAAAAAATCTAAAAGAAAACCCTGGAAATGGATTATGCTCTAAGTGTACTGCAATTTCTGTCTATAATGTCTACCCACCTATGAAATTTACAGATTATATGTGTCATAGTGCATGAGTTATGCTCCAGACAAAACTTAATTGAATATGAAATTTAACAATGAGCAATATCTTAAAAAAATATGATTTGCAGAACTAAAGTTTGTGTGCACTGCAATTCTCCATTGTGATGTCTATCCATCTATGAAGTGTCAAGGTTATATGTCTCATAGTGCATGAGTAATGCTCTAAAAATCAAGAAATGTCACACCCAGTGATACATGCCCCCAAAGAGTTGCTTTGACATAGAACTGTTTTGTCATTTTAGCAGATTTTAGCACATACTTGATGTACAGTAGACTTTAGTGTCCCTTGGAAAACCGTGTAAATGTGTGTCTCCTACCAAATAGCTCTATCAACAAAGGGGAATAACTAAAAAAATATTGAAGTTAAGAATTATTGAACTTGTAATCTGCATTTTTTTTCATATGTTCTGTCTGTATATGAAGTTAAATGCCACTGGGTGCAATATCCATCCAACCATCAAAGAGTTAGTATCTGGAAACCAAAAAATACCCCCATTTTATGACATTTGATTGTTTACTGTGACTTTGACCTTTGAGTTACACTGGATCTTTGTGCGACTAAGCTTCTCGAGATCATTGAATCAAGTATATAAATATCCATCATCAAGACAGATTAATCATCACGACAGAGTATGTCGATACTGAAATACCATTTGACCTTATCGTGATGTGACCTTGACTATATTACAACTGGATCTTCCCATGCATCCAAATTTGAGAGATCATTACAAGTTATACAATATCCACACCTGGAGAGTCTGAACGAAATACCCATACATGACTTGACTGGATTGTGACCTTGACCATGATTAAACCAGACTTTTTGCAAATTGGTTCTCCAAATCATATACAAGTATATAAATCCTCCAGACAAGTTAATGTCCGGAAACTGAAAAAATACCCCATTTTATGACATTTGATCTGTGATTGTGACCTTGATCTTTGAGTAACAAACCTTGATCTTTCCCATGACACTCCAAATTCTTGAGGAGATCATTAACTACCAAGTTATACAAATATCCATCCATCCTGGAGAGTCTGAAACTGAAAAATACCCCATATCATGACCTTTGATCTGTGATTGTGACCTTGACCATTGATTTACAAACCCGGATCTTTCTTGCAACACTTCGGGTTCTCCAGAAGATCATTGATACAAAGTTATATAAATATCCTTCCAGGACAAAGTTAATGTCCGGAAACTGAAAAATACCCCATTTTATGACATTTGATCTGTGATTGTGACCTTGATCTTTGAGTAACAAACCTTGATCTTTCACGCAACACTCCGGGTTCTCAAGGAGATCATTGATGCTAAATTATATTGAAATACATGCATGCAAGACAAAGTTATTGTCCGGAAACGAAAATGCCGGACGCACGCACACTAACACGGACCAATTTTATTATGTTGCCCAAAGTTAGCTTTGGGGGCATAAACATAAGTATGAATTTAACGAAGGGCAGGTATACCTCCAAAATATGATGTGCAGAGTTACGGTTCTTGTGCATTGCACTTCTCCTCCATGTAATCTATCATCTGTGAAGTTTTCTAGGTTATATGTCTCATAATGCGTGAGAAATGCTCTTGACAAATAATAAGTATGAAATTAAACAAAGGGCAATAATTAAAAAATATGGTGTGCAGGGTTATTGTTCTTGTGTATGACACTTCTCCTCCATGAGATCTGTCTACCTGTGATGATTAGAGTTATTAGCTTTGATACTTTTTGAGTTATGCTCCAGAAAAAAATATTTGACCTATTGACCTACTTTTCAAAAGGGTTCAAGATATCATCAAGACAAACATTCTGAGAAAGTTTGAGGAAGATTGGATCAAAATTGTGGCCTCTAGTGTGTAAACAAGATTTTTCTAAGATTTGACCTACTGACCTACTTTTTGATCCAACCTGACCATTTTCGAAAGGTTCAAGATATCATCAAGACAAACATTCTGACAGTTTGAGGAAGATTGATCAAAATTGTGGCCTCTAGTGTGTAAACAAGATTTTTCTAGATTTGACCTACTGACCTACTTTTTGATCCAACCTGACCATTTCGAAAGGTTCAAGATTCTCAAGACAAACATTCTGAGAAAGTTTGAGGAAGATGGATCAAAATTGTGGCCTCTTATGTGTAAACAAGATTTTTCTAAGATTTGACCTACTGACCTACTTTTTGATCCAACCTGACTCTTTTTCGAAAGAGTTCAAGATATCATAAGACAAACATTCTGACCAAGTTTGAGAAGATTGGATCAAAATTGTGGCCTCTAGTGTGTAAACAAGATTTTTCTAAGATTTGAACCTACTGACCTACTTTTGATCCAACCTGACCCATTTTCGAAGGTTCAAGATATCATCAAGACAAACATTCTGACCAGTTTGAGGAAGATTGGATCAAAATGTGGCCTCTAGTGTGTAAACAAGATTTTCTAAGATTTGACCTACTGACCTACTTTTGATCCAACCTGACCATTTCGAAAGGGTTCAAGAATCATCAAGACAAACATTCTGACCAAGTTTGGGGAAGATGATCAAATTGTGGCCTCTAGTGTGTAACATCAAATTGTTGACGGACGACAAGATTTTCTAAGATTTGACCTACTGACCACTTTTTGATCCACCTACCATTTGAAAGGTTCAAGATATCATCAAGACAAACATTCTGACCAAGTTTGAGGAAGATTGATCAAAATTGTGGCCTTAGTGGTAAACATCAAATTGTTGACGACGACGCAGACGGACAATCAAGTATCCCAAAACTCACCTGAGCATGCTCAGGTGAGCTAATAAAAGGACATAACTCCTGACCTAATTGGCAAATCTCAGCCATAATCGAACTTAATCATTGCTCAAGAAATGAAGGTGCTAGAGTGTAAACACTAACTTGATTGAGAGATTATGGTCATTAACATTGTCTTAAAGTTTAAAGATGATTGTTTTATAAGATGCTAGAGTGTAAACAAAGAGAATTCTTGCATTTTTTTTTTATATTAAAAGGGGCTTAACTCCTGACCTAATTGAAAAATCTCAGCCATAATTGAACTCAATCGAGACATTATGGTCATTAACATTGTCATAAAGTTTGAAGATGATTGCTCAATAGATGAAGATGCTAGAGTGTAAACAAAGTGAAATCTTGCATTTATTTATATTAAAAGGGGCGTAACTCCAGACCTAATTGGCCCATATCAACCACAATTGAACTCAACCAAGACATTATGGTCATAAACATTGTCATAAAGTTTGAATATTATAACTAAAAAAGTGAAGATGCTAGTGTAAACACTAAAGTGTTGATGACGCACACTGCACGATGGACACTCACGGGATCACAAAAGCTCACCCTGAGCTTTGCTCAGGTGAGCTAAAAATTAAGTATGAAATTTAACAAAGGGCAATAACTCAAACAAGAGGGCCAAAATGGCTCTGTGTTGTCACCCGAGTAAGATTGCTATGTTAGGCATGATTACAAAAAATGTGGTATCTAAATTTTTTGCAATGTTTTTCTAACATTTGACTAAGTGACCTAGATAATGATCCTACCTAAATTTGCACTCATCTTGGATTTCATGCAGTCATCATTCTTATCAAGTTTAATGAAGACTGGGACAAAAATGTAGCTTCTAGAGAGTTCACAAGGTTTTTTTTTTTAAGTTTGCCCTGGTGACCTATTTTTTGACCCCATGTGACCCAGTTATGAACTAATCAGAGATTTGATGCAAACAAACAATATGACCAAATTACACAAAGGTTAGGCCAAAAATATAGCTTCCATAGTGGTCATAAAGTTTTATTAAGATTTACCCATGTGACCTACTTTTTGACCCCATGTGACCAATTGTGAAACTCATCCAAGATTTCGTGTGGACAAACATCTTGACTAATTTTCATGAAGATTTGGCCAAAACTGCGGCCTGTAGTGTCTTCACAAGGTTTGTCTGAGATTTTCTAAGATTTGACTTAATGACCTAATTTTTGATCCAACATGACCCGATTTCAAACTCATCCAACATATTATGTAGACGAACATCCTGGCCAAATTTCATGAAGATTGGGCCAAAAATGTGGCCTCACGCATGTTCAAAAGGTTTTTCTAAGATTTGAGCTGATGACCTAGTTGTTTTTGACCCCATGTGACCCAATTTCGAGCTCACCCAAGATATCATGTAGACAAACACTCTATCCAAATTATAGGAAGATTATGCTAAAACTTTGGCCTCTCGTGTTCACAAGGTTTTTCTAATATTTGACCTGGTGACCTAGTTTTTGACCTCACAAATATGACCCAGTTTCAAACTCATCCAAGATATCATGTAGGCAAACATCCTGACCATATTTTATAAAGATTGGGCTTAAACTGTGGTTTCTAGAGTGTTCACAAGGCTTTTCTAAGATTTGACCTGGTGACCTAGTTTTTACCCTCACATGACCCAGTTTCAAACTCATCTAAAATATCATGTAGACAAACATCCTGACCATATTTTATAAAGATTGGGCTTAAACTGTGGCCTCTAATGTGTTCACAAGGCCTTTCTAAGATTTGACCTGGTGACCTATTTTTTGACCCCATGTGACCCACTTTCGAACTCGTCAGAGATAACATGTAGATAAACATCCTGACCAAATATTATGAAGATTGGGATATATCTATGGCCTCTAGAGTGTTCAAAGTTTTTTTTAATATTCTAAGATTTGACCTAGTGACCTAGTTTTTGACCCCAGATGACCCAATTTCAAACTCATCTGAGATATCATGTAGACAAACATCCTGACCAACTTTCATGAAGACTGGGCCAAAACTGTGACCTCTAGAGTGTTCACAAGCAATTGTTGACTATGGACAACACATGACCAAAGGCGGACAAAAGGTGGTCACAAAAGCTCATCCTGAACACACATGCTCAGGTGAGCTAAAAATATGATCTGCAGAGTTACAGTTCTTGCTCATGACACTTTTCCTCCATGAGATCTATCTACCTGTGAAGTTTCAAGATAATAGCTTTGATACTTTCTTTGTTATACCCCGGACAAAAAGTTTGACAGACAGGCGAACAGAGAAATGGACAGACAGACAACTCTGACAAAAACCCATACAAATGGGGAGACATAATCATTCTGTAATGAATTGTAAAATTTGAGAATTCTTCATGATTTAAAAGAGTATCAATTATGAATAAATGAATATTTGCCCAGTGGGGCATCTCGAGGGCTGACCTTGAAACTGTTCAATCTTCCTGTATTTCTTTATGCACTTGGAACAGTTAAGAAGTCAGCACTCAATCTGGAAAAATGCTTGGTTGATATGCTTTATACTGTATTAAATACAAGTGAACCAAAATACTATAAATACTATAAATGGTGTTAAAGACATAGTAACAGACAAGCATCTAAATATTTATGCGAGGATTTCCTCTTCTGAAGTGAATACAATTTATAAGGAAGAAATCTATACCGAGGCACTTAACTTAGTTTCGCTCACACCCCTCGATACAGAATTTCAGATCCTCAACTTGCTTCCATTGTTTCCAGCCAATTAACATCATTGTGTGCATCAGTGTGTAAAACAAAATAAAATCTAATCATACTCTGATATAAAAGAAATGTATTTCAAAGAGTTTTACCTGTAAGTCTTATTCTATGCTATTTACCAAAACATCTTTGACATGACAAAGTGCTGAAAGGTATAGATGATCAGTGATATCTTAGTAATAAGTAAATGCTTTTCATGTCATGAGGGGTAGGATTGTGAGTAAAGAATTGCTGAATGCATCTTTGGGGCATCAAGCACTGTTTGCTTTGAAGTTAAACAATGGTGCTTCACATCCTTTCTTTGTTTCTGATAAAAGCTCTGCTGTGTTCAATACATCACTTTGATTTTTAAAGCATCACTTATGTATAATTATGATCCATGTCTTACTTATGATAGTCTTCTAGTAAATCAAAAGTGAACACAAAAAAACTGATATTGAAATTTAATCTAAGTTCCTACTTAAACATAATAAATGAATCAACAATGAACAAGTCAAGCATGTTTTACAGCTTTGCAATATCTATGAACCAGTCAAGCATGTTTGAAGGTTTAGCAATATCTATGAAGTGTACTTGTATTCAATATTGAATTAAATGTGAATATGTAAAAAATATACACTCTGGTTCTGCAGATTTTCAATTTTGTTTTAATAGCATATTTACACAAATATGCAACTTATCTGAAGCTCTGCAAAAATGTGTATCACTTTTATACAGTACATGTATATGGCTGACCTGAGTCACACTGCATTGGACATGCATGTAGTTTCCCTTCAGTTTCCTCCTTCCTTTTGTGATTTTACTATGATCATGAGTTTAACAATAGAAGACAATTCTCTATAAAGTAATGGGTTAACAGAAGCAGAAGGGAAAAAAAAAACCCCAAGGAAGGGAAAAAAGCTGTACTCCAAGAGGTAAAAGGTAAACAGTCATAGAAGACAGTACCCCAAGAGGTAGAGGATTAAGAGTCATAGAAGACAGTACCCTTTGTGGTAAATAAAATGGTTAAGATTCATAGAAGACAGACCTCCAAGAGGTAAAGCGTTAAAAGTCGTAAAAGACTTCTCCAAGAAGTAAATGGTTAAGAGTCATAGAAGACAGTACTCACAAGCTTGACGGTGGTGTGTCCTTTCGTCTTTACACTGTACTCTACTATACAGTACAGGAGGATGACAAGGATGGCAATAACCTGGACATAAAGCTCATACTTCCTCTCCCGAAACACGCCGTGGAACACGTAGAATGCTACAAAAACTGAAGAATAATGAAAATTTAAAAAATATGAATACAAAACTTCCTCAATTCCATGAAAATGTCTGGCAAAATGTTAAAAAAAGATACATCAGTAACTTTTTTTATTATTCCCTTCATAGTAAACCATCATGAATGAAACATCAAATGGTAAAGAAACACTTTTCAGATCACAATCACAAATGTATCTATAATAATATTTTGCATTGAAAGAATTTTATCTGAAAATAAAATGTACCGTTATTTAGAGTTTTTCATGACAACCACAGTTGTCCATTTTGACCATCTAACAGGAAAAGTACCTAGAGAATATTACTCGCTCTTAGTCAGTATCTACTGAACCTTAAAATTATAAAGTTAACTCTTAACCTTTTTCATATTTGACTTTTTATCACATAAAACAGTAATAAACATGAAATTAAAAAGGCAAAGAAATATTCACTCGATCTATCCTGTTTCTTTATTTTCTTATGCTATCCAGTATTACTAAATTAAATTAAAACTTGCATGACTAGTAGTAAACTTTAATTATTCAATGACATCTTAAAATCATTAACATATTGCAACATCTATAAGAAATCAACAGATATACATGTATACAGTGTGGGAGAGAGACTAGCATTAATGGTTACTGCATAATTTTCAAGGCATATAATATCAAGGGGTCTTTGACAGTATTTATTTATACATGTAGTATATATTTATATGCAAATATAAACAGCTTTTCTATATCTCTTACATTGATATAAAGTAAATCCTATCATTACCTGCATTCACAAGTATCAAAATAGTGAATGTGAAGTCCGGGCGAGAGGAATCTTTCTCAACCACCACCACCATGCTGTATATGGTCAACACCATGGCCGCCAGTATGTTAATGGAACTCAGCACGAGAAACATTTTCTCATATCTGACCAGGCCAGCACAAGTCTTGGTCTATAATGAAATGAAAAATGAAAGTTAATAATTGATGTTTTATTTGCAGGCTTATTTTCTACAGATTACATAATCTTTGATTCTGTAACTTACCATGGTATATTGGTACTGTACATAACTGCAGCTCAAACATTTGTGCCACAAAGTGATTTCAAACCTTGTTGAAGACAATACTCTTTCATTACTTGACCAGGTATAAAGTACTAGTCCAAGCCACAAACTGTCTAAAATGACAGTATTAGTTATTTACTTATATAAATAATTGTGTGTTTCTCAGTCAACTTGTAAAACTATTTTAAAAGTTGACATTTTTGCCATTACTGACAGTCTTACTTTATCATACATTCCCTCATTTAAAATTCCTCTAACTCTAAAAGAATTTATTAATATGGGGATAAAATTACAGATATTTTAAATATGAATTCACATGTGTAGTTTTCCACTTATTTATACATGTACATATTTATTATCTATTGTGGCAGAATATTACACAGCAACAACTGCATTAGTATGACTAAACCCATGTACATACATTCAATATCAAACTGCTATCTGTTTACATCCATATATCAATGTGTATTTTATATTAGATACATATGTTTATAAAAGTTTAAATTTGTGAGCCAGTAAACAACAATTACTAGTGATATGATTGTTTATTGGGGGTGTGGGGGGATTGCCTATACTTTTACTTCAAAGCACTCTCTCATCAAAATCCTAAGGCATTTAAAAGACCAGTATTTCAAAAACCAGAATTTATATTTCTTATATATCTCATTAAGTGCTTAAATGTATCTATTACGTCTGACTCATTATGTCTGTTGTGTAAAACCCAGTATTGGGTCTACAACGCATCAAATTCAGATGCAGGTATACATTTTAAGACTGCATATTTATCATTATATTTTGCTTGAACAAATTGTACATCATTTTCATATTATAAAGTTGCTGGTTGTTTGGTTTTTATTAACAAATCTTAGCCATAATTTACCAGTGAAATCGAAAGTAAGATTTAAAACATTTGAATTCCTAACAATACCTTCGAGGGTTATGATGAATGGCCAACAAATAAATGTGTATAACTGTTTATGGACTGGCTTATTTCATTCACTTTGCCGCGTATCTTAAAGAGGGGAAGCGCCTTAGTACGATTTCTCATCGGCATTGATCAAACGTTCGATTAACAAAGTCGACAAACCAACCTTTCCGAAGGGGGTTGTGATCGTTGTCGGTTGTGCATCCGGAATACCAAACCGTGAGTAGTCTCCAGACTCAACCGTATCGTCATTTTCTGATGACATTGTGCTGATAAGTTTGAAGATTTCTATCTATCTATACGTGATCGTAATCCACCATTTTCTAAATTTCCTTATCATGTGATATTCTTAAAATAGTAACGGTGTAAGTATACAAATCTTGAAACCATGCGAACTGAAAGCTGCTTTTAATCATGTGTAAAGGACAGGGATCCAGGAGAATCATAAAACTATACTGTAGTTTACTGATTTTCAAACACCCACCACCCCAAATAATGAAAGATCAATATAATTTGTTTATGTAACTATATGGTTCATTTATTTTTAAAAGATATTAATTAGGGGAAAAGATATTAATTAGGGGATGGGGGCGGCTTCCGTGACCGAGAGGGTAAAGTCGCTCAGTCCCTTACCGCGTGGGTTCGAATACTGGCAGGGTCATTCGGATTTTCACGTGAGGAAGCCTTCAAGCTGACTTGCGGTAGGTCGGTGGTTCTACCCGGATGCCTATGTGCATTCGGGGTCTTCATCCACCTGTGATTAGCTGGATGTCGCTCTATGACTGAAATACTGACGAAGCGAAGGTAAACTCAATAGTCAAGCCAAGTCATATTAATTAGGCCAAATAAATATATAAGTTCCGTTTCTGGTCGCCCTTTTTTTACGGCCGACCCTAATTTTATTTCACCGTTCCGCCTTAAAAAAATATTTCCATTTTTTTTACCTTTTCGTGTAAAAAAAAAGTCCCGACCTACCGACCCTCTTTTTTTTTTTTTACATAACGTCGGTTAACTGTTTCTTTCGCATATATACACATAATTAAATTTATTTATCCCTCCCCGTGTTTTATGGAATGGACAAATACTTTGCTATTCGTTAATTTTTGCTCCTGTCGAGAGAATTTTCCTATCTCAAAAGTTTCAAAATCCCTAAACGGGCCGTAATTTATCAATCTTAGGAAATAATAATTAAAAAAAATAATAATAAAAGAAAGAAAGAAAGAAAGAAAGAAAGAAAAGAAAAAAGTTTATGCGAGGGATGTTTGGAAGCATAGATTTTGCAATTGGCACATTTTCTCCATGATGAGAGCGCTGTGGTCCATGCAGTGGTAACTTATTCGAAAGCTGTGGGGGTATTTTCATGACCTTCCCAGGCGCAAAATACTTTCCAACCCAAGAAGCATTGAGTGGGATTAGATTAAGTTGTAAGAACTTGTTTCCCAGTCGACATAAAATAAATAAATCTAAAGTAAGATGTTAATAAAAAGTTGACTTTCTTTTTTGGTCTAGTTACCTTCGAAATGTTCCCTTAGCTATAGAGCTATAGCCATGCAAAACACACACAATCGTTCAATCTTTATTTTTGAACAATTTTCATACTCATCCGTTAGAAACTGGTGAACTGCAGACCACAATCAATTCTGACCTTTGTCTACTATCAGATAGATGTTCATTTTCATTTTTTCGCAACACTTTAGTTTAGTTTAAACATATTTTATTCAGTTCATATTTACAATAACAATAGACAGTACAACACGTATAAGTTGAAATGGACTGGAAAACAAGCAAAGTTATTGCTTATACTAATTCCTCTCCAGGATTATACAACTATATGATCTACTAAGAAAATCAGTGTAACTTTTTCAGAACCACATTCATATATAAACTAACATGTACACCTGTTGGAACGGCAATTTGCATAATTGGCCAACAATTTCTGAAAATGGCTCTGACACCTTCTTTGATGTCAGTGTTCGTTAAGCAATACTGGGCCTTTGGCATGTTTCAGAGCCCAAATCATTTTCTTTTTACATTTCCAACAACGTGTCTATTCATCGTCTGAACCCAAGTTACATATTCCGTTATCACTTCCTTATCGATAAAGAAGCAAATCGTATACGGCAAAAGTGGGTTTCGACGATGTGTCTGTTAAAACAGAAATGATTATAAAATGATGACAAGGATGAGAATCACGTGACCTTTGTTTGGATAAAGTAATGAAATAAAATGGCGACAGGGCGCGTTTTCTCCTCAAATCGCGTCATTTGCTTTACTAACGTACAATTTTAGATTAATTCAAGAGCCTATGTTCTAGAGTACCTTTCTCCGAGCAGGTAAGCACCATTTTTTTTTCACAAATTCTTGTAGTTTTCATAAACACTTTGCAGTGAAGTAGCGAATCGACAGACTTTTTCATCCGAGATATTGTGCTTTGATCCCTAAATTCCAAAGTAGGTATTTTAATCCTAATGTACATGTTAGCATCTTTTTTATGAAATTTTGTAACAGCTCTGAAATATGTTTTTAAGTTAGATCTGTTGTTGCAATAGAATAAGTAAATTTGCAAAAATGGTAAAGTAGGGTTTAAGGATAAAGGATATAGTAGGCTATCGTTAACATTTTCTAATATTGATTGCATGTACAAATATTCAGGTCATTTTTGCATCAAAGGACGTGGTTCTTTTTCTGTTGACTTTGTGTTTCAGGACCTTTGCTTACCGTACAGCGAAAACGAAGGTGTATGGTGTTAAAGCAAACTACAAGAACTGATGCAATGAAAATAGTGTTACCTGCTAGGAGAAAGGTACATTAGAACATATGCCCTGAATTAAACTAAAACCGTAGGTAAAAGAAGCAAATGACGCGATTTTAAGGAGAAAACGCACTCTGCCGCCATTTTATTTCACTACTTTATCCAAACAAAGGTCACGTGATTCTCATCCCTGTGAAGAGCAGTCATTTGTATAGTGTTGTTTTTGTACAGGTAAATCTTTATTTTCGTATAAAGTGTATTGGCAAAGTTTCGAATATCCCTAGTATATTTTTTATGATTTCAAGTTGCCCCCATTTTTTTAAAATTCTATTAGAGATCTTCGTTGAAGGTTTAAAGGTGCTTTGGTCTGTATCTGTATGTGATTTGTCGTAGTGACCGCATATCACGACATGGCTTTCTCACATATCAAAATCACACCCCATTGTGTTTGCCGATGCTTACGAAACGAGCAACCCCAAAGAATTGTCCTAATGTGTGGTATGTGAACAGAGTACCCGCATACATATTGATATTGCGCATGCGCGAGACACCAGAACTTTACGGGATTCTTCGATACCTGTAACTGGAGTATGATGATCACTTATGATGTTGTGGAACAACACATGTAAGAATCACAAACTTGATTAATTGTTTAATCATTTGTTGCAGAAAAGATGTAAGAAAAAAGAAAAGATTATTGAATTTCCGACTGATTTAATCTCTGTATATCCCCCTAAAATCAGGAGGCACCTTAATTTACATTTTCTCATTTCCCGGATGCTGCAGTAATCCAGCCGTGAGCTTGAATACAAATTTTCTCTGAATCAAAGATGTTTAGTTAAGACCTTTGCGATACACCGAAAATAATTTAAATAAAGGAAACGTCTTAGGAAATTGATTACCCCGACACTGCAGTGCAATTACTCAAGTCGTGCTAAAGAAAATAAAACTGCATAGACGATTCTGTTTGTAAGGCCTCATTTTAAGCAGCTCTTTCGCATATGTTCATTGACAAAAATAAATTTAAACTATCTGTGTGCATTACGTCTATCAATACCTATCTGCAGACGCATGGCCACCTGATGCAACATTCCGTGAAGGTAAAATAAAATGGGAGATTTTTCCATCACATATTTTACAGTTACGGACAGTGTAAAACCTATATATAGAGTTTCTTTCTGTGAATGTCCATATTAACTCTTAAACTCCAAGGGCTGAAGAATGGAATAACACTTACGAATTAGTGAAGATGTCATGTAGCGGAATGTTATACTAGGTATCCAATCTCATTTAAATCATATTCTAATTTGCAATCCTCTACTATCCGCGATTAGGATCTGACAACATCGCACTAGGGGTCACGTCAGATTGACTTTTAAGTAATTTATATGCATAAACAAGTGCTCGATTTTAAACCAATTAAATAGCACGTTTTTAACCGACTTCGGTAAAACATTTGTCACAGGGTGAGAAAAATGTGAAGCTTGACCGGGACTCGAATCCGGGGCTTACAGGGCGAATGCTCTACCGGATGAGCTACTCGGCCGCTTAGACGTCTTTCTACCCTATCGTGAGGTTGATGCGGTTACTTCCCCCTGATATACCGAACGATTCTGTAGCCGCCGATTTGATTGGCTTATACAAAGGTCAATCTGAGAAGACCCTCTATACGATGTGGTCCAGTTAGCCTACTGAATCTGATTTTAATGAGATTGACTAGGTATCGTAAGTATATATGGTTCAGGGGATACCGTATTCTATATTTAACCGAATTCTCTGATGTAGGTGTTTATGAAAATAACGTTTGCCCGTGCAATGTGACCTACTATGGAGGCTATTCGTTGCCAAAATCATGACAATTTATACCTCGATTCAACTAAACATATTTGAAAAAGTATAAACGTTTATCCGAGAGGTACATATTGTGCTCGTATTGTGCGTTTTGATTATCTCGATTTAACTAGTAACGTTTTTACATCTAGAATGTAATCTGGTAACATGCAGCTAAGATAAAATGAAAATAATATTTATAATTTTTCAAACTCAAATTTACGAAATGTACAACGACATACACGACACGTTTTACGCCGTACATCACAACGTTCGAGAATGGAGCCGCATCAGATAACACTCTCGGGTTTACAACTGCATACTTGACTTTTACATTTCTACGCGATTAACATTTGTAGACGGTTTTGCAACTTCCATATATGGCAGTATCACGGAAATAGGCGAAGATTTAAAGGCGGAGCCAAATTTCACGAGCGGAAAATAAAGAGAGGTAACTCTTACACCATGATAAATCGGTAAGTATAGAAAGATTTCGTATTTACCTAAGTCTGAAAATGATAATTTGTAGATACAATAATTTTATATACATCAATTGTTAATCATTATACTTACCTTTGGACTCTTTTGATATATACATGGTAAAATGAAAACGAAAAAAAAAATATGGTTGAAAAAATGTTATGTAGATCTATGACAGGGAAGTTGCTATGTACAGACATTTAAGCTTCATAATTTTGGTTTTAATTTTACTAACGTTATAAGTGAATATTAAGAAATGAAAGCTTTACATTAGAAACTGCATATATTTTTTTTCTCTTTTTTCTTATCCAGTCATACCCTAGTTTTAAGGGTTATATTTGTGATATAGTAATTAAATGTTTCTTAATATTACTGGGAAAGGCAGCAGCCAGAATTTGGCCTGTAAAAATTATTGTATAGATCTATATCTGTAGCAAATCTTCCATCTGTTTTGACTTGAAATTTGGACAATAGTAAAGCAGCAACTTAACTTTACATTAAATATCAATTTGACTTATTCCTTCTATAAATATATTTGTTTTGCATAAAAATCTTGATTTATAGTCAAGCAGTAATTTTTACTGTCTGGAAAAAACCCCCATTAAGAGTTGGATTAAGACACAGACAGTTAATGGCATGAAACTTTTGTGTATTTTCTTAAAGAAATTAATCAATCTGCAGGTATGTATATGAACAAACACAGAGATTCAAAATAATATTGGAAGTCAGACACTTTTTTTTTTTTTTTTGCATTTAAAACATTAATATACTAGATGAAAAGCAAAGAATCAATTCTTATTAAAGCAGGAGATATCTTATATCTTTATAGAACATCTGATTAAAGACATAATGAATACTTCAACTTGAACTTTATACTGCCATTAGTCAATATTGACTACTTAAGGCACCTTAATTTTGGATGTGTTCTTCAATTGTTATTAAAAAAATTGAGTCCGGTACACCTCACCTCTGTCTGTGAAAATTATGCATTGTTTTTCTGAAAATTGTGAATAAAAAAATCGACCTTTTGTTATGAAAGTGGCATTGAGCGCGAATTCACAACACCAGTAATGGCAGTGCTAGATATTAAATTTTGAAAAAAGCTCAATTGTGGTGAAGTGGGTTCTCATATCATGTGGCTTTGGTGGCTCGACTTAAAAAAACATCAAAGTTAAAATCTTGGCCAAGGATATAAAATTCTAAATATAAATTTACGACATGCTGCGCTTATATTGCTGGCTGTACATTGTAGGTGGGGTACGTTTCAAAAACTAATCTTTTTTATATCTTCTGATGTTGATTCAATACCTGCATACAATGGCACTCATGCAATTGAAACACATGATGCTTAGTAAATAATTGTGATACTGTTTAATTCTCATAATGCATTTACCTTGAATGTGTAGACGTACGCGCTGCAACACTTCCCTTATTCGTACATGGGAGATAACTGCGTGGAGATTTGCCAGTCGTTGTCGGAAAATACCGAAAGTGAGCGGACAATTACGTTTATTTACGATGTCGAGTGGGCGGGGAAATGGGTGGAGCTTATTTATCAACATCCTGGATTAAGCTGAGCAGAATCATGATGGTCGGCCAATGTAAAGTTGCGAGCGTTAAAGTAAGAAGGCGTTTTGTAGTTTATCAAAATGCATTTTTTTTTAAATACGTATTTATAATGTTGCATCGGCAAATTCAGTCCAAGAATGTATCTCTGGAGTTTAAATACTAAGAAATTCAAATGAATTGCGTATATTGTCGGAAAATAAACTGTTAAACTCAGATCAACAAGGCTGGATTTTTGGCAACGATTAGCCTCCATAACCTACACTTGCCGTGTGTATTCACGTGCAATGTGCCTTGCACTTGCCAAGTTAATTTGTCAGGAAACAAAGACTTAACCAACATTAACGAAGGAGAGACCTTTTTTTTCTACCTATCTTCTGTGAATGAGTTGTTTTAAAGTAAGACTAGCAATATACGTCTAAGTATGATAAAGAAAAAAAAACAACGTTTATCCGCATTAATAGTCTGTATATATAAATTTGTCTTACCTGTTTTCGATCTTTCCCAATGGTTTCACATCTCATTATTTAAGATACATAATGTAGTAATTACCGCTACAAAAAAAAAAAAAAAAAAAAAAAAAAAAAAAAAAAAAAAAACGGTTGCATTTATCATTTTAGCGCTTAATGCTGTCCTTCGCGATTGTTGTTTTGCCGCACAAGCCAGTGTCCAAACTGGCGACTGCTATCGATAAAGCATCTGACTCGATAGAGGATTTTGGTAAAACATGGTTCTCCCTTAATTAGAGGGATTATACTTCATTAAAAAATAAAAAGGAAAGTTCCTACAACCCTTCCGCTACCAGGGTTTAGCTCCCGCTGGATTCGTGCGTGATTCTCATCGGAGAAACATTTTAAGTTCAATTAATGCATTTGACATATGAGAACGAATTTAGTGATCTAGTAATGAAACCAAGCTGGTGGCCCCCCTTTTTTAATTCATTTCTAGGTAGGAATATAATTTCATTAGATTTACATACATTAAATATTAATAGATATTTCACTATTTTATTTTTTCACCATTTCATATAATTTTAAATCACCATTTAATCGGACGCTTTTAAAAGCTTCGTTTGAGAGTGACAGAAGTTCCGCTTATGCAAGTAGAAGACACTCTCTTTTAACATCTTGTTTGTTTGATGGGTTTCACGTCCCGCCGAAATTATTTCGGTAATTTGGAGACTATGTCTACTTGAGTCAGCTATAGCGCTGCGGCACTGCAGTATCAAGCCGTAAACAAGTGGCATGATACCACACCAAGTCACATTATCCTGACACCGGGCAAACCAGTCCTGGAACTGCTACGACCTCCCGCTCCCGAAGCATACGCTCTTGCGGACTGTAAAAATCTTGAGTTGATATATGTATCAATAAATGTCTAACAGATTTTTTTCTCGACAAAATACTGAAACGATCTAAATCTTAAACATATACTAACAAATTGAATACATTTAACCTTTACGTTTACGTGTGTGTGTGTGTGTGTGTGTGTGTGTGTGTGTGTGTTCTTCTTTTCTTTTGTTACGCACAGTTATTGCCTGCAGATGAATATCCTAAGGACCGGAAGACATAAACAAACTACACATACAAAAGATTTAGCATTTTATTGAATATCATAAAATGAATAACAAAGAAAAATTTATCCCAGACCGCAACAAATACAAGGAAATATTTGACATCATTTAACGCAAGTATCATTCAAGAAAAATCGTTGTAAAACTTGGCACCAAGTCTAATTTAAGGTATCCCATCCGTCATTAGTCTTATTATTATCGGGTGATTTCGGTAAATGTCGCTAGCCAATGAATTGTTTCATTAAGAAAACTTCAGGCAACACTAGCATAACTGAAATTATGATAAAGAAATCGAAATTGGTCGATAATCAACGATCTAATTGTGGACTGAATACCTTAAATCAAGAATATCTTAGTGATAGTCGTTACCAGTCCCCAAAGCCGCCTTTCAGCAAAAGTTAAATATTAAATCTATCATTAATGTATTTAAAAAAGAATGAAGACACTACACTAAAGAACACCCGTGTTAAAAAAAATTTAAAAAAAAATTCCATATATATATAAGAAATTCTTAGAATAAATCCAAAATACTGGACTCCAGGACTAAAAAAAAACACAAAAAAAACAACTAGCGAGAACTCTGGCTAACTATAGTGATAGGTAACCGTTAATTAAAGTAACTCGTTCACAGATAGTTATTGACCTATTACATATATCAATACCCATCCTCAGACGCATGGTCACCCGATGTAACCATCCGTGATAGTCGAAAAAAAGGTGGTTTTCCCAACGCAGGCAATAGCGTCACAGACGGTATTGAAACTATTTTTAGAATGATAAAACCTATATTTAGATTTTCTTTTTTCATTTGTCGTTTCTTGGCGGATCTCATTTACCATTGCCGCATGCGCTAACTTCACAGGCTGAATTAACCGGAACTGCGTAGCAAAGTTGCGGAACGTGTCACGTGGTACCGCAAGCACCTGCTTCAGGGATACTGTATTCTATATTTAACCGCTTTCTTCGAAGTTGCGTTTTTCACGTACAATGTGCCTTGCACTGGCCAAGTTTATTTGTCAGGAAACAAAGACTTCCCCAACATGAACGAGGGAGAGTAGAACGTTATTTGTAATTTCTACCGATCATCTGTGAACGAGCTGCTTTAACAGTCGTCAGTTAAAAAAGTTCCTATGTCATGTCCTGTTATCACAGGTAGAACTGAATATCTTATCAGGCACGTTAATACCGCAGCCCCTTTATTGATATTTCAAAACTGGTATTTAGACTATTCATATATATCGAAAAGAATATTCCATATACACGTAATTTATCAGAATTCTGAGTAATCATTTCAAAACTACAGATTAACTTCAAAACTACAGATAAACTTGGATTCCTTGTACTAATCCCATCCACTGACTTATCCATTCTATTGGCTTATAGGAACCAGGCCAAACTCGATTTTTTTCCGGCATAGCTATCTTAATCAATTTTTGACCTACATAGCAGAACAATCAAATGTGCAAGACAATAAAAAAAAAATAAAAAAAATGAAGGAGTCATAGGGGAATCTCTATCGTTATTTCATGGCTTAAAATGAGCCACTGTGAAAACTGTGCAAAAATGGAACAAAACAACAACATATATTCAGAAGATCATCAACTGAACTGTGTTGTGGCGACATGGAGTGCGACCAGTACCCTTGAACGCGTAGTATCTGATTTGCTTATAATATCGTCAAATTCAACGCTGTGTTGGAAAAGAATTGGTTACCACATTTGTCTGATGTCGATCTATGAGTAAGTGGTACTTTATCCAACATAGCGTTATATTTGACGATATTATAGGCAAATCATGGATACCAATCGTTCACGGATACTGCTCGCACCCCAGTATTGTCTGGCAGTAAGAAGTGTGATTATCTAAACCATTGTTTGAATGTCGACAGATGTCTGATAACTCATGGAAGAACAATAATCTTTGTTATATTTCAGGCCCCATTATGGTTCCCGACATCAGGGATTGCTTATCGAGACTGTCCGGACTCCTCCAGCCCTCAATGTACCTCATACACCTTAAATTATTTGGCTCGTTCCTCGATCATCCTGCTTTCCAAATTAAATTAAAAAAATAATTAAAAATTACTGCCTATTATTCTTATCTTCCCTTTCCTTTCTCAAAGAAATGATTGTATAAATGAAATGCTAAAACGCTGTGGTAGATAAAGATATTTTCAAAACGCAGAAGTCTGTATCTAAAATCAACTAAACTTGTGAATTATTATTATTCTTTCTTTGATGATATGTTCTCAATTATACGTAGATTAATCCTTACTGCTGCAGTATACTAGTCTGATGCACATAGCAGCGGGAGGGGCCTCGACCTACTGCAAACCAGTTGGAAGGCTATATCACATATGGCAAATCCCAGCGACTCTGCCGAGACTTGAACCCACTGGCACATTAATTTTAGAGGGGTGGAACTAAATAGTAGTGAGTCAGAACACAATCATTCGACAACGATGACACCAAGTAAAAAACTGATAATTCAAACATATGTCAAGTTTTCTTAGTTGTTTCATAAACTGAAACTCTTCTTGTTATGGAGTAGATAACATGATAACAATTGATAATAGAAGTAAACCACGTCTTTCATGAATATCATCATTATTGCTGTCGTGTTTTTGTTTCCTAACATAGCACACAATCTTTATTTCCGGTTGCAGCCGGTATCTATTGATACTTACACGTAAAGTTATCGTGTTGAAAAACAATTTGCATAGAAATGTTTGAATACATAAGAAGACATTATGAAGGTTGAAACTATATAATATGTCACAGGAAGAAATAATATATAATACTTGTATAATTATGTATCACACTCTCGTCCTATTTTTTACCTTTTCCCCCAAATATACACACACATTGATACAAACTATGGAATGTTTGTCACAACATAAATTAAAGAGTAAGATAAAAGGAAATGAAAGCAATATTAAATTCAAAAGTTCAATGTATTAATATGATTTTTAATCTTATATAAGCAAATATTAAATATCAATATATAGAACAATAATATAAAAGAATCAACCCTATATATGACAGCTGGTAAATACATGTATGATCTAATATAAGCACTATATACCAGTACCTCTGGTGGTTTATATTCAGCGAAAATATTGACGCAAAATGATGGGTCAGGTTATGTTGACAATGTGTCTGATTCACCTTACGAATTAAACAAACATGATAAATGAACTAAAGCTTAATCTACAGTAATAGACAGGCTTGTTTAACCCTTTCCCTCATAGAGGACACCATGAAAAGACTTATGCGAACAGTATAAAACCAGATCAGCCTGCGAGTAACTCGCAGGCTGATCAGGTTTTATGCTGTTCGCTGCCCCTCAGTGGTCTGGAAATGAGGATTTTGTAATTAAATTTGGTAAGGTTTAACTGTGGTTTTCTGCAGATCAGGCTTTATGTGATACCTATTGAGTGCGTCAAAATAAGTCTATATGAGGGAAAGGGTTAAAGCTCAATTTCCAAGTTTACCATAATTGAATGTCAAGCAATAAGATCCTTATTGTCATCCTAAATAGTAAGACGTAAAAACATTTTCCACTAATAAAATGTTTGTTGATTACAATTTTCTGAATCTTTTAAAATGTTTAAATATGATGATAAAATGAATAGCTATGAATAGTCAAGTGATTTTTAAAGTCTCCGATGACTGTAACGTTCCAAATATCAAATATATGATGAGTATACAATCTCCGTGTCTGACTCATACACGCAAATCCATTTTAACGCGATATATAGATACATGTATGTAAAAATGCATTTACTTATTGAAAATACAAAATGTATCTAAGTATTATATTCATTCTCAACTTTAGTCACTTGAATAACATTTAGCCTGCTATAGACACGGTCACTTGAAACAGGTTTTTTTTCTTCAGATTTAGAGTCTGGCATCTTTATCCACTTAACAATAGAACCGAACTAATGAAAGAGGCAGAGCATGGAAACTGTTCACACAGAAGAAAGAAAACGATCATATTCAGTTTTATTATATTGTCAAAAATGTCCATGGGGAAAAAGCATTTGTCATTCTTTCACAATAATATATCTACGGTAGACCTACAGAACTCAAGTTTTTATTCCTAAACCCAAGCCAACCAAGGATATAAGCGATTGCTGATTTGCGTATTGCCACGAGCGGTGAAGTCTCGAGTTAAAATATGCATATATTCACTATGACCACGCGTGAAGGAAAATATGACCTAAAATACAATAATAAATCAATAATTATTTTTGTGCATTTTCCCCCTATTTTTTATTTTGGGGAAAATTATCTCACTTCCCAGGTTATCTCTAAACATTCCCCTCACCCCTGTGTTTATTCATCTTTTCTTCTATGATAATGGCAAACGTTTAATACTGAAACATTAAAAAAACTGCCAGGTTTCCCAAACTACTCATACCACCTGGTACCTCCGGACAGTTGGTGATTAAAAATGAAGCGAAACTTACCACCTGATCAATAACTGTAAAAATATGTACCCACATAATCTGTTAAGCAGGAAGGATAACAGGATAAAAGCAGGTATAATGTATTTATGGTTTGAACATTGATGCAATTAGTGCCGATTTAAATCCGGGGACTGTATCAGCACTGACTACATTTCCAAGTTTTTGTAATAGTCAACTGTGGTAAACGGTATCTGAAAAGCTAAATAATGGTACCTAATGCCCGGAATTTCTTGTGTATGGAGTGATCGACATCCACAGGATTATATCAACCAGGCGTGCGTTCAGTTTGACAAACCGTATGCAATCGGACAATTACAGTCAGCTATGAAACTATATCTCAGTGTCAAAAACCACGATGTTGACGTAAACCCATGTACAGCATAAGGAGCACGTGAACAGCATGCTCTATGGTCCTAAGACAACTCCATAGCTGACTTTAAGCGACCGGTTGCATACGGTTGGTCATACTGAACGCACGCCATCTCAAAAAATAAAGTAAGCCTACTAGTATGTTGTCTTCTATATTGTAATGAGATCCAATTTAAATCAGATTATCTGAGACTGTGCCCGGGGTCTTGCTGTAATTTTTGGTGACAAATCGAGCAGCCTGCCTTTTTATCTTTATTGTTCTGAGTTTAAGGATTCCATGCACTTGATCAGTATTCCAAGATTGGTTTAACAATAGTGTTATAGTTTGCTGTCTTTGTAGAGCTCTTGGAAGAATATAGGTTTCGTTTTAGGAAACTTAGGTTCTGGTTTTGTTTTCATGTGGAGACCAAGATAATCTAGATGTTACTTCTACACCCAGGTAGGTAGCTTGACAGACAACCGAGGTAGGCGGATCCTACAAGGAATACACTGTAGGTACTGTTTTTTAGACCTAGTGACATGCATAATATGACATTTATTTACATTAAAAAGACATCCTCCATTTCTGCTTCCATAAAGATGGTCAAGATCTTCAGGCAGGCGAATTGTATCTGCATGTGACTTAATAATTATGTAGATAACACATTCATCCGCAAAGAGTCGAATGTTGGAAGAAGAGAGGGGAAAGTCACTGACTTTAACACCCACTCAGCCCCTCACCGCGTGGGTTCGAATCCCGGCAGGGTCATTCGGATTTTCATGTGAAGCGCTTCCAGCTGGCTTGCGGTAGGTCGGTGGTTCTACCCGGATGCCTCCGAGCATTCGGGGTCTTCCTCCACCTGTAATTAGCTGGACGTCGCTATATGACTGAAATACTATCGAAGCGACGGTAAACTCAAATAGTCAAGTCAAGTCTTCTGTTACATTTATTTTAGACATGCTAACAAAGGGACTATGGCCAAGATTTGGTATGAATCATTTGTGAAAACAGAGGAAAATTGTTTATTTAAAATCTCTGATGTATCCTTAGCGTTAGATTTTATAACACCATTTTCTCTCAGGGGTGCAATACCACATGAGTCAGTTCTTAGGCTTTTCGGAAAAACCCAGAAGCGTTCGGTTGTGCCATGTTTGTGTTCTTCTGAATTACAAACAGTATTGTTCATATAATCCCAGTATGAAGTACGTGTTTTCTTTTGGATAAGTGCTTTTATTTTTAGTTTTGGTGACAATAATGTGATTTATTTTTTTTTACTGTATAGTCTATCCCGAGTTTTCATTAGTTTTTTTTTTAATTTCTGAGTTTAACCATTGGAGATGTTCTTACCAGAGACAGTCTTGCTGGATATATGTCTTGAGACCAGTTCATCTATTTTTTTTTAAATTTTTCCACAATTCTTAAACGTTCATACTTTAAAACTGGTTAGAGAAACAAATTTTACGAGGCCTTTTTAATTTCTGACCAATCGCCTTTTCATATAATAAGATTTTGTTTTTGTCTTTTGGGATGAGTCTTGCTGGTGGAGGATAGGTGGTCAACAAAAGGGGTGCAATGGTCACTGAAACAAGACATAACTTTTACTGTTTCCACTAAGACAGGGTTTGATAAGAGCACAAAATCAAGACAATTTCTAGTACGGCCTGTTATCCTGGTTGGTTCATTTATCACTTGCGTGAAGCAGAAAAAGTCAACAAAATCTAAAAACTTGTTACATTCAGCTGGGCAGGGAGGAGGGGTTCCTGTGTTCACAGTTTTAATTCCCAATTTATGTTACCTAGGCTGAGGTTCCCGTCTACAATAGTTGTACTATTTAGCTGGTCAGTAAGGCAGATCGTACGTTCAAGTTCATCTATGCATTTAAAATCCTTATCAGGTCTGTATATACTACAGAGAAGTAAATCCATTTTGCCTACCTGTTTGATATTTACTCATATTATTTCAGAATCAGATTTTAATTCAGGTGGTGAAGAAGTTCTAAACCCCTTTGCTACTAAACTAAAACACCACCGTCTGTCTTACCCTTTCTATCATTCCCAGAAACATTATATTCAAGAGGATAAACTTTTTGCATATTTAATCTTTAATTTTAGCCAAGATTCATTTCCTAGGACCACATAAGGTTTTACAGTGGCTAACATAGATACAAAACTAGGTTTTTGTTTTTACAGATTGACAGCTGACAGAGTCAATTTTCAAATGTTAATCAAACTGACCTTCATAATTTGATGGATTTGATTTCCGTTTTTGGCAGGTTTTATTAAGATTACATGATTTGTTCGTCTTTACACCAAACGCATTGTTTTTATCGCGTTCTCAAATATTGGTATTGAACAAATATTGCATACTATTTTAAAAAGAAAAAAATAACTGCTTGAGAAATTATTTGTTATGTTAATATTTAGTTTAGTTGTTTAAGGTTTAATACTGATAATTTAAAAGTTGCATTTTCGACATTAGAAAAAAAAGGGCATTTTTAAAGAAAATGTCATTTTTGTAATTTTTACAATCAATAACTTGCGACAAAATAATAATATCTTAACATAGTGGCAGCGCGACTAACAATTTTATGAAATCTTTATGAACATAAACTTGGTCATGTACCACTTGTATAATCGATCAACCAAAGAACTTTATGTCATGAATTTATGAATCATCTAGATTTTTTACCGTATGGACAAAATAATTGTTGTATACATGATTCATGTTGGTGTTTTTTGTCAACCCATTGTATCTGTTAATTCATTATTATTAGACTGGAAGTAGGTAATAAATAATAATGATTGCTATATAGCTTATACTCATATATCGGAAGTAGCACAAACTATCGTTAACTGTAACTTGAGATCATTCATTTCTACATAGTCAAGAACACAACAAATGACCAAACATTCACATCAATTATCAGCATTATGAGAAATGCACCTCTCTAGTTTTAGTAGAGGAAATCTAAGCCACGTTTCTTCCATTCATAGCTTAATTAATTACTCACATGCAGTATTACAAAGCCATTATTTTGTGTAAATCAGGTTAATAGTTGTCTACCTATTATCCCTGGGTATGTAACGGATTGCCTTCAAGTCAGTGAAAATCGGAAAGGCCCAATTAATGTAATAATAATTAACAAAATAAGTGGAAAGAAACTTGCATGACACCTGAAAATTTATTCTGAAATTACGAAATTGCTTATATTATGTATGGTTATGAGTTTCCTTTGAAACAACAATGAACTGAACATAAATACACACTTATAATATTGTTTATAAAACAAATATTCTATTTTATCATACCCCTTTCCTTAAAATGATATAGATTATAAATAAATATTATTACATACATGTACTGAGTAAGATTATTATATCAAATTAGAATGTTAAAATTATATGAAGAATAAAGGTTAAACAAAGTTAGTTAGGTATCATGTAAACGAAAAGGTAAACGCGAATTGCTACTGGAATTTCATCTCCTTCATGCTATGAGTTGGCTTTGGATCAAATATAGCTACCAGGGCAACTAATGTACATGTTTTGGTTATTGCATCTACAACAATCACATTCATATTCATAATTTATGCTATCTTGGGCGAACTACTTTATGCGGTAACCAGGTGTAACAGACATCACATGTCACATTCCTTCGTTGTTTCACTATACTCCACATTTTGTATATATCAGTAAGACGATGGACATGAAAGAACTTGAGCTTTTTTAACTTATCATTCTGCAACTTTTGCATTGCCACCTTTGAGTTTAGTATATACCCATCATTGATACGTTTGTGTTTAATGTTCAATTTCTGAACAAGTAGTCCCGTCACATAGAAATCGTCGACCCAAAAGAATGGCGTCGACAATGAAGCTTCATACATGTTTTTCACCACGTCCACACTCATAACAAACACCGATCCGGAGCAATATGGCGGGAAATATTCGTCTGGAAAGTCAGACTTAGATATGTACCATTTGCTGTGTTTGTCTCGAATTACTTTCATTCGTAACCATTGGTTACAAAGTATCACATTTTTGGCACCATACTCTTGCACCTTCTTTGAGCTCATATGTTCCATCAAGGAATAAATGTCGATCAATATGTCGTCATCAGATTTGATGACGTAACTTACATTACTGCAGTACCTCGACACCCACTTAAGGCCTGCTATGGCTTTATATGTCAAATTCCGATATGTATCGTTAAAATCCTCTACAAGTATGTCACCATACCTGTCATATTCTTGATTCACTATCCCTTTTGTCCTACTGTCCTTTACAAGACCCATTACAAAGACAAGTTTCATATTAAACCTGTTCAGTATTGCCCTGGAACCCATGTTTGCCTTATCATTTGTCGCTTCCTGATATTCACGGGCGCCGAATGGACATATATCACAAAGTTGGGACTGGCGTTCCTGCAGAGGTGCACCGGGTTGATCACGTATTTAAAGTTATGTGGATTTACAGCAGACCCGGGTGTTGATGGATTCGACGTCCAAATCGAGCTCGTGCTAGGCATTTTGCTGGACACATTCTGATAAACTAAATTCTGACGGTTGACAAGTTCTTCAGGGGATAATCCGATTCTCTGAATTTCCCGTATGAAATTGGCCCTGAGAAGCAACTGTCTTTGTTGGCTCATTTCGTCACTGCCGGGACTCAGCAGAATCATGACTAAGCAGACGACAAAAAAAATGGCCAACAGACGATACAGCAGAGCGAGTCTAGGAAACATTATACGGTGCAAAACGTCGGCCGAGCATTACGTCAGGCGACTTCAGAGGCGGAAGCGGAAGTGACCTCAGAGTGTCTCGTTTTAAGACAAGATTCAACCACCTCCGTTTTCTGAAAGTAGAAGAATGATCAAATAAGCATTCATAAATATGTTTATTTGACGGAAAGTTGTATTCGCGCATATATTTGCGCAATAGACAAATACCCAAAAATTGACAGATAAAAAATTGTGAAGTTAGATTTGCGTAACATTATTTTCCGTCATGGTGTTATATCTGTTATGAACTACCAAAATCATAGGATTATCTTACTTCTTTACTTCTGTAACTGAATGAGCTGACTGAGTGACTTTCTGAATTCTTAAAAAAAAAAAGCAAAAAAAAAAGCAGAAATGATATTTCAGTGTGCCATATTTTTATTTCGAGACGCTGTATTATATGTTGGTTATGCAATTAAAAAACATAATAACATTAGCTAAAGTGTGAATTATTATTATGGATATTGTATTAATATTGAAAGTAAGGGGTGATACTCATTTGGCCTATACAGTCTATATGTTCTGAACAATCTTGTATATTTGTACATGATTCATATTTAGTTTACATGATTTATCGATAATTCTGAAGCGTTTGTGATGTAAGCTTCAAGAGCACGGCGTTAAGCAAACAAGAGGTTAAAAGGTTATCAAATACTTCACTACAAGATATCTAATTAATAAAAATTTTGACACGACATGTCATGATTCACTTTTTTTTTCCAAAAAATTAATCTGCTTTCAACTCTATCACATACATTCTTAAAATGATTTGATCAATATTTTTATCACATGCACTTATCATCACGGATTAGAGCATACCCTAAAATCCAATTATATCATAAATCACAATAATAAAAATAGAATGTTATGCAAAAGTGTCACATTTATATAGATCTAATGCATCAATATGACGTACAGAGTTCTACCATTATTTTTTCGGTTTTAGAAGTATCTATTTTTGCATCAATTGGGATACAAACTATGAAATGGATAATCCTTCATCATCGTGACATGTGCTAAACACCATAAGTTTTCATGAACAGAAATCCACCAGAGCTATAGATAATGATTTTTATGACATGGGTATTTACCCTATGATTTTAATGGATATTTGAGCGATTTTTTTTTTCTCACAAATGTGACTTTGGGTATTCTGTATATCGTGTATACAGCTGCGAAAATGAGTTTTAAAATGCTTTTTGTTACCCCATGTTTCTGAATGTTTTTGCTTTTTTTCCAAAAAAGATTGGGTAAATACTCAAACATTCTGCTTATCTGTAACTTTGATCAGTAAACATACACCTTAAGGTCACTGTCATGATATAAGTAAATCAGTTCGTCTCATGATAAGACATGAGCCCACAGAAAGTCGACCATAGTAAAGTGTGAAATCGTGTCCACTGACTATAGCATGTGTTAATATTATTCCCCCTAAACCCTGGGTTGGACATGTACCACCATGACAGATTAGTGCTGCCTGGAGGATCTGACCCCTCACTCGTAGGGTCCGCAGCAAAGTACGATATCACTGGATAAAAAAAGAGGAAGATAAATTAGGTCAAAATGGACCTAAGAATTATGACCCTACGCCCTATATGGAAATGTAACCCTCATGGTAGTGAACAAGTATGTGAAGTTTGATGACAGAGGTTTTATAATTTAGAAGTAAATGTCAAGGTTAAAGTATTTCACGACGCCAACGACGACGACACCAAAGTGATGACAATACTTCGACTTTTTTTCTTTGAAAAAAAAAACAACAAAAAACGACAACAAACAAACAAAAAAAACCCCAAAAAAACAGAGAGCTTATAAATGATTTAAGTAAATAATCATGTTAATAAAATAAAAAAAAAATGAATTTGTTTTTATGGCTTAATGTCGAAGCGACGGTAAACTCAAATAGTCAAGTTATATGCCGAAAAGGAATATCATCTTTTGGAGAGTTCTAGGTCGTAAACGCCACGCGCGTGCTTATTTATTTCTGACGCTTTCGTTAAAACACAACGGACAGTGAAAAAGCAGCTTTTTTTTTAATTCTGAGCAAAACATCGTAATTACATACCAATATCCTCATTTGAGGGGAATATAGTGTCGGAGAGCTATAAAACATACCCAGCGTAAGACCGCATATTTTTTAATCCATCTATTCCTCTCTATATGCCGAATCAAATGTATTTTAATAAGTTTCGGTCACAGTAGGGCCTATATGTATTAAGGAACAATATGTTGATGTACGTATACTTGAACAGACTCTTGATATGTCATGCTGCAATAAACATTTAAGTAATTATCTGACAATCGCCTATGTACTTGAGTCTGGTATAAGTGTGATTGACACTAAGTATTTGTTCCTTCTTGGAAGGAGTTATAAAGTATCCAAGGGAAGTAACGATGTTTAGGTACAAAGTAAAAAGGAATTCCAAGGTAGGTAATAATTTAACACATATTCATCTTTTTCTTCTGGATAGATAGACATGTATAGATAAAAAATATGCACCAGAGCAGAAATAATACTTGATCATGACACGACAAATGAAGAGAGAGCGAGAGAGAGAGAGAGAAAGAGGAGCCAGTCCATATGAATACTTTTGTTTTATAATTCAATATACAGAAAACATCATGTTTTAAGAAAAATAATTTGTTTGACTTTACACATTTCATTTTCAATGTTTGATAATTGTTTCAATTATGAATGTCATAATTTGCGATCTATGATGCAGTTTAAATCTAGTAAAATTCTATATAGTCATATTTCATTACATACTTGTTACCAAACTCCACACAGTGATCTCCCTTGCAAGCAAAAAACTGTAAGGGAAGGTAACTACTGCGTGGAGTTTGACTTGTTACAAGACCTTACTTGTATCCAAACTAAACATAGCATACAGCATATAGGCAGTCAAAGGTCAAAAGTCGTTCAGCAAACCTTTGTTTTAAATGAATAATGCAACCTATTACATATAAAAAATATAATTTGATAACAAAATCCAAAATCTTGCTGACGATCGGATGAGTTTGAAACTAATTCAATGAATTCACTGACTCTTAAGTTAATAGCAAGAGAAACTTGAGTTCTAAGAAAACAAATATTGCTAGATTATAGACAGTAACTACTTTATGATAAAAATAAAATACAAATAAGTTCAGTACTTACACTTATCCATGTTAAGAAAGATAAAAATCCAAATGTTTGGCATAACAATGTCCGCATAAGGAAGAACAGAACACAAGGAAATTTATATAGTTAATTTATTTCTTCAGTTCAGAAAGCTATTTAAATAATGTATGCAACGATCAGTATTGACATCTGATGTGTCAATGATACCAGGAAGAAATACCACGATGTTAATTTTAACGTATGGTAGTAGTAGCTGTCGTAGTATCTGTTGTTATCGAATATGTAATTGATATTTCTTTTTTGTGATGATGATTGATATGGTTATAGAGTTATAGAATTTGGTATGTTGTGCAGCAGAAAAATATCTTTTAATTTTTTAAAGAATTGTTCGACCTTTAATGTTAGTTCTTCACGCCCAACTCCTCTTCTTTCACTACAACTATAGCAACACGCCGTATTTATCACTGGTATAATACGGAAGTTTAATCCGTTTTTGATTTTTGTTTGTTTGTTGGATTTAACGGCTCAAAGAGAGTATATCATTCATTTGGAGACTTCTAACATATTTTATTGCCAAATAGAATGTTAACAAATACAAAAATATATCCAAACATAGGTTGATACAAATGGCATTTGGAGACAATGTCTACTTGAGACAGATATAGTACTGCCACACTGCATTTTCACACCGTAGACAGGTGGCATACCACACCCAGTCACATTATCCTGCCACCGGGCCAACCAGTCCTGCAACTACCCTATGCTGAGCGCCATGCATGTATTTAAGCCGAAAACTTTATAGGCATATAAAAAAATAATATATGGCATTTCGGGCAAAATGCAAGTTTATAGACTGACCAGTCCGACCTCAAAAGGTATATGGACCTCAGTTTCGGCTCATATACCTTCCTCAGTCCTATCTATCGGAAGTTCATAAACGTGCTTATCACCCTAAATGTTATTCATTATTTGTTAAATAAATTCATTTATGTTTGGATTCGAATATGCGTAACTTACAAGCACAAAGTGTGCCGAGAGCTATGTTTTTGTTGATCATGATACTGAAGCATGTATATTGAATAATTATGCAATTTTTACATTTTGTAAAACAGGATTCACTTGATAAGGTACGGTGACTTGAAAAACAGATTTATTTTGTCAGTACATTGTCCTTAATCAAATCATAGTTAGTTTTACTAATACAACACGATAATCACTGGTTTTGTCACGTGCGCAATAAGATAAACTTATCGTCAAGAAATAATCATATGCACTGTCAGGGCTTATCTGTAAATATTGATGACTTCTATTCCGTTGCTCTAGATGATCAGATTGTATATGCGTTATCTAGCTTGTGACCAGGATATTGGCACGCGTCTGTTACACGAGCATCTCAAGCTGAGTTTCCGGCTTAACTATTTGAAGTTCTAAACCTTCCCTTTTTTAGCTCACCTGAGCACTTGTGCTTGAGGTGAGCTTTTGTGATCGCCTTTTGTCCGTCGTGCGTCGTCCATCGTCCGTCGTCAACAATTGCTTGTGAACACTCTAGAGGCCACAGTTTTGGCCCAATCTTCATGAAACTTGGTCAGGATGTTTGTCTACATGATATCTCGAATGAGTTTGAAATTGAATCATGTTGGGTCAAAAACTAGGTCACTAGGTCAAATCTTAGAAAAACCTTGTTAACACTCTAGAGGCAACAGTTTTGGTCAGGATGTTTGTCTACATGATATCTTGGATGAGTTTAAAATTGTGTCACTTAGGGTTAACAACTAGGTCACCAGGTCAAATCTTAGAAAAACCTTGTGAACACTTTAGAGATTACAGTTTTAGACTTACCTTAATGTAACTTAGTCAGAATGTTTGTTTACATCAAATCTCGGATGAATTCAAAACTGGGCAACATAGGGTCAAAAAGTAGGTCACCAGGGCAAATTTTAGAAAAATCTTATGAACACACTAGAGGCCTACATTTTTTCCCCAGTCTTCATTAAACTTGATATGAATGATGACTGCATGAATTCCCAGTTGAGTGCAAATTCAGGTAGGATCAAAATGTAGGCCACTTAGTCAAATGTTAGAAAAACATTTTAGATGCCAGATTTTTGTCATTTTGCCTAACACAGCCATCTTAATCAGGTGAGCGACACAGGGCCATCTTGGCTCTCTTGTTTAAACATAGGCACAATATGTATAAATGATCATAAATGACGATGTCATCACAAAACATGATCGTGAATTCCTTCAAAGTTGTGGTGATACAGAACATGTGATGTTTAGTTAAGAAAAAGCTACGCGATCTCCAAGGCTGAGTTAGATATATATCTTTAGCTTGTCGATCATTGTATCTCTTGACAAACATAGACTAAACACGTAAAAGTTATCATCATAAACGTGGTGTTGGACTTGTATATTGTACCATCATTATCAACGCTACGTTACAACAATTTTAGATGTTCATGAAACGCAAGCATTGTGTTTTAATACTACTTGTACTGCTATGGTTACAGTGGTCGGCTCGATTCTACTGTAAAACAAGAGGACATGAGTATCATTGATTTTCATTAAGTCGCACTAGTATTGATGACATTAAGATTTCGACAAAGTTTGATTAAGATTTCTTCATAAATTCGTTCGCAACAGTGTTAACTAAGTGGAGTATGGCCTTTTTCTACAATCCAAGGGTCATAACTTGTGATCTTTTGAGTCGATACCAACCATAATCGAATATGGTTGAGAAGCTATTGCTTAAAAAACGTATATGCCGGAGTGTAACTTGATCAATATGGATACAATTTAAAATCGAACATGTCTGAGATATAATGGTCATTAGGGGCGTAGCTTGGCTTCACTAAATGTGTAGGCACTCTTTCCTACCTCGTGGGATATGTCTGGGAATTTAGATAATTTGTATGGCCGTTGGAACATTCTGGTTGGTACACATTTTGTGTGGATTTTCAAGTAAAAAGATATACTAGTTTTACCACTGACCGAACATGCTCATAAGTAGCCATTACTCTATAATATTGAAATTCATTACTCTAAGTCATTACCTTACAACTAGATATATCGTATCTAAAAAATCATTTTATGAATATGTATTAATGGTTCGTGTGTGTTTAAAAAAACACGCGGGATGACAATTAAGTTTATCGTCTGTTATCGGCTTTACGTTTGAGCAACTTTATGCGCTTAACTGCACAATTAACTTTTGATTTTTGGTTTGTTTTAATATCGCATGAGACTCCGAGCTTGATAACGTATTTCACGTGATTGAAAGGGAGATGGTTGATCTCCATGAAAGGACGTGAAAATTTGAATCGTTTCCCTGTTGTTGTTTTTTCTTAGAAATCCACCTTAATCCACCATAATTGTTTATGTGTTTGTCGTGGATGTCGTGACTGACATGGTTCTAATTCCGTTTTTTTTTTGTCTTGAAGCAATGAGATTACATTAATGTCTAGTCAATTTTACTGAAATAAAAAGTTATCAGCGCGAAGATTAATTATTTCAAGTGAGGATTGTGAGGGAACATTAGTGATCTGGTCATTTTTTTAAAGATTTGTGTTTGACTGTTCAGCATGACTGTTTTACCGTCTTTCCCTTTGTTATACATATACAACAGCTAATTAGTTTGTCAAGCACCTGTGGAACAGTGTAGCCATAATGTTATAATAATGTATATAATTTATGTACAGTGGCGCCCTTAAAAGATAACTGTAACAGTATTGGTAATTATTTACACATGTATGAAGATTGCATATGAGTAAATTACTTCTGCAATACATGTTGCATCATTTTTGTCGCAATTTAGTTTGTGGTTTTGCAGTTCACAGAATTGAAATACCAATTGTCAGTATTTTCAATAATTTAGAAATTAGATAACGGTTGAGAAGTTCAACAAAAACACTGACAAACACATGATGTAAAATTTTTAAAAAACACTTTGATACCATAACACAGTTTCTTACTAATTGTTCAACCACTATTTCGCTTCGACTTAGGTCAGACCTACAGTATTCTAATAATACACAATTATTAATTTGGAGGAAAATGTTTGTCTTCTCCCCAGTTCCATGAAATATAGAGAGTTTTGATCAGTTATGTTGTGTGTTTTATATTTTAAATTCAAGCGCCAAAAAACATAAGCTTGAAATCCAGCCTGACACTATTTTTAGTACACATTATTCATAAAATATGGAATGGTTTACAATATCAGACACATTTTACAATTTGACATGGTTACACAATCATTTGTTTCTTTGACCAAATTGCTATAAAACTATAGACATTTAAAGACGTCACTGAATCTTGTATTATCTATACTCAACCAAATCATCCGTTTTATACCACAATCTTAAAAGTTTTTACCTTAACATTGTCATAATTAACATCGTCATCATCATCATCATAGTCTTCAACATCCGATTAAAAGGTAATTAACCCTTTCCCTCATATAGACTTTTTAAACAGAAAACCACAAATTTCCAGCCTACTGAGGAGCAGCGAACAACATTAAGCCTGATCAGCCTGCGAGTTACTCGGGTTAAGACTGATAAAATAGCAGACATAACGTATCAGATAACTTGTTTTACTTGTTCTAGCTAAGATACAGTGAGATACATGTACATCAAATACATGTATGAATATTGCTCTTTGCTTATGAAATTATGAAAACACTGGGAGTTTTCTCTCCTAACAGAGATGTCAATATGAACTCTTATTTACCTCACAACTTTCCATACGTAGGAATAATTCAATGTTAAAATTTCAGTTCTGATATTAAAACTCCCTTCGCGCATGCGCTTCCCAGTCTTAATCAATGATACAATGAGGGTTATGTGCCGTGCTTGTCTTATAATGTATACATCTGTAATACACATAGCCGATAGGGAAGACGATGACCATGACATACACAATGATAACGATGATGATGATGATGTTCGTAACGTTCGATCATCAATGTCAATGATGCAATCGAAGTTGGTTTCCAAAGTGCATTAGGACCATGGAACATCTACGCCCATTTTCGGAGACGATCCCAATGTGCGTTACACTGACAGCACTTTAGGGTCAGACTCCATAATTCGTCCGACCCAAAAGTAAGTTCTCACACTGTATGCATAAATTTCAATCGTGTTATTAAACATAGTGTCTTTTTGGTGTTAAAATGAAAAGAAAGAAAAAGAGAGGTATACAGATATAGAAAGATAGATATTTTCGAGTATAATCAAGTGCAGCTTAAAACAACAGCCAAAGTGGTTGTACATTAACATTATTGCACAATTTGATTCTACCTTTTTTTTGCGAAACATAATTTACATAATTTTAAAATTCACCAACATTCTTATCATTTTCCGACGTTTTATCATTTTATACAGCTTTTAGCTGATTGATTACTTCACAGTGGTTAATTACAGTATGTAACATAAACGTTGACATTCCCACGTCATGTCACGTGCATCATACACGGAGACCACGTGTCAACTAGATCCAAATGATTCATAAATCAACGTTGAAAATCATGGGATATAATTTTATATTGTCATAATATTAAATACTAGGAGGTTGAGAAGGCAGGGTAGGTTTCCATGTCGCACAAAATTATTCATTTTAATTCAAAGATTGTCTAAATATCCCAAAGTCTCGTTATCAAGGGGTCACCTTCATTTGAAGAGAATAAAACAACAACAACAAAATACATCAAGAACATCCAAAATTAAGGCAAAAAAATACCAGTGACCCCAAAACAACAACACCAACAAAAAACGTATACAAGCGACAACCTCGGAAAAGTGGAGAGGAAGGCATCGAAAGGACAAGTACACGTACATCGTATTTCCGTTTTGTGTATTTATAACAAATTACTTAACGATTGAACAGCAAGTGAATAGCATTTTTAATAAATTGAGATGACATCCCGGGAAGGGATTGACAGCCAAATGTGAAATGAATTGGAAAATAACATTAGTGTAAATTGAGGATAACATATCCAAGTTATAATTAAAAAAAAGGGGAAAAGAAAGTGATAATAAGAAGATGATCAAACAGAAGTTAAAAGGTTATATACGATTTAGCGCAGAATTTCCACTACAATCTCATTTAGAAACTTGATCGATTAATTAACGTATGTGATATATATAATTTCTAAACATAATACTGATAATAACATTATACATACTCATCTTTATCCTTACTGTCTCAGCCTAAACAAAAATCCAGAACTGAAGTAGGAGGGCGTGCTGTACAGATTGAAAGAGGTCATGTGATTAGCTGAACACCGCAACTATCTTATGGAGCGTCATGAAGCAAAGTTCAAGTGTCAGCCGTCTCTCTCTCTCCCCTCTCTCTATCTCTGTTTCTGCCTCTGTCTTTCTCAATTTCTAAACTATTAGGATAAAAGTAACAGTTGGGTTTTGATGAGTAAACTATTATATTTGGAGCTGTCATAATGTTTTCAGTGTTTTAAAGCTGGATTTTCATAGGATCTCAAAATTTAATTAATTTGTAAATTACTCGTTACTCGCTGATACAGCATACACCAATAATCCATTTGCTGTTTAATATCCTGAGTGTTATGTGTATACATGTACATTGACGTGTGTGTGGTGTGTGGTGTATGGGTGTGTACGGGATCGGGAAGGATGTGCTTTCTGTGCTCATCCATAATGAGTATTACATTATCACAGTAATATTTTCATTCGTATTGAGATAGTATATGATATCGTGAACGGGCGTGACCATAGTCTAAATATAGCCAGAGTCTCCTTACTTTTATAGAGAGGAGGCCGCCCTGATATCATAAATATATCGTCCACTGAAAGCCAGAGGGGCTATCAGCATATGTAAAAAGAAGGCCCCTTCTGGCTTTCAATGGCCACAAAAGGAATTCTGCTATTTACTGGTCCTACCTACAAATCATGTACCTTTTCGAGAGTCCTTGAAATGTTTATCTCCAGCTGAACAAACTTGAGTTAACTTGTTTTATTGGGTTTCCGGTTTTTAAGTTATAGAAATGATTATTTCATGTCGTTAGTAATTGTTTTATCAATTAACTAAATAGACGTGACCCTCTCAATAGATAGGCCCCAGCATACCATCTGTTATCAGACCAATCCTAATCACGTGGTCCTCATGCAGCCGAGGGGTGCTGATAAGCAGGGATTACACACATACTACACGGCTAAAATCTGTATCCTCGTCCCTTGACATTGTAGCCTGCTTAAACACGGACAATTTTGTATGCTTGTTTTGGGGGTTTACGTGAAGCCCATATTCTTTTTGTTTAATTTGCTTATGAAAAATGTCTAAAAAGATTTTCTTTTTCAATGAGAAATAGTGACGTCACGTTGTTTCAGCGGGACATCGCACGCCTAATAAGTTTTAGTCAGTGTAATGTATGAATGTCTGGTCATTCAACGTTAAAATACTTCCCTGACCTACATTTTCCCGAGCACATTTAAGCATTAAAGGGGCTAGGCCCGAACTTAGCGCTATGAATAACTTAGATTTCTTTACTAAAATATCCAAATATCACAGCGTGATAAAAATTTGAAACCTGACCGTGACTCGAACCCGGGACTTAATAGCTTACAAGGCAACCAAACGAGGACCGAAGCAGTTAATTGCTCCTATAGTTCAGACAAACAATTCAACTAAGATGAAATGGAATCTTCTCCCCTTAACCTTATGTTCGGGTAGCACCAGGGATTGCCCGTAGTGCATACTTGGAACGAGTCCTGGACAGGATGGTGCGAAACATCATAAAAATCATGTGCAGTGGCTTAGGTACTTTATGCACATAAAATGACACCTGGATTTTTCCATCAGCAAGCTGCACGTTACAGAAAGATCTACTGGTATTATCAAAAGACAACAGCTTGGTGATAGAGCACTGGTCCGCAGGCATGTATACCATACAGGCGATTCAAAATCCTGATATACCACTAAGCAATGTATGACGTGAACTACGAACGTCTGCAGTAGAAGCAAATGGCGGTCACACTCGATACTGGATGTTTCTTCTTTTTCTATCCTCCTTCTGAGTAGTCATTAGACGTCGGTTAAAATGCAGTAAAACCCATTTGCTTTGCTATGCCATACTTGTCTGTGAGTATTAATGTAATGTTGTAATACAACGGTTTGTTGTTGTTGTTTTTTTTTTAAAAAAGTTATGCTATTATGGTAGATCAAACTCCAGTGGATTGGCTCCACCCGCACTAAGTTACTACATGACCATGCTGTGTAAAAAAGGTCACGCTTTTGATTACCTGTGACTTAGCTGAAACAAAGCTATTTTTCATCTTACTGTGGCAGAATCTATCGAGATTGATGCATCTATGTAATCGAAAAGTTTTGACTGTGACTGGGAAATGTGACCAGCGTCGTGAATGTTTTCTTTTCTTTTCTTGTTATTTATTCATTTTTAGGCCCCTATGTGGGTATCCCTGTTTATTACCCCCGTTATAGGTCAACAGGGGTCGAGGACCCATCCCCAGTTGACCTTACAACATATAGAATAATGGTGCTTCACGTTCAAGATTATTTACATTTTTTTTAACTTTTTATTTAAACACATCAAAGATTCATATAAGAATCGCCCACGTTTTCATTAATGTTTAAAGTGTTTAATGCGGGAAAATTTTAATAAAACGATTTGATGAAATATGTCGTCCTACATATACGTCATCATATAGTGACCAAATTTAAATGGTAAATTTGCAATCTAAAGCTTGATATCTAGGTCTGATTTAAATAAACATACTCATAGAATCTACGTAGACAAATGTAATATGACTAATTTAACATCACAGACAGAGATATCAAGAAAAGAAATCAAAGTTCAAGAATCAAAGTACAAGTGATCGATGCTATATTTAAACCTAGTAAAATATTGTTATATTGTTGAGTCAAATAATCTAATTAAAAAATTCAAACTGTATGGACTTCAAAATTCAAGTTAAAGATCAAGACTTATGACTCAAATTAAAAAATCCTAGATTTCTATACAAATAACCCCAATTTTTTTTAAAAACATTTTGATGAAATGGTGATGATGATGACTGAATTCAAGTTAAATGTTAACCTGACGACTGATTGCAAAATCAATTTAATTGACTTTCCACAAGGCCCCAGAGAAATCCAAAGCAGTGCTCTAGACTTTCATACTGAAGATAATTAATGACCTGTTCTTTTATCTTCCCTACCAGCCGTAATTATTGTTATCCAATTAGGCGATTCAGCGTAATTAGTAAATTAGTCCTATTCATTGTCTGCAAGAGTCGATCCTTCTTTCTATTCTTTTCCATTATCATTTATAAATCATTTCGTTACATTTAACCGTTTTGAGAATAACCAACATATGTTGACACAAGGTTTATCCTTTTTTCCGTTATGAATACGTTACAAAATAAAACAAGTAAGTCATTTTTTTCTTTCTTGCTTCTAACTTCATTCTTTCTTTCACCTTTCATTCTTTATCCTGTCTCCATATACAGTGATCACGCGATTCCTCGAGGTCGGACGGGATCTACAAAAAAACTCGAACAATCGCCATATTCGAGGAATCATTTATATGTCAAATTCAATATATTAATATTTGTTGATACCTTAACTTCATCTTTTCCTTAATTATTTTTTTACGTTTAGACTTCAATAGTACCTTTTCAACATAGAATATATTTGACCATTACAAAAATAACTCGATTATAGCTTTCATTGCAAAAGTTAAGTCAGAAATAAGTTCTTTATTACCAAAAAAATTTATTAAAACCCTTTGTTTTAAGTTGTGTATATGGCGGCGTTGTGTATTTTTCACATTCTTGTAATAAACAATAAACACTTAGCCGTGGTTCTCTACATTAATGATTACAGAGAAAAAATAACAACACACAAACAAACAAAATATGCTCCATTAATGACAAATGTTTAGTTATGCAGACCCGTCACAGTTTGTTACATGATCAGTAGGTGAGAAAATACGTTTTACATGTCCGTGTTGATATAATGATTCATCTATGTACTCTCGGAGGTTTGACGACGTGTGAAAACAAATACAAAACCATCTCGACCAAGGAATGAATTACAGGGATAGGTGGTCATTGGACTGGAGTTTGGTTGTGAGGAGATACAGATAGGTTTTGTTATCGACTTCGAGGAATTGCATAGAAATTATAGAATAGCATCTAGGGACGGGATGGAGTCGATGAATCAAATATGTGTTGAAAATCGCATAATTATATAGAATAAAGGCTAATCTAAGGGACCGGGTGTAGCTGGAGCTTTGCGGTATTAATCAAATCGCCAATTGAGGAATCGCGTCCACTGAAATATATATATATATATAAATAAATAGATTGCTATTATAATCCCACATTAATCCGTACCATATATATATATATATATATATATATATATATATATATATATATCTATATATATCCCATCTTTCATTCTTTCTACATCATTATCTTCATTCGAGAGATCATTTTATCTTTTTTTTTTAAATAAAGTACTTGCATGCAAAGCATACAGAATCCTTTTCATAACTGAATTTGTAATCATAAATCGTTTGTGCGACATGTGTGAGACCTACTTACACTTATTTCAGATCAAATATCAGACACAAATAACAAATCATGCCGACATCGTGTGTTTTCCCGCTGTTTATGACAAGGACCGTATCACACCCTTATCTAAGCAGTGTTCTTTATAGATCTTAAGTACCCTGTTGAAATTTTATTTCTACAAATATTTCGTATGGTGACCGGTTGCCCAAACTGCTTCATTGAACGTTAACACCAACATTTCTTTAATATTTATTACTTCTGCGAGGATAATTGATTTTCTTTATTGTTTTACTCAAAAATGAAGGAATAGCGGCCTGTTATTAAAGTTTTTGATATGATATCGAAAAGAACCCATTACATGTACATGATAAATTTTATTTCAGATCAGCCTGCGACGCCTCGATGACAATATTAGTTAGTGGCAATAAAAATATTTCAATTTACTTAGTTATGCTACAAAATTAATCTTAAGGTTAAATGGATTGAAAATGTTAAAAAATTCTTGACAAATCAGGATAATCAGTCTCTAATCTCAATTGTTTTTTTTTAGGCAATTCCGTGGAAGACTTACAAAGCAGCATCAACCGATTACATGAGTACTGTCAAACTTGGGGGTTAAATGTAAATGTAGAAAAAACAAAAATCATGGTATTCCGAAAAAAGGGAAAAATAAGATCAGAAGAAATATGGTTTTATAATAATCAAATGCTGGAGGTGGTTGATAATTTCAATTATCTAGGTGTGGTTTTTAATTATACCGGCTCTTTTGTTTTAAATAATAACTTCATAGTTGGAAAAGCCTTAAAGGCTATGAATATATTAGTGAAAAATATTAATAAATACGGGGTTCATCCAAAGATTTCTCTTCAGCATTTTGACGCATTTGTTGGTTCTAACCTGAATTATGCTTGTCCTGTTTGGGGCTTTACTAAGTAAAAATAATTAGAAAATATCCATTTAAAATTTTGAAAGTTAATTCTCGGTGCAAAACAAAGTACTTGTACTGTAGCAGTGTATGGCGAATTAGGTCGGTACCCATTATACATAAACCGATTTGTACACATTATTAAATACTGGTTTAAATTAAAACATTCTAAAAATATTATCCTTTTAAAACTTTATCATAAACTAGAATAAGACAGCAATAATGGTGTAAAAAACTGGGTATATAATGTAAGATGCTTACTTGAGCAGCATGGGTTTGGTGAAATTTGGTTTCATTCAGATAATTTTAACGAAAAATCATTTATATCTATATTTAAGCAGCGTTTAATTGACAACTTTATACAGAAATGGCGGTCTGACATTAATAACAGTCCTGTTCTTAGTATACTATATTCTAATTTGCATAATACTTTTGAATTTTCAAACTATTTGAATGTATTAATTTGTAAGAGCAACAGAAAATATATTACTAAACTTCGAATCTCTGCTCATGATTTAAGAATTGAAACTGGTAGATATGGAAATAATAGAATACCTCGAAATGAAAGACTGTGTTTACTTTGTAATTCTTTAGAAATTGAAGATGAATATCACTTTGTTCTAAAATGTAGTTTTCTTTCTGATATACGAACTAGATATATCAACAAGTATTATTATAAAAAGCCAAGTATGTATAAACTTATTGAATTATTATGTTGTAATGTAAAATCAATACTTATTAATGTCTGTAGATTTCTTAAGTATGCAAGTGAAAGACGTAAACAAGCATTATTACAATTCACACAATGTTTAGATATGATATATCTATTTGTTCACTTATTTGTTAGTTAAATTATTCTCCGCATTTTATTATAGGGTTCTATGTTACAAATAATTCACCCCGCATATAAATATTATTCCAATGCACGTAAGGCTACCTTTAAATAATCAATTTACACATTCTCCATATATAATTTTGCTGACTTTCTTATTTATTTATTTGTACATTTTTGTGATTCTAATAATTCACTTTTTGTTTTACCTTGTTTTATGTGACCATGTATATATGTTTGCAACGAATTGTATTTTAGACGAGATGCTGTATGCATAAGTCAAAAAAAAAATAATTCTGTTCTGTTCTGTTCTAAAAAAGGATATTTTTCAAAACCAACAGTTTGCTACTTATCCTAAGTTTATATGCCAACTTG
>CM037779.1:12575418-12625418 GCA_021229015.1 Solen grandis
GAATTCTGACAACTCAATTTCGGTTATACTAGATGGAGATAGTATGCACGTAATAAAACTACTGTTAACCGTCGTCACCGTCTGAACTTAAGAAACTTACGGTAGTGTCATTCTTTAGATGCATGGTTTTAGTAATGTGATAATAGCGGTTTGCAGTGAATTTTGATAGGAAGAAGAAAAGACAGATATTAGTAGTGACTACTAATGGGACCAAAGAGAAAATGGGCAGAGGTGTAGATGATACTATCTTTATTTGCTTCTCCCAGGACTTAAGTTAAACAACGTTATGATACAGTTTCAGCCGTTCTTGCTATATGCACAATCACATATTTTCTTCTGCAAGGACATTATCAATATAAATAAAACATCGTCATTAAACGTTAAATAAGTAAAATATTTTTTGTATGTTATTTATGGATTCACTCAACATGTGTATTCTCGTACAAAGGTACCGCTTCGGACGGTGATCCTTGCCTTTTCTACATGTCTTTAAACGAAGCTAGTATGACGACTGATAACACCAATTCTATATCATATCCTCCCGTCAATCCGGGCTGGTACCGGTTCACGGCGGCCAGTGAGGGACTCATGACCTTGTCCTGTCCGTCAGGGAACCAGTGCGGTTCTTCAAACCAAGTTTGGATGAACGGTGAGTGTTGAAATACATTTCATCAATGTACAAACAGTTAATCAGTTAATCTTACGGTTTCCTAAAATGATTTTTATTGTTGCTGTGAAAATGCACACACATATATATGAAGACTATTAGAATTGAAAGCATGTGCAATATACATATTTTAAAACAAATGAACTCATCTACACGTAACTTAAAAATTGACATAAATGTATATCATTTCTAAATCAAAAAAAAAAAATCAACATATGTTATCAATTAAGAAATTTTTAAATACACTGTTTTTGTAAAAAAAAAATGTAAAGCTAAATGCTAAAATGTACAAATGTACCGTGCTCCTTTTTAAGCTCCGTCTGTAAACTTGTATTTTTGGTAACGTATCTAAAAAATAGCTAAAATATACATCTATCATCAAAAGGAAAAAAAGAAATAAAAATTCTACATAAAGCACAGGGGTTTGGCACGAAAGGGGGGGGGGGAAAATACAAGGGATACAACTTCCGATTGATCTAAACCCATACCTTCATCAGGAAAAAGCCAACAACTCAGCCATTTATGAAGGTATCTTTGAATACTTTGCACCTATCGCAAGCGTATACATTTATGTAACCAAAAATCACCACTTTTTCACCCATGAGAACTCAAGTATTCAACAACGAAACCCGCAATGCGAAACTAACCCCTGTTTTCCAAAATCTCGACACGCGTTCGTACAGGGTCGCTCACTCGGTCTACCAGTGTAAACAAGCGTTTCTGCGACAAGACAATATAAACCGATGCAATTATTCCATAAAACATATTGATTACTCACATCGGCATGCAGAAACTTCCCTCGGTACAAAGGAAATTCAGCAGAAATCGCAAATTTCAACCGCTGGCCTACTGTCACTTCCATTTTCGCCTTTATGCAAATTACGTGACCAGTAATGCTACGCTGAATGCGATTGGTTGTAGAGGTAAACAAACAACTTCCTGGTTCCCGATCTGCCCGTTAACTCATAGGCATAAAACGGAATAAAGCTATATTTCCGGTATTTACCGCACGTAATTTGCATAATGGCTAAATGGAAGTGAAAGTAGGTCAACGGTTGAAATTGACGATTTCTACTGAATTTCTTTTGTGCCGAGGAAAGTTTCTGCATGCTGATGTGAGTAATTAATATGTTTTATGGAATCATTGCATCGGTTTACATTGTCTTGCCGCAGAAACGCTTGTTTACACTGGTAGACCGAGTGAGCGACCCTGTACGAACGCGTGTCGAGATTTTGGAAAACGGGGGTTAGTTTCGCATTGCGAGTTTCATTGTTGAATACCTGAGTTCGCATGGGTAAAAAAGTGGTGACTTTTGGTTACATAAATGTCTATGCTTGCGATAGGTGCAAAGTATTCAAAGATACCTTCATAAATGGCTGAGTTGTTGGCTTTTTCCTGATGAAGGTATGGGTTTAGATCAATCGGAAGTTGTATCCCTTGTATTATATATAGTGATTTTATGCCCCCCCCCCCTTTCGTGCCAAACCCCTGTGACATAAAGAAGACACCCATGCTAACAGTTAAGTCATGATTGTTCATTTAGTCTGAATGGTTAAGATATGTTCAGTTACTTCATTTCTACTGAAATGGACAAAAACCCATAGAAGTTATGGAAAAGTGAAAAAATGCTTTATTTTCAAACATTTCTTCTTTTCATTTTAACAGAAAATCCTTCAATATATATATATATATATATATATATATATATATATATATATATATATGTGTGTGTGTGTGTGTTTTCTTTTACTTTTTTGTAAATATTTTTTTAATTGTTACTTGTTCAGGACAAAGATAAAAAGGTATGGAACACCGGGTTGATTTTTGAGCTTCATTTCTATGGTTACCGTCTAATGCTTAACAAGAAAGCAAAGTTTAAAATCTATCAAAAATACTTAATTTATAGCAAAAAAGGAAATACTTGAAAAGGAAATGTCATAAATACGAAAAGACGTCCTTTATCGGCGAAATAAACTCTTAAAGAATTGTGACACATAACATCAAACCATTTAGTGTAAACAAAATATGTTACACTTTACATGTCCGAGAAACATAACAATGGTGCACTGTAACATATCATTAAATAATACATTCAAAGATGGTAATCTGCATTAAGATACACAGCGTATTGTTTTTGAGTGTAATATATTCTCTTTAACAAAGGCACACATATATAAACACATACACTAATTGCAATGAAATCATATACAATGTATATGAAAAAAATGAACTCATCTGCAAATAATTTCATAAATATAAAAAAATATAATAAATATAAATAAAGATCAAATATAGTCATCTGAATAACTATACAAATTACAAGGACAAAGGCGAATTCATTTTTTTTCTGTCGAATTTGAAATGCGTGTATATATACATTGTATATAAGATGAACATTTATATTTCCGCCAGATTCCATGCCTGCACACGAGGACGGTGTCACACGAGTTACAATGTGTATAAAGAGAGGTTCTGAATGTTGTGCACGTATGAGCATATTTCAGATGAAAAACTGCAAAACGTTCGTTGTTTATTTTCTTGTTCGTTTGCCTCACGGAGCTAGTTATTGCTACGGTAAGAATCTCGTAAGTAGAAGGTTTTTAACAAGAGCAAGTGATAGTATTTGTACATATTATGTGGTTTGATATTTATGTGAGTATAAAAATTCACGAAATCATTGGTGTTTTGAAATAAAGGTGTTCACTCCTACACTTCAGTTTTTTTATCAGCATTTTGTTTATCTAAAATTATTTATCAAAACCAATTCGATTGAACAAAAAAATTTCGAAATTTTGACAGCATTATTTCTTTAATGCACAATAGAATGACGAAATCAATATAATGCAACATATTTCATCAAAAAATAATAAAATGCGTATTTTAGAATTCCTCGAAGTGGACATAAATGTGATAGTTCATGAAGGTTTCATTGATATTGAAAAATCAGATATTGACACTATATTCTCTTAACCTATTCATTCATATACGAACGTGCCTTATTACATATCTTCACAAATAACATGTTGTTCAAACTTATTTGATTACACGTGTTTGTTTGGTTCTTTTTTTTTTTTTTTTTTTTTGAAACTAATATCATTACCTTTTTTCATTTTATAAGAGAAAAAGTCAAATGAGCTGACCACATAGATAATTACGCCGGCAACCACTTCGAAAAGGTTTATTTGATATTGAAAAATCAGATATTGACACTATAAACTTTCAGCCAATCATTCATGTACGAACGTGCCCAATAATATTCCTTGGTATAAAACATTCTGTTTATACTTATTTGATTAAAGGTAGATGTTGTTTTCCTTTTGATATTAACATCATTTCCTTTTCTGACTTTATTAGAGAAACAGTCAAAAGAACTGATCACAAAGATAACAACGCCGGCAGCCACTTTGACTACTTCAACAAGGACATCACCATTCATTGATACTACAACACCCTTAATTATTTCAACGCGTACACCGGAAGCTAGTACTACTTCAAGTACACCTTCTTTCAATGCCTTCAAAATGATATATACAGCTAATACTTACACAAGTAAAACATATTTAACTACTTTCACAAGTAAGACACTTTCTTTGAATTTTTCAACAAGTGCAACAATTCTTTCGACTTATGCCACAAATACAACGGTACCTTAAAGAATAACACTTGGTGTCTCACATGAAGATAAACCTCTTTACTAATATGACTGCTATAGTTGTTATAATTGCAGCAGTAGTATTCATTGTTGTATTTTTCAGATCTTTATTTCATATCTGCCGTCGCATCGATATTTTTAATTCAAATGTATCGATTTCAGTTGAAATGACACAACACTGTTTCAAGTTTGCTGATTTTCTATCAACAGCATAATTGTAAACACCTGTACATATAGGGACAAAATTACATTGGCAAAATATATCAATAACATTAAAGTGAATTTGTACAGTTGGCATACATTAACGTACATTTATATATGAAACCAAGACAAAGTCGAATTACGACAATTCCACAAGTAAAACAATTTTAATTACTTTCACCTTCTTTCACTGCCTACAAAATGATATATACAGCTTATACTAACACAAGTAAAACAAATTTAACTACTTTCACAAGTAGGATGCCTTCTTTGAATTTTTCAATAAGTGCAACAACTCTTTCGACTTATTCAAAATAAACAAAATAGTATTTTCAACAACAACACCTGGTGTCTCACAAGAAGATATACCTCTTAACTAATATGACTGTTATGGTTGTTATAATTGCTGTAGTAGTATTCATAGTTGTATCTTTCAGATTTTTAATTTTTATCGCCGATTCATCGATATTTCGAATTTAAAAATATCGACTTCAGTTGAATTGACAAATCACTGTTTCAACTTTGCTGATTATTATCAACAGTATGAGTATTGGTCGTCATTTCTATCTTGTCATATCATTAAAGTACACGATAATATGAGCACGTAAGAACGAAGTCAAAAACAACATCTTAGTTATCTGATATTACTATTCTGAGTAATTCTTTGAAGGACCCAGGTTATCTGGGGGGATAACTGAATCACCGATTGTATCAACAATGCAGATAAGACAGGCATCTTCTACAAAATGTTGCCAGATAAAATGCTTGGGTTCAAGAAGATCGATTGTAATGTGGGCAAAAGGTCCAAGGAAAGATTAAATGCTCTCGTCTGTTCTAACATGTCATGCCATTGTACGTCATATGCAAGAGAGCTAAGCCAGGGTGTTTCAAAAGCGTTCAGTCGAGTTAATTTTGTTGCTTATGTTCGCTTGTCCTTACTACGTGACATGTTGAAAAAAAAAAAAATGTATCGTAAAGAAACAAAGTTTTTTTCTTTAATATTTTACTAGCCATGTTTCATAAAAAGTCAAGTCAATTTTAGAACAACATTTAAATGTAAATACATGTACATATACGGAGAGATTACATTGATAAATTACGCCAATAACATTAAATTGAATTTGTACATTTGGCATACATGAACGAACACTTATATATGAAAACTAGACAGAGACGATTTGCGACAATTCCATCATTACGATACTACAACATTACTGATTTACGGCATATGTTGACTATCATACGGCATATACATACATGTGTATACAAAGAAATTGAATCTGCAGTCAATGCGGTTAAAATGCGATTGAACGAAAGATGCGATGAAACGAAATATTTGCGTGATCCGGTGCGACTTCGTACTAACGTGATTGGACAGTAAACATGTTAAGCTATTTATTCATACATAAACGTTTTTCATAACATATCTTCGCACATAAATTGCGTTCAAACTTTTTTTATTAGTGATAGTTGTTCCTTCCCTTTTGAAATAATCACCAACATCTTTTCCCGCTATTTTTAGAGAAACAGTCGAATGAACTGACCACAAAGATAACGACGCCGGCAACCACTTTGACTACATCAACAAGGTCATCAACAGTCATTGATACTACATTTATACTCCCAATGTCTTCAACAATTGCAACGGAAGCTAGTACTACTTCAAGTACGCCTTCTTCCACTGCCTACAAAACGACATCTATAGCTTATACTAACACAAGTAAAACAATTTTAACTACTTTCTTACCTTCTTTGAACTTTTCAATAAGTGACACAACCTAAACACATCGATTTATTAATGAATTGTTTTTGCTGAACTCCTACATTAGTGACTTTCGATTGTCTTGCGCAAAAATGTGAATTTCGCCTGTCTTGATCATAACTAAAATGCAATTAGTCAATGAAACGAGTGTGAATCTGCGTCTGCAGTTAAGCCATTTCTGGTGGTGTTTCTCTTTCGGTGGACGGCTTTTATTGTGAAGGCAACTGAAGAAAACGGAAAACCGTGCATGCCGGGATAATTATAAATATTTTTATTTTTTTAATCGAGACCATACAGATATCTAACGCGATTATGCTGAAGAGAGAGAAAGTGAGACAGAAAGAGGAGCGAGGCAAATGAATATGCTGAAGTTAAAAAATAACTTCTTTACAATTATATTGTAATAGCTTCATTTATGTTCCCAAGATCATAGGTTAAGCTATGTTTCGATAGTTTGCTGCAGATCTTGATATTTACACAATTGTATATTGTCTTCAGTAGAGACAATATCCATACGAAAAAAAAAGGAAAAAAAATCTGAACGTTGAATTCAAGTAAAAGAAAATAATGATTTTTTAACACTAATAATATATTCATTTAAATTATTTATTCCCGTATACAGATGGCCCTTTGGTGAGTGATCCATGCTTTTCCTATATGTCTTTAAACGAAACTAGTATGGCGACTGATTACATCGGTCCCGTATCACATCCTCGTGTCTATTCGGGCTGGTACCGGTTTACGGCAGCCAGTGAGGGACTCATGACCTTGTCATGTCCGTCAGGGAATCAGTGCGGTTCTTCAAGCCAAGTTTGGATGAAAGGTAAGCGTTAGCATTAGATTTCATTTATGTATAAACAGTTAATTATGCGATTTCCTAAAGCGATTTTAAGAGTTATAGATATTCACTATGAAAAATCAAAAAACATATAAACACCACTGCATTGAAACCATGAGCAATATAGTTATAACAATATATATATATATAATGAACTCATCTATGAATAATTTAAATATCTGACAATAATTTTAGTAAGTTCTAAATAAAATTGTGTGAAAACAGATTTACGAGGGGTTATCATAAAATACGTGGACTTTTTATTTTTATGTAGCATGAAAACCATATGGAATATCAGTCTGAAAGTTTGATATCTTGTTTTGGATCATATTATCAACTCTGAAATTCTCGTAAATATATCTTTAAACAAAACAAGAATATATGGTTATACAAAAACACATCATGGTGCTCCTGGCACAAGTCAACGTTAACTTTTTTTTGTCAAAATTAGAAACATCAAATATAACAATGAGATGCCTCGCATTATTTACCGTTTCTCAAAATAATCACTACTAATCACTTCTATGCATCGCTTATGAGGGTTAACCAAGTGCTCGTACACGTTAGCGAACCACGTCTTGCCAAGGCCCGAAAGAATCTATTGTGTACTGTGAGCAATTCAGCCACTGACTCGAACTGCATACCCCGCAACTTGCCTATCAGTTTTGTGTCGAAATTATATTATTTCATTATTAGCTATTATGATAAATAGTATTGGTATACATGTAAAACTAATAATAATAATAAATATTTTTATTGCAGTTGTTTAATTCTCATTATTTACAATAATGATTTAAACTCATACGGTTGAGATTAAATACCCGGGACTAAGCGATGTTCATAGGGGTAAGGTTCGAAGAATACGGAGGACGGGATACTGTCCCTAGTTCCATCAGCGACACCTCGAGGGGCATGTCGGGGCTGTGTGCACAGGGGAGTTGTCTTCGTGAAGCAAATAGTGAATGATTGGAAATCCGGGACTCCTCTTGTCCAACGCACGGACAAGATCACTTCTAACTATGCTGAGGCCCGTCCTGACGTCGTTATTTGCGTTGATTATTAACCCCGAGAAAAGAAAACAGCTGACGTATTTGTCGTTACTTGACAAACTGATGTCGGTTCTAAGAATTTTTTCACCAAATTTAAGTTTTATACTGGATTTGAATTAAATTTTGGTTTTAATTGAAAGGTTGCGCCGCTTAGCGCTTATATATGTTTTCGTAAAACCATAAAAACGCTATTTCCGTATCGCATTTAAACTTAGGGCATGTTCTGAAATTACATCAAAATAATAAGGAAAAAACATAATTATGATTGACGTTAACGTTAAAAAGATATTTAGAAAGTCCACGTATATTTGGACAACCGCTCAAATGTTCGAATCAAATAAAATATATTTAAAATATATTCTATCAATTAAAAGAACACAAATCGTGAAAAAAAGATCACATATCATCTTAAGTAATTATAATTATACATTAGAATATAGTCATCTTATTAAGATACAAATTATAAGTATAAAGTCGAATTTACATATTTTCTATTGAAATACATCGATATATATATATATATATATATATATATATATATATATTTCCAACAGATTCCATTCCTGCACACGAGGATGGTGTTACAGGGGTTACAATGTGTATAAAGAGAGGTTCCGAATGTTGTGCACTTAGGAACACATTTCAGATGAAAAACTGCAACACTTTCGTTGTTTACTTCCTTGTGCGTTTGCCTCCCGGCGCTAGTTATTGCTACGGTAAGAATCTCGTAAATAGTAGGTTTTTAACAAGAGCAAGTGATATTATTTGTACATATTATGTGGTTTGATATTTATGTGAGCATAAAAATACACGAAATCGTTGGTGCTTGAAATGAAAGTGTTTACACCTACACTTCATTTTTTTTTTAGCTTTTTGTTTATCAAAAATTATTTAACATAATACATTCCATTGAACAAATTTCGAAATTTTGACAGCATTAATCCTTTCATACAAAGTAGAACGACAAAATCAATATAATGTAACACATTTCATCAAAAATTGATAAAAATGCGTGTTTTAAAATTACTCGACGTGGATATCCATAAATGCGATAGTTTATATAGGTGTCATTGTTAATGTAAATTCAGATATTGTTACTATATACTGTTAAGCTATTCATTCTTAAACTAACGTTTTATTACATATTTTCGCAAATAACATGTTGTTCAAACTTTTTTGATTACAGGTGGTTGTTGTTTTATCCTTTTGAAATTATTATCATTACTTTTTTTTCGCATTTTAGAGAAACGGTCAAAAGAACTGACCACAAAGATAACGACGCCGGCAACTATTTTGACTAGCTCAACAAGGACATCATCAGTTATTGCTTCTACAACACACTCAATTACGTCAACAAATACAAATACGGAAGCTAACACTACTTCAAGTACACCCAAAATTTAATACTAACACAAGTAAAATAAATTGAACTAGTTTCACAGTACATCTTCTACGGGTTTTTTAAAAAATTTTAAAAAAACCTTGATCTCAAAGATATACCATTTAATGATATGGATGTTATAATTGTTGCAGTAGTCTTCATAGTTTTATCGTTTAGATCTTTATTTCTTATCTGCCGTCGCATCGTTATTTCGAATAAAAATATCGACTTCAACTGGAATCAAAAAACGCTGTTACATCTGTCCTGAATATTATCACCATGACACAACCTAAACACGACGATTCATTGACGAATCGTTTTGGCTGAACTCCAACATTAGTAATTTTCGATTATCTTGGGTTTAAAAGTGAATCTCGATTATCTTTGGCATAACTAAAATTCAATTAGTTAATGAAACGAGTGTGAATCGGGGTCTGCAGTCTAGTCATTTCTGGTTGTGTTTCTCTTTGAGCGGATGGGTTTTATATCACTTAAATGGCGAAAAAAAGGAAACGGAAAAACCGCGCATGTGGGGATTATTATTTTCTTACGTTAATTATACATTCATTAAAAATATTTATTATCGTACACAGATGGCGATATGATGAGTGATCCATGCCATTCCTATGCATCTTTAAGCGAATCAAGTATGACGACTGATTACAACGGTTCCGTATCACATCCTCCCGTCAAATCGGGCTGGTACCGATTCACGGCGGCTAGTGAGGGACTCATGACCTTGTCCTGTCCGTCAGGGAATCAGTGCGGTTCTTCAAGCCAAGTTTGGATGAAAGGTAAGTGTTAGATTTCATGTATGTACAAACAGTTAAACAATTAATTATACGATTTTCTAAAACGTTTTTGAATATTAAATATAATATATGTATATATATATAATTATCTTTATTTCCGTCAGATTCCATTCCTGCACACGAGAACGGTGTCACACGAGTTATGATGTGTATAAAGAGAGGTTCTGAATGTTGTGCACTTAGGAACACATTTCAGATGAAAAACTGCAAAACGTTCGTTGTTTACTTTCTTGTTCGTTTGCCTCCCGGAGTAAATTATTGCTACGGTAAGAAACTTGTAAACCGCAGGTTTTTCACAAGAACATGTGATGATTTTTTGTACAGATTTGGTGTTTTTATATACATGTTACAAAGAAAAAAACAAGAAATCGTTGGTGTTTTGAGGTAAACGTGTTTTTTTCATGCACTACAGTTTTTGACAGCGCATTTCAATCAAAAATGGGAAAAAACATGTTTTAGAATTCCTCGAAGTGGTCTTAAATTTGATTATTTGAATTTGAATAAGTTTATAAAGTTTTATTTTATATTGAAAAATCAGATATTGACACTATAAACTTTTAAGCCATCCATTCATGTAAGAACGTGCCCAATTATATACCTTGGTATAAAACATTCTGTTAAAACTTATTTGATTAAAGGTAGATGTTTTTTTTCCTTTTGATATTATCATCATATCCTTTTCTGACTTTATTAGAGAAACAATCAAAATGACTGATCACAAAGATAACTACGCCGGCAGCCACTTTGACTACTTCAACAAGGATATCAACAGACAATGAAATTACAACACCCATAATTATTTCAACACGTACACTGGAAGCTAGTACTATTTCAAGTACACCTTCTTTCACTGCCTACAAAATGATATATACAGCTTATACTAACACAAGTAAAACATATTTAACTACTTTCACAAGTACTACACCTTCTTCGATTTTTTCAACAAGTGCAACAACTCTTACTTTTTATGTCAAAAAAGGCCTTAAAGAAAACACTTGGTGTCTCCATGATGATAAACCTTCCTGATATGACTGCTATAGTTGTTATAATTGCAGCAGTAGTATTTATACTTGTATCTTTCAGATCTTTATTTCTTATCTGCCGTCGCATCAATAATTTGAATTAAAAGGTATCGACTTCAGTTGAAATGACACAACACTGTTTCAAGTTTGCTGAACAACAAAATATCATTGACAAATTATGCCAATAACATCAAATTGAATTGGTACATTTGGCATACTTGAATGTACATTTATATATGAAAACAAGATAGAGAGGAATTACGACATTTCCACAAGTAAAACAATTGTAACTACCTTCATAAGTAAGACACCTTCTTTGATTTTTCAATAAATGAATCAACTTTTTCGACTTATTCCAACACAACAATATTTTCAACAACAACAATATTTTCAACAACAACACCTGGTGTCTCACAAGAAGATATACCTCTTAACTAATATGACTGTTATGGTTGTTATAATTGCTGTAGTAGTATTCATAGTTGTATCTTTCAGATTTTTAATTTTTATCGCCGTTGCCTCGATATTTCGTCTTAAAAATATCGACTTCAGTTGAATTGACACATCACTGTTTCAACTTTGCTGATTATTATCGACAGTATGAGTATTGCTCGTCGCCAGCTCTATTTTGTCATATCATTAAAGTACACGATAATATGAGCATGTAAGAACGAAGTCAAAAACAACATCTTTGTAATCTGATATTAACATTCTGAGTAATTCGGTGAAGGACCCAGGTTATCCGGGGGATAACTGAATCACCGATTGTATCAACAATGCAGATGAGACAGGCATCTTCTACAAAATGTTGCCTGATAAAACGCTTGGGTTCAAGAAGATCGATTATAATGGGGGCAAAAGGTCCAAGGAAAGATTGAAAGCTCTCGTCTGTTCTAACATGTCATGCCATTGTACGTCCATTATTACGATACTACAACATTACTGATTTACGGCATATATAAGAAAATGACATATGCAGTCAATGCGGTTACAATGCGATTGAACGAAAAATGCGATGAAACGAAATATTTGCGTGATCCGGTGTGACTTCGTACTAACGTGATTGGACTGTAAATATTGTTAAGCTATTCATTCATATACTAACGTTTTTCATATCTTCGCAAATAAATTGCTGTTCAAATTTTTTTTATTAGTGGTAGTTGTTCCTTCCCTTTTGAAATAATCATCAACACCTTTTCCCGCTTTTTTAGAGAAACAGTCAAATGAACTGACCTCAAAGATAACGACGCCGGCAACCACCTTGACTACATCAACAAGGTCATCAACAGTCATTGATACTACAACACCCCCAATTTCTTCAGCAAGTACAACGGAAGCTAGTACTAGTTCAAGTACACCTTCTTCGACTGCCTACAAAACGACATCTACAGCTTATACTAACACAAGTAAAACAATTTTAACTACTTTCTCACCTTCTTTGAACTTTTCAATAAGTGACACAACCTAAACACATCTATTTATTAATGAATTGTTTTTGCTGAACTCCTACATTAGTGACTTTTGATTATCTTGCGCAAAAAAAAAGTGAATTTCTCCTGTCTTGATCATAACTAAAATGCAATTAGTCAATGAAACGAGTATGAATCTGCGTCTGCAGTTAAGCCATTTCTGGTGGTGTTTCTCTTTCGGCGGACGGCTTTTATTGTAAAGGCAACTGAAGAAAACGGAAAACCGTGCATGCCGGGATAATTATAAAAAAAATATTTATTTTTTTTAATCGAGACCATACAGATATCTAACGCGATTATCCTGAAGAAAGAGAAAGTGAGACAGAAAGAGGGAGCGAGGCAAATGAATGTGCTTAAGTTAAAAAATAACTTCTTTACAATAATATTGTAATAGCTTCATTTATGTTCCCAAGATCATAGGTTAAGCCATGTTTCGATAGTTTGCTGCAGATCTTGATATTTACACAATTGTATATTGTCTTCAGTAGAGACAATATCCATACGAAATAAAAAAAAAAAAAAACTCATCTGAACGTTGAATTCAAGTAAAAGAAAATAATGATTTTTTAACACTAATCATACATTCATTTAAATTATTTATTCCCGTATACAGATGGCCCTTTGGTGAGTGATCCATGCCTTTCCTATACGTCTTTGAACGAAACTAGTATGGCGACTGATTACAATGGTCCCGTATCACATCCTCGTGTCTATTCGGGCTGGTACCGGTTTACGGCAGCCAGTGAGGGACTCATGACCTTGTCCTGTCCGTCAGGGAATCAGTGCGGTTCTTCAAGCCAAGTTTGGATGAAAGGTAAGCGTTAACATTAGATTTCATTTATGTATAAACAGTTAATTATGCGATTTCCTAAAGCGATTTTAAAAGTTATAGATATTCACTAATATATATATATATATATATATATATATATATATATATATATATATATAATGAACTCATCTATGAATAATTTAAATATCTGACAATAATTTTAATAAGTTCTAAATAAAATTGTGTGAAAACAGATTTACGAGGGGTTATCATAAAATACGTGGACTTTTTATTTTTATGTAGCATGAAAACCATATGGGATATCAGTCTGAAAGTTTGATATCTCGTTTTGGATCATATTATCAACTCTGAAATTCTCGTAAATATATCTTTAAACAAAACAAGAATATATGGTTATACAAAAACACATCATGGTGCTCCTGGCACAAGTCAACGTTAACTTTTTTTGTCAAAATTAGAAACGTCAAATATAACAATGAGATGTCTCGCATTATTTACCGTTTCTCCAAAATAATCACTACTAATTACTTCTATGCATCGCTTGTGAGGGTTAACCAAGTGCTCGTACACGTTAGCGAACCACGTCTTGCCAAGGCCCGAAAGAATCTATTGTGTATTGTGAGCAATTCAGCCACTGACTCGAACTGCATACCCCGCAACTTGCCTATCAGTTTTGTGTCGAAATTATATTATATTATTTCATTATTAACTATGATGATAAATAGTATTGGTATACATGTAAAACTAATAATAAAATAAATATTTTTATTGCAGTTGTTTAATTCTCATTATTTACAATAATGATTTAAACTCATATGGTTGAGATTAAATACCCGGGAGTATAGCGATGTTCATAGGGATAAGGTTCGGAGAATACGGAGGACGGGATACTGTCCCTAGCTCCATCAGCGACAGCTCGAGAGGCATGTCGGTGTTGTGTGCACAGGGGAGTTGTCCTCGTGAAGCAAATAGTGAATAAATGGAAATCCGGTGCTCCTCTTGTCCAACGCACGGACAAGATCACTTCTAACTATGCTGAGGCCCGTCCTGACGTCGTTATTAACTTTGCGCCCTCGCCCTGTGTCGTGTAGCAGATTTGCACGCCTTCGGTGAATATACTGTGCCATTTTAATACGAAATATCACGAAACTGCTTTCCTTGGGTTAGCTTGCCTCATCTTTTAAGTGTTTGAGTTGGTGTCATGCCGAGATAATAACAGAACATGATAGTGGCGCGATTTTCAATTTTTGCCGTGTCCGTCATTTTTGTACGTTTTTGCTATACCGCATAATTGTTAATGTATGGTTTAGCCGTACATTCACGAACATGACGCGAGAAAAGAAAACAGCTGACGTATTTGTCGTTACTTGACAAACTGATGTCGGTTCTAAGAATTTTTTCACCAAATTTAAGTTTTATACTGGATTTGAATTAAATTTTGGTTTTAATTGAAAGGTTGCGCCGCTTAGCGCTTATATATGTTTTCGTAAAACCATAAAAACGCTATTTCCGTATCGCATTTAAACTTAGGGCATGTTCTGAAATTACATCAAAATAATAAGGAAAAAACATAATTATGATTGACGTTAACGTTAAAAAGATATTTAGAAAGTCCACGTATATTTGGACAACCGCTCAAATGTTCGAATCAAATAAAATATATTTAAAATATAAATAAAAATATAAGACAATTTACATATTTTCTATTGAAATACATCGATATATATATATATATATATATATATATATATATATATATATATATATATTTCCAACAGATTCCATTCCTGCACACGAGGATGGTGTTACAGGGGTTACAATGTGTATAAAGAGAGGTTCCGAATGTTGTGCACTTAGGAACACATTTCAGATGAAAAACTGCAACACTTTCGTTGTTTACTTCCTTGTGCGTTTGCCTCCCGGCGCTAGTTATTGCTACGGTAAGAATCTCGTAAATAGTAGGTTTTTAACAAGAGCAAGTGATATTATTTGTACATATTATGTGGTTTGATATTTATGTGAGCATAAAAATACACGAAATCGTTGGTGCTTGAAATGAAAGTGTTTACACCTACACTTCATTTTTTTTTTAGCTTTTTGTTTATCAAAAATTATTTAACATAATACATTCCATTGAACAAATTTTGAAATTTTGACAGCATTAATCCTTTCATACAAAGTAGAACGACAAAATCAATATAATGTAACACATTTCATCAAAAATTGATAAAAATGCGTGTTTTAAAATTACTCGACGTGGATATCCATAAATGCGATAGTTTATATAGGTGTCATTGTTAATGTAAATTCAGATATTGTTACTATATACTGTTAAGCTATTCATTCTTAAACTAACGTTTTATTACATATTTTCGCAAATAACATGTTGTTCAAACTTTTTTGATTACAGGTGGTTGTTGTTTTATCCTTTTGAAATTATTATCATTACTTTTTTTTCGCATTTTAGAGAAACGGTCAAAAGAACTGACCACAAAGATAACGACGCCGGCAACTATTTTGACTAGCTCAACAAGGACATCATCAGTTATTGCTTCTACAACACACTCAATTACGTCAACAAATACAAATACGGAAGCTAACACTACTTCAAGTACACCTTCATCGACTACCTCTAAAACGTTATCTACAGCTAATACTAACACAAGTAAAATAAATTGAACTAGTTTCACAGTACATCTTCTACGGGTTTTTTTTTCAACAAGTGCAACACTTCTTTTGACTAGATCAACAAATGCAACAAAATTTTCAAGAAAAACCTTGAGTCTCACATGAAGATATACCATTTAATGATATGGATGTTATAATTGTTGCAGTAGTCTTCATAGTTTTATCGTTTAGATCTTTATTTCTTATCTGCCGTCGCATCGTTATTTCGAATAAAAATATCGACTTCAACTGGAATCAAAAAACGCTGTTACATCTGTCCTGAATATTATCACCATGACACAACCTAAACACGACGATTCATTGACGAATCGTTTTGGCTGAACTCCAACATTAGTAATTTTCGATTATCTTGGGTTTAAAAGTGAATCTCGATTATCTTTGGCATAACTAAAATTCAATTAGTTAATGAAACGAGTGTGAATCGGGGTCTGCAGTCTAGTCATTTCTGGTTGTGTTTCTCTTTGAGCGGATGGGTTTTATATCACTTAAATGGCGAAAAAAAGGAAACGGAAAAAACCGCGCATGTGGGGATTATTATTTTCTTACGTTAATTATACATTCATTAAAAATATTTATTATCGTACACAGATGGCGATATGATGAGTGATCCATGCCATTCCTATGCATCTTTAAGCGAATCAAGTATGACGACTGATTACAACGGTTCCGTATCACATCCTCCCGTCAAATCGGGCTGGTACCGATTCACGGCGGCTAGTGAGGGACTCATGACCTTGTCCTGTCCGTCAGGGAATCAGTGCGGTTCTTCAAGCCAAGTTTGGATGAAAGGTAAGTGTTAGATTTCATGTATGTACAAACAGTTAAACAATTAATTATACGATTTTCTAAAACGTTTTTGAATATTAAATATAATATATGTATATATATATAATTATCTTTATTTCCGTCAGATTCCATTCCTGCACACGAGAACGGTGTCACACGAGTTATGATGTGTATAAAGAGAGGTTCTGAATGTTGTGCACTTAGGAACACATTTCAGATGAAAAACTGCAAAACGTTCGTTGTTTACTTTCTTGTTCGTTTGCCTCCCGGAGTAAATTATTGCTACGGTAAGAAACTTGTAAACCGCAGGTTTTTCACAAGAACATGTGATGATTTTTTGTACAGATTTGGTGTTTTTATATACATGTTACAAAGAAAAAAAACAAGAAATCGTTGGTGTTTTGAGGTAAACGTGTTTTTTTCATGCACTACAGTTTTTGACAGCGCATTTCAATCAAAAATGGGAAAAAACATGTTTTAGAATTCCTCGAAGTGGTCTTAAATTTGATTATTTGAATTTGAATAAGTTTATAAAGTTTTATTTGATATTGAAAAATCAGATATTGACACTATAAACTTTTAAGCCATCCATTCATGTAAGAACGTGCCCAATTATATACCTTGGTATAAAACATTCTGTTAAAACTTATTTGATTAAAGGTAGATGTTTTTTTTCCTTTTGATATTATCATCATATCCTTTTCTGACTTTATTAGAGAAACAATCAAAATGACTGATCACAAAGATAACTACGCCGGCAGCCACTTTGACTACTTCAACAAGGATATCAACAGACAATGAAATTACAGCACCCATAATTATTTCAACACGTACACTGGAAGCTAGTACTATTTCAAGTACACCTTCTTTAAAATACAGCTTATACTAACACAAGTAAAACATATTTAACTACTTTCACAAGTACTACACCTTCTTCGATTTTTTCAACAAGTGCAACAACTCTTACTTTTTATGTCACAAATACAACGGTACCTTAAAGAACAACACTTGGTGTCTCACATGATGATAAACCTCATCCTGATATGACTGCTATAGTTGTTATAATTGCAGCAGTAGTATTTATACTTGTATCTTTCAGATCTTTATTTCTTATCTGCCGTCGCATCAATAATTTGAATTAAAAGGTATCGACTTCAGTTGAAATGACACAACACTGTTTCAAGTTTGCTGAACAACAAAATATCATTGACAAATTATGCCAATAACATCAAATTGAATTGGTACATTTGGCATACTTGAATATACATTTATATATGAAAACAAGATAGAGAGGAATTACGACATTTCCACAAGTAAAACAATTGTAACTACCTTCATAAGTAAGACACCTTCTTTGATTTTTCAATAAATGAATCAACTTTTTCGACTTATTCCAACACAACAATATTTTCAACAACAACAATATTTTCAACAACAACACCTGGTGTCTCACAAGAAGATATACCTCTTAACTAATATGACTGTTATGGTTGTTATAATTGCTGTAGTAGTATTCATAGTTGTATCTTTCAGATTTTTAATTTTTATCGCCGTTGCCTCGATATTTCGTCTTAAAAATATCGACTTCAGTTGAATTGACACATCACTGTTTCAACTTTGCTGATTATTATCGACAGTATGAGTATTGCTCGTCGCCAGCTCTATTTTGTCATATCATTAAAGTACACGATAATATGAGCATGTAAGAACGAAGTCAAAAACAACATCTTTGTAATCTGATATTAACATTCTGAGTAATTCGGTGAAGGACCCAGGTTATCCGGGGGATAACTGAATCACCGATTGTATCAACAATGCAGATGAGACAGGCATCTTCTACAAAATGTTGCCTGATAAAACGCTTGGGTTCAAGAAGATCGATTATAATGGGGGCAAAAGGTCCAAGGAAAGATTGAAAGCTCTCGTCTGTTCTAACATGTCATGCCATTGTACGTCCATTATTACGATACTACAACATTACTGATTTACGGCATATATAAGAAAATGACATATGCAGTCAATGCGGTTACAATGCGATTGAACGAAAAATGCGATGAAACGAAATATTTGCGTGATCCGGTGTGACTTCGTACTAACGTGATTGGACTGTAAATATTGTTAAGCTATTCATTCATATACTAACGTTTTTCATATCTTCGCAAATAAATTGCTGTTCAAATTTTTTTTATTAGTGGTAGTTGTTCCTTCCCTTTTGAAATAATCATCAACACCTTTTCCCGCTTTTTTAGAGAAACAGTCAAATGAACTGACCTCAAAGATAACGACGCCGGCAACCACCTTGACTACATCAACAAGGTCATCAACAGTCATTGATACTACAACACCCCCAATTTCTTCAACAAGTACAACGGAAGCTAGTACTAGTTAACAAAACGACATCTACAGCTTATACTAACACAAGTAAAACAATTTTAACTACTTTCTCACCTTCTTTGAACTTTTCAATAAGTGACACAACCTAAACACATCTATTTATTAATGAATTGTTTTTGCTGAACTCCTACATTAGTGACTTTTGATTATCTTGCGCAAAAAAAAAGTGAATTTCTCCTGTCTTGATCATAACTAAAATGCAATTAGTCAATGAAACGAGTATGAATCTGCGTCTGCAGTTAAGCCATTTCTGGTGGTGTTTCTCTTTCGGCGGACGGCTTTTATTGTAAAGGCAACTGAAGAAAACGGAAAACCGTGCATGCCGGGATAATTATAAAAAAATATTTATTTTTTTTAATCGAGACCATACAGATATCTAACGCGATTATCCTGAAGAAAGAGAAAGTGAGACAGAAAGAGGGAGCGAGGCAAATGAATGTGCTTAAGTTAAAAAATAACTTCTTTACAATAATATTGTAATAGCTTCATTTATGTTCCCAAGATCATAGGTTAAGCCATGTTTCGATAGTTTGCTGCAGATCTTGATATTTACACAATTGTATATTGTCTTCAGTAGAGACAATATCCATACGAAATAAAAAAAAAAAAACTCATCTGAACGTTGAATTCAAGTAAAAGAAAATAATGATTTTTTAACACTAATCATACATTCATTTAAATTATTTATTCCCGTATACAGATGGCCCTTTGGTGAGTGATCCATGCCTTTCCTATACGTCTTTGAACGAAACTAGTATGGCGACTGATTACAATGGTCCCGTATCACATCCTCGTGTCTATTCGGGCTGGTACCGGTTTACGGCAGCCAGTGAGGGACTCATGACCTTGTCCTGTCCGTCAGGGAATCAGTGCGGTTCTTCAAGCCAAGTTTGGATGAAAGGTAAGCGTTAACATTAGATTTCATTTATGTATAAACAGTTAATTATGCGATTTCCTAAAGCGATTTTAAAAGTTATAGATATTCACTATGAAAAATCAAAAAACATATAAACACCACTGCATTGAAACCATGAGCAATATAGTTATAACAATATATATATATATATATATATATATATATATATATATATATATATATATATAATAACCATTATATAATTTAAATATCTACAATAATTTTAATACGTTCTAAATAAAATTGTGTGAAAACAGATTTACGAGGGGTTATCATAAAATACGTGGACTTTTTATTTTTATGTAGCATGAAAACCATATGGGATATCAGTCTGAAAGTTTGATATCTCGTTTTGGATCATATTATCAACTCTGAAATTCTCGTAAATATATCTTTAAACAAAACAAGAATATATGGTTATACAAAAACACATCATGGTGCTCCTGGCACAAGTCAACGTTAACTTTTTTTGTCAAAATTAGAAACGTCAAATATAACAATGAGATGTCTCGCATTATTTACCGTTTCTCCAAAATAATCACTACTAATTACTTCTATGCATCGCTTGTGAGGGTTAACCAAGTGCTCGTACACGTTAGCGAACCACGTCTTGCCAAGGCCCGAAAGAATCTATTGTGTATTGTGAGCAATTCAGCCACTGACTCGAACTGCATACCCCGCAACTTGCCTATCAGTTTTGTGTCGAAATTATATTATATTATTTCATTATTAACTATGATGATAAATAGTATTGGTATACATGTAAAACTAATAATAATAATAAATATTTTTATTGCAGTTGTTTAATTCTCATTATTTACAATAATGATTTAAACTCATATGGTTGAGATTAAATACCCGGGAGTATAGCGATGTTCATAGGGATAAGGTTCGGAGAATACGGAGGACGGGATACTGTCCCTAGCTCCATCAGCGACAGCTCGAGAGGCATGTCGGTGTTGTGTGCACAGGGGAGTTGTCCTCGTGAAGCAAATAGTGAATAAATGGAAATCCGGTGCTCCTCTTGTCCAACGCACGGACAAGATCACTTCTAACTATGCTGAGGCCCGTCCTGACGTCGTTATTAACTTTGCGCCCTCGCCCTGTGTCGTGTAGCAGATTTGCACGCCTTCGGTGAATATACTGTGCCATTTTATACGAAATATCACGAAACTGCTTTCCTTGGGTTAGCTTGCCTCATCTTTTAAGTGTTTGAGTTGGTGTCATGCCGAGATAATAACAGAACATGATAGTGGCGCGATTTTCAATTTTTGCCGTGTCCGTCATTTTTGTACGTTTTTGCTATACCGCATAATTGTTAATGTATGGTTTAGCCGTACATTCACGAACATGACGCGAGAAAAGAAAACAGCTGACGTATTTGTCGTTACTTGACAAACTGATGTCGGTTCTAAGAATTTTTTCACCAAATTTAAGTTTTATACTGGATTTGAATTAAATTTTGGTTTTAATTGAAAGGTTGCGCCGCTTAGCGCTTATATATGTTTTCGTAAAACCATAAAAACGCTATTTCCGTATCGCATTTAAACTTAGGGCATGTTCTGAAATTACATCAAAATAATAAGGAAAAAACATAATTATGATTGACGTTAACGTTAAAAAGATATTTAGAAAGTCCACGTATATTTGGACAACCGCTCAAATGTTCGAATCAAATAAAATATATTTAAAATATATTATATCAATTAAAAGAACACAAATCGTGAAAAAAAGATCACATATCATCTTAAGTAATTATAATTATACATTAGAAGGGGAAAAAAATTTTGGAACACATTTCAGATGAAAAACTGCAACACTTTCGTTGTTTACTTCCTTGTGCGTTTGCCTCCCGGCGCTAGTTATTGCTACGGTAAGAATCTCGTAAATAGTAGGTTTTTAACAAGAGCAAGTGATATTATTTGTACATATTATGTGGTTTGATATTTATGTGAGCATAAAAATACACGAAATCGTTGGTGCTTGAAATGAAAGTGTTTACACCTACACTTCATTTTTTTTTTTAGCTTTTTGTTTATCAAAAATTATTTAACATAATACATTCCATTGAACAAATTTTGAAATTTTGACAGCATTAATCCTTTCATACAAAGTAGAACGACAAAATCAATATAATGTAACACATTTCATCAAAAATTGATAAAAATGCGTGTTTTAAAATTACTCGACGTGGATATCCATAAATGCGATAGTTTATATAGGTGTCATTGTTAATGTAAATTCAGATATTGTTACTATATACTGTTAAGCTATTCATTCTTAAACTAACGTTTTATTACATATTTTCGCAAATAACATGTTGTTCAAACTTTTTTGATTACAGGTGGTTGTTGTTTTATCCTTTTGAAATTATTATCATTACTTTTTTTTCGCATTTTAGAGAAACGGTCAAAAGAACTGACCACAAAGATAACGACGCCGGCAACTATTTTGACTAGCTCAACAAGGACATCATCAGTTATTGCTTCTACAACACACTCAATTACGTCAACAAATACAAATGGAAGCTAACACTACTTCAAGTAAAAAAAAAATTTCTACCTTCTCTAAGTTTTTTTTTTCAACAAGTGCAACACTTCTTTTGACTAGATCAACAAATGCAACAAAATTTTCAAGAAAAACCTTGAGTCTCACATGAAGATATACCATTTAATGATATGGATGTTATAATTGTTGCAGTAGTCTTCATAGTTTTATCGTTTAGATCTTTATTTCTTATCTGCCGTCGCATCGTTATTTCGAATAAAAATATCGACTTCAACTGGAATCAAAAAACGCTGTTACATCTGTCCTGAATATTATCACCATGACACAACCTAAACACGACGATTCATTGACGAATCGTTTTGGCTGAACTCCAACATTAGTAATTTTCGATTATCTTGGGTTTAAAAGTGAATCTCGATTATCTTTGGCATAACTAAAATTCAATTAGTTAATGAAACGAGTGTGAATCGGGGTCTGCAGTCTAGTCATTTCTGGTTGTGTTTCTCTTTGAGCGGATGGGTTTTATATCACTTAAATGGCGAAAAAAAGGAAACGGAAAAACCGCGCATGTGGGGATTATTATTTTCTTACGTTAATTATACATTCATTAAAATATATTATTATCGTACACAGATGGCGATATGATGAGTGATCCATGCCATTCCTATGCATCTTTAAGCGAATCAAGTATGACGACTGATTACAACGGTTCCGTATCACATCCTCCCGTCAAATCGGGCTGGTACCGATTCACGGCGGCTAGTGAGGGACTCATGACCTTGTCCTGTCCGTCAGGGAATCAGTGCGGTTCTTCAAGCCAAGTTTGGATGAAAGGTAAGTGTTAGATTTCATGTATGTACAAACAGTTAAACAATTAATTATACGATTTTCTAAAACGTTTTTGAATATTAAATATAATATATGTATATATATATAATTATCTTTATTTCCGTCAGATTCCATTCCTGCACACGAGAACGGTGTCACACGAGTTATGATGTGTATAAAGAGAGGTTCTGAATGTTGTGCACTTAGGAACACATTTCAGATGAAAAACTGCAAAACGTTCGTTGTTTACTTTCTTGTTCGTTTGCCTCCCGGAGTAAATTATTGCTACGGTAAGAAACTTGTAAACCGCAGGTTTTTCACAAGAACATGTGATGATTTTTTGTACAGATTTGGTGTTTTTATATACATGTTACAAAGAAAAAAACAAGAAATCGTTGGTGTTTTGAGGTAAACGTGTTTTTTTCATGCACTACAGTTTTTGACAGCGCATTTCAATCAAAAATGGGAAAAAACATGTTTTAGAATTCCTCGAAGTGGTCTTAAATTTGATTATTTGAATTTGAATAAGTTTATAAAGTTTTATTTGATATTGAAAAATCAGATATTGACACTATAAACTTTTAAGCCATCCATTCATGTAAGAACGTGCCCAATTATATACCTTGGTATAAAACATTCTGTTAAAACTTATTTGATTAAAGGTAGATGTTTTTTTTCCTTTTGATATTATCATCATATCCTTTTCTGACTTTATTAGAGAAACAATCAAAATGACTGATCACAAAGATAACTACGCCGGCAGCCACTTTGACTACTTCAACAAGGATATCAACAGACAATGAAATTACAACACCCATAATTATTTCAACACGTACACTGGAAGCTAGTACTATTTCAAGTACACCTTCTTTCACTGCCTACAAAATGATATATACAGCTTATACTAACACAAGTAAAACATATTTAACTACTTTCACAAGTACTACACCTTCTTCGATTTTTTCAACAAGTGCAACAACTCTTACTTTTTATGTCACAAATACAACGGTACCTTAAAGAACAACACTTGGTGTCTCATATGATGATAAACCTCATCCTGATATGACTGCTATAGTTGTTATAATTGCAGCAGTAGTATTTATACTTGTATCTTTCAGATCTTTATTTCTTATCTGCCGTCGCATCAATAATTTGAATTAAAAGGTATCGACTTCAGTTGAAATGACACAACACTGTTTCAAGTTTGCTGAACAACAAAATATCATTGACAAATTATGCCAATAACATCAAATTGAATTGGTACATTTGGCATACTTGAATGTACATTTATATATGAAAACAAGATAGAGAGGAATTACGACATTTCCACAAGTAAAACAATTGTAACTACCTTCATAAGTAAGACACCTTCTTTGATTTTTCAATAAATGAATCAACTTTTTCGACTTATTCCAACACAACAATATTTTCAACAACAACAATATTTTCAACAACAACACCTGGTGTCTCACAAGAAGATATACCTCTTAACTAATATGACTGTTATGGTTGTTATAATTGCTGTAGTAGTATTCATAGTTGTATCTTTCAGATTTTTAATTTTTATCGCCGTTGCCTCGATATTTCGTCTTAAAAATATCGACTTCAGTTGAATTGACACATCACTGTTTCAACTTTGCTGATTATTATCGACAGTATGAGTATTGCTCGTCGCCAGCTCTATTTTGTCATATCATTAAAGTACACAATAATATGAGCATGTAAGAACGAAGTCAAAAACAACATCTTTGTAATCTGATATTAACATTCTGAGTAATTCGGTGAAGGACCCAGGTTATCCGGGGGATAACTGAATCACCGATTGTATCAACAATGCAGATGAGACAGGCATCTTCTACAAAATGTTGCCTGATAAAACGCTTGGGTTCAAGAAGATCGATTATAATGGGGGCAAAAGGTCCAAGGAAAGATTGAAAGCTCTCGTCTGTTCTAACATGTCATGCCATTGTACGTCCATTATTACGATACTACAACATTACTGATTTACGGCATATATAAGAAAATGACATATGCAGTCAATGCGGTTACAATGCGATTGAACGAAAAATGCGATGAAACGAAATATTTGCGTGATCCGGTGTGACTTCGTACTAACGTGATTGGACTGTAAATATTGTTAAGCTATTCATTCATATACTAACGTTTTTCATATCTTCGCAAATAAATTGCTGTTCAAATTTTTTTTATTAGTGGTAGTTGTTCCTTCCCTTTTGAAATAATCATCAACACCTTTTCCTGCTTTTTTAGAGAAACAGTCAAATGAACTGACCTCAAAGATAACGACGCCGGCAACCACCTTGACTACATCAACAAGGTCATCAACAGTCATTGATACTACAACACCCCCAATTTCTTCAACAAGTACAACGGAAGCTAGTACTAGTTCAAGTACACCTTCTTCGACTGCCTACAAAACGACATCTACAGCTTATACTAACACAAGTAAAACAATTTTAACTACTTTCTCACCTTCTTTGAACTTTTCAATAAGTGACACAACCTAAACACATCTATTTATTAATGAATTGTTTTTGCTGAACTCCTACATTAGTGACTTTTGATTATCTTGCGCAAAAAAAAAGTGAATTTCTCCTGTCTTGATCATAACTAAAATGCAATTAGTCAATGAAACGAGTATGAATCTGCGTCTGCAGTTAAGCCATTTCTGGTGGTGTTTCTCTTTCGGCGGACGGCTTTTATTGTAAAGGCAACTGAAGAAAACGGAAAACCGTGCATGCCGGGATAATTATAAAAAAAATATTTATTATTTTTAATCGAGACCATACAGATATCTAACGCGATTATCCTGAAGAAAGAGAAAGTGAGACAGAAAGAGGGAGCGAGGCAAATGAATGTGCTTAAGTTAAAAAATAACTTCTTTACAATAATATTGTAATAGCTTCATTTATGTTCCCAAGATCATAGGTTAAGCCATGTTTCGATAGTTTGCTGCAGATCTTGATATTTACACAATTGTATATTGTCTTCAGTAGAGACAATATCCATACGAAATAAAAAAAAAAAAAAAACTCATCTGAACGTTGAATTCAAGTAAAAGAAAATAATGATTTTTTAACACTAATCATACATTCATTTAAATTATTTATTCCCGTATACAGATGGCCCTTTGGTGAGTGATCCATGCCTTTCCTATACGTCTTTGAACGAAACTAGTATGGCGACTGATTACAATGGTCCCGTATCACATCCTCGTGTCTATTCGGGCTGGTACCGGTTTACGGCAGCCAGTGAGGGACTCATGACCTTGTCCTGTCCGTCAGGGAATCAGTGCGGTTCTTCAAGCCAAGTTTGGATGAAAGGTAAGCGTTAACATTAGATTTCATTTATGTATAAACAGTTAATTATGCGATTTCCTAAAGCGATTTTAAAAGTTATAGATATTCACTATGAAAAATCAAAAAACATATAAACACCACTGCATTGAAACCATGAGCAATATATTATAAAATATATATATATATATATCAATAATTTTAATAAGTTCTAAATAAAATTGTGTGAAAACAGATTTACGAGGGGTTATCATAAAATAACAATGAGATGTCTCGCATTATTTACCGTTTCTCCAAAATAATCACTACTAATTACTTCTATGCATCGCTTGTGAGGGTTAACCAAGTGCTCGTACACGTTAGCGAACCACGTCTTGCCAAGGCCCGAAAGAATCTATTGTGTATTGTGAGCAATTCAGCCACTGACTCGAACTGCATACCCCGCAACTTGCCTATCAGTTTTGTGTCGAAATTATATTATATTATTTCATTATTAACTATGATGATAAATAGTATTGGTATACATGTAAAACTAATAATAATAATAAATATTTTTATTGCAGTTGTTTAATTCTCATTATTTACAATAATGATTTAAACTCATATGGTTGAGATTAAATACCCGGGAGTATAGCGATGTTCATAGGGATAAGGTTCGGAGAATACGGAGGACGGGATACTGTCCCTAGCTCCATCAGCGACAGCTCGAGAGGCATGTCGGTGTTGTGTGCACAGGGGAGTTGTCCTCGTGAAGCAAATAGTGAATAAATGGAAATCCGGTGCTCCTCTTGTCCAACGCACGGACAAGATCACTTCTAACTATGCTGAGGCCCGTCCTGACGTCGTTATTAACTTTGCGCCCTCGCCCTGTGTCGTGTAGCAGATTTTCACGCCTTCGGTGAATATACTGTGCCATTTTAATACGAAATATCACGAAACTGCTTTCCTTGGGTTAGCTTGCCTCATCTTTTAAGTGTTTGAGTTGGTGTCATGCCGAGATAATAACAGAACATGATAGTGGCGCGATTTTCAATTTTTGCCGTGTCCGTCATTTTTGTACGTTTTTGCTATACCGCATAATTGTTAATGTATGGTTTAGCCGTACATTCACGAACATGACGCGAGAAAAGAAAACAGCTGACGTATTTGTCGTTACTTGACAAACTGATGTCGGTTCTAAGAATTTTTTCACCAAATTTAAGTTTTATACTGGATTTGAATTAAATTTTGGTTTTAATTGAAAGGTTGCGCCGCTTAGCGCTTATATATGTTTTCGTAAAACCATAAAAACGCTATTTCCGTATCGCATTTAAACTTAGGGCATGTTCTGAAATTACATCAAAATAATAAGGAAAAAACATAATTATGATTGACGTTAACGTTAAAAAGATATTTAGAAAGTCCACGTATATTTGGACAACCGCTCAAATGTTCGAATCAAATAAAATATATTTAAAATATATTCTATCAATTAAAAGAACACAAATCGTGAAAAAAGATCACATATCATAAATTATAAGTATAAAGTCGAATTTACAAATTTTCTATTGAAATACATTGAGTTTGAATATTAAAGATAATATATTATATGATTATCTTTATTTCCGTCAGATTCCATTCCTGCACACGAGGATGGTGTTACAGGGGTTACAATGTGTATAAAGAGAGGTTCCGAATGTTGTGCACTTAGGAACACATTTCAGATGAAAAACTGCAACACTTTCGTTGTTTACTTCCTTGTGCGTTTGCCTCCCGGAGCTAGTTATTGCTACGGTAAGAATCTCGTAAATAGTAGGTTTTTAACAGGAGCAAGTGATATTATTTGTACATATTATGTGGTTTGATATTTATGTGAGCATAAAAATACACGAAAGCATTGGTGTTTGAAGTGAAAGTGTTTACACATACACTTCATTTTTTTAATTTTTTTTAAGCTTTTTGTTTATCTAAAATTATTTAACATAATACATTCAATTGAAATAATTTTGAAATTTTAACAGCATTTGTCCTTTCATACAAAGTAGAACGACAAAATCCATATAATGCAACACATTTCATCAAATATTGATAAAAATACGTGTTTTAAAATTACTCGACGTGACCATCCATAAATGCGATAGTTTATATAGGTGTCATTGTTAATGTAAATTCAGATATTGTTACTTTATACTGTTAAGCTATTCATGCATATACTAACGTTTCATTACATATTTTCGCATATAAAATGTTGTTCAAACTTTTATGATTACAGGCGGTTGTTGTTTTTTTCCTTTTTAAATTATTATCATTACATTTTTTCGCATTTTTAGAGAAACAGTCAAATGAACTGACCACAAAGATAACGAAGCCGGCAACTATAATAACTAGCTCAACAAGGACACCATCAGTTATTGCTTCTACAACACACTCAATTACGTCAACAAATACAACGGAAGCTAGCACTACTTCAAGTACACCTTCATCGACTGCCCCCAAAACGTTATCTACAGCTAATACTAACACAAGTAAAATAAATTGAACTAGTTTCACAGTACATCTTCTTCGATTTTTTTTCAACAAGTGCAACACTTCTTTTGACTTGATCAACAAATGCAACAAAATTTTCAAAAACACCTTGAGTCTCACATGAAGATATACCTTTTAATGATATGGCTGTTATAATTGTTGCAGTAGTCTTCATAATTGTATCGTATCGTAATTGTATTTCGAATAAAAATATCGACTTCAGCTGGAATGGAACAACGCTGTTACATCTGTCCTGAATATTATCACCATGACACAACCTAAACACGACGATTCATTGACGAATCGTTTTGGATGAACTCCAACATTAATAATTTTAATTATCTTGGGCTTAAAAGTGAATCTCGATTGTCTTTGGCATAACTTAAATTCAATTAGTTAATGAAACGAATGTAAATCGGGGTCTGCAGTCTAGTCATTTCTGGTTGTGTTTCTCTTTAGGCGGATGGGTTTTATATCACTTTAATGACGACAAAGGGCAACGGAAAACCCGCGCATGTGGGGATTATTATTTTCTTACGTCAATTATATATTCATTTAAAGTATTAATTCTCGTACACAGATGACGATTTGATGAGTGACCCATGTCATTCCTATACGTCTTTAAGCGAATCAAGTATGACTACTGATTACAACGGTTCCGTATCACATCCTCCCGTCAAATCGGGCTGGTACCGATTCACGGCGGCTAGTGAGGGACTCATGACCTTGTCCTGTCCGTCAGGGAATCAGTGCGGTTCTTCAAGCCAAGTTTGGATGAAAGGTAAGTGTTAGATTTCATGTATGTACAAACAGTTAAACAATTAATTATACGATTTTCTAAAACGTTTTTGAATATTAAAGATAATATATTATATGATTATCTTTATTTCCGTCAGATTCCATTCCTGCACACGAGGGCGGTGTCACACGAGTTACGATGTGTATAAAGAGAGGTTCTAAATGTTGTGCACTTAGGAACACATTTCAGATGAAAAACTGCAAAACTTTCGTAGTTTACTTTCTTGTTCGTTTGCCTCCCGGAGTAAATTATTGCTACGGTAAGAAACTTGTAAATCGTACTTCGACTTAAAAAATATCGACTTCAGTTGAATTGACACATCACTGTTTCAACTTTGCTGATTATTATCAACAGTATGATTATTGGTCGTCGCCAGCTCTATTTTGTCATATCATTAAAGTACACAATAATATGAGCATGTAAGAACGAAGTCAAAAACAACATCTTTGATATCTGATATTAGCATTCTGAGTAATTCGGTGAAGGACCCAGGTTATCCGGGGGGAAACCTGAATCACCGATTGTATCAACAATGCAGATGAGACAGGCATCTTCTACAAAATGTTGCCTGATAAAACGCTTGGGTTCAAGAACATCGATTGTAATGGGGGCAAAAGGTCCAAGGAAAGAATGAATGCTCTCGTCTGTTCTAACATGTCATGCCAGTGTACGTCCATTATAACGTTATTACAACATTACTGATTTACGGCATATATAAGAAAATGGCATATGCAGTCAATGCGGTTACAATGCCATTGAACGAAAGATGCGATGAAAGAAAATATTTGCGTGATCCGGTGCGACTTCGTACTAACGTGAACATGTCTGTTCTAACATGTCATGCCAGTGTACGTCCATTATAACGTTATTACAACATTACTGATTTACGGCATATATAAGAAAATGGCATATGCAGTCAATGCGGTTACAATGCCATTGAACGAAAGATGCGATGAAACAAAATATTTGCGTGATCCGGTGCGAATTCGTACTAACGTGATTGGACTGTAAATATTGTTAAGCTATTCATTCATATACTAACGTTTTTCATAACATATCTTCGCAAATAAATGGCTGTTCAAATTTTTTTGATTACTGCTAGTTGTTCCTTTGCTTTTGAAATTATTATCAACAAGTTTTCCCGCTTTTTTTAGAGAAACAGTCAAATGAACTGACCACAAAAATAACGACGCCGGCAACCACTTTGACTACATCGACAAGGTCATCAACAGTCATTGATACTACAACACGCTCAATTTCTTCAACAAGTACAACGGAAGCTAGTACTATTTCAAGTACACCTTCTTCAACTGCCTCCAAAATGATATCTACAGCTTATACTAACACAAGTAATACAACCTTTTTTTTAAAATTAATTTTTTTCCCAAATAAAGTATCTTTAACAACAACACCTTAAAGTAACTTTAAAAAAAACAAATTATTAAAATAGTAAGGATATTGTTGATTGCGAATGTAGCGAGTACTGAAAGATGTCCGTAGGGAACATTCTAATGGAGCCAAAGGGCATAAGAAGCCTGAGTGTATGTCAAAGTTCAAATATAACTGCTTTACTATTGCAATGGTTCCATTTGCTGCTTCCAATGTTCTAAATTAAGCTTGTTGCAGATCATATACTGTCTTCTGAAAATACAACCTATGAAATTAATAAATCGTCAATGCAACGTTAAAATCAATGAGAAAATAATTGGTTTTAAAGTTCTTCATGGTCTTAATCAATATATGTATTCTCGTTTCCAGATGTCGCGTTGATGGGTGATCCATGTCATTCCTACACGTCTTTAAACAAAACAAGTATGTTGACTGATTACACCGGTTCTGTATCAAATCCTCCGGACTGGTACCGCTTCACAGAGGTTAGTAAAGGACTCATGATCTTGGCCTGTTCGTCAGGGAACGAGTGTGGTTCTTCAAACTACGTTTGGATGAACGGTAAACGTTTGTATTAAATTTGATTTATGTATAAATCTCTCTAATACGATTTCTTAAAAGTATTCTAATCAATTCTATTTGAAATCAACTTATGACTTGTGAAAACATAATTTATGTTCGAAAATGCAATCATTAATAGTCAAAAGCAGCTATTTTACCAATATGAAGATTAAATAATTTTATTTAGAAAAAAGTATTATCATGCATGTATATATAACCTGAAACAATTATCTATATACATGCAAAGAGAGGCAACGTTGTTATGATACAAAATACATGGATATGTGTGAGCTTATATACATATTCCTTATAAATTAAAATGTATATGTGACATATCTTTATTTTTATGTCAGATTCCATTCCTGCCCATATGGACGGTGTCACACGAGTTACAATGTGTATAAAGAGAGGTTCGGAATGTTGTGCACGTAGGAGCACATTTCTGATGAAAAACTGCAACACTTTCGTTGTTTACTTCCTTGTGCGTTTGCCTCCTGGTGTTAAGTATTGCTATGGTCAGTATTTTGTAAAGCGTACGGTTTTCCATCGACAATATAATGTTATTCGTACGGATATTTTTTTTTTCTGGATGCCTTTAGTTTGGTTAAAACTTTTACTTAAACTGACTTTTTGCCCTTTACTCTCTATTTGAACGTGCCAGGATACACATGGATATAATTAATATGTTTTTCATATTAATTGATTTATGGTTATTGTTTTTGATTTATTCTATTTCATATTACATTTTTTTCCTTCATAAAGGAATGTAAACAGATAAACAGTCAACTGAACTGGTCACAATGACGCCAGCAATCACTCTTGCTACTTCCACAAGAACAGGATGAATTATTTTGACCACAGGTATAGCTTCTTCGACTATTTCCACAAGTGCACCTTTAACTTCTTCAACATGTACAACGACAGCTACAATACCTTTAAATACTGCTACAAGAACAACTCCTTCCTCGTTTATTTCCACAAGTTCCTCACATTTTCCGATTTGTTCCCCAGAAACAACATTATCTTCAAGCACTACTACTGGTATTTCATATGATCAGACAGCTAATGATATGGTTACTATGATCGTTAGCTTATTAATTTTATCGGGAATATGGTATTACGAAATAATTTTCAAGAAATATCTCTCTTTTTTGTATAACTTTTACAAAATATTAATATATCAATCATTTATTATCTGTGAATACTTTAGAAAACAGCAGTGCATATACACATGCAGTTATTAATTGTGATTTCAATCTGATTTGACAAAAATGTTCTATGTATAGTAAATTATGAAAAACATAATGAAAAGGAGGAAAGGATGTACATTCGTTCGGAATTTGATTGTCTGTCCTTGAACAGAAACATTTATTTCTTATTAGATCTAATGCAAGAAATAATTAATTCACTAACAACGAGTGTTTATCTATATACTTTTATAAAAGCAGAACCAGAACCGGAATATGAAAATATATGTCTTTATACAACTCATAAAGATAAGTTTTATGTCGCTTTTTAAAGGCATCTTTTTCGTTATTTATATCTAATTATGATTTTTTTTTTTTGCGGGATGTCTTTCCGTAATGATAAAGTAGGTTGACTTCGAGAGGATAACATTGGAATTGTTATGTGTGATCAATTTAGACAGATCAGCTATCATTGTGTTTGTATAAATGTATTTGCTTTCATCTAATTTATCCTCCTACACCTTGCTTGATTATTCAAATATATAAAAGAAAACTTAATGGTGTTAATTTATTATGAATTATGAATATTATAAAAAAAAATATTTTGATACCGAATTTAAACTAATGAATAAGCATTTTCCGTAAAAAAAATTCAAACACAAAAAAAAATACGCGGTAAGCCACAGTTCTTCGTTCAACATCTATCTTAAATTATGCTGTCTTTTCTCTGCTAGTTTCAGACTCATTAGAAGACCACAAACTTTCTAAAACTGCTATCTGCTGTTTGATATGCACTACAATGAAACGTATTCTTTTATTCCTTTTTATTGAACTTCACATGTACAACTCTTTGGTGCCACCTTGTTTCGCCTAAAGACCTACTCAACAGTAATATGAAACTATCCGAAGTAACGTTTTTATGTAGTGAAGAAAGGTGAACGGGATTTGAACGAGATTTCCCTGTGACGCTTAATATCTTGTAGACGCTTGTAGAGGCTTAACATAAAGAGGCTTTGATATAAACAATTTTACACATCTCACGATATCTCGCGGTCACCTAACGAGAGCTTCTTTTGACATGCTGTATTTTTATCAGTGATGTGGATCTCTGTTAGGTTACTAGGTAATCTGGGAGAAAGTAACATTATTAAAGTAAAAAATGCTTTCGACAATTCTTCTTCCGTTTGAGGAAAAATTCATATCCTGATATCTCATCATATATAGAAAGTAAAGTAATTGTATGTGTCAATAAAGTCATTTAATTTCATATTCTGTGAAAAAAGAATTGTAAAAATTGTTAACATTTATATATGAGGGTCAGTAAAAAATAACTGAGCCCTACCTCATATTTTATATAAGTATAATGATAAACAAGTAAGCCGTCTATTTTATATAAGTATAATAGGCGACTTACTTGTTTATCATCCTTCAAAGTAATCCCCCCTTGGACTGAATGACCGTTTCCATCTCCTTGTCAATGCCTGGATACCGGTTGCTAGGCAACTAAAGTTGATTCGTCGGACCTCCCCATTTATGGCACACTCAAACTCATCTGAACTATCAAAACAGATTCCTCGTAGGGGTTCTTTCAACTTTGGGAACAGATCAAAGTCGGGGGAAGAAAGATCTCGAGAATACGGGGGATGATCAAGCATTTCCCAGCCATATCCCTCCAACAGCTCCTTGGCTATATTACTTTTGTGGGGTGAAGCGTTGCTTTGCAAAATGAGCGGCGTGCAGTCAATGAGGCCTGGGCGCTTTCGTCGTAATGCTTGACGAAGTTTTATCCTATGACACATCTTGAAGTACTCTTTATTTACTGTTTCACTTGTCAGTACCCTATGTGAGGTCCGTACGTCACGGTAATCATAGGCAAATATCATCATCATCATCATCATCTTCGGACAGTTCTGACTTCGGCGGGATTTTACCGGTCTCGGCGAGGTTTTGGTGTGTCATTCGCTACTCTGTCGTTTAAATTCAGATCGCATCCAAGTTTCATCAATAGAAACGATTCTTGGCAGCATTTATTTGCCTTTTGCATCGTGCCTTTGAAGGAGTGATCGGGCAATATTCACACTTTCGTGTTTTTCCGTTTCTTAAAGCATGTGGGGTACCCACCTAGCGGCGATCTTCCTCATTTGCAAATGTTTAGTCTGATTGGGATAAACCGACCAGTGACTTATGTCCGACTCATATGCTATCTCATCACATGTGAATCTCCTATCAGCGTCAAGTAGGTTTGCTACATTTTCAACATTTTCGTCATTTATCGCTGTCCTTCCGCATAGATGCTTGTTTTTAACGACAGTTCGTCCATTGTTAATTCTCGCAACCATCGATTGATAGTACTGTATCTGAGTATAGACTCTGAAGCAACTTCCTCAATAGCTTTTAGAATTTCAGATGCGCTTTTTACATCGTCTAGCTTCAATCTAAATGTACGCAATCAGATTTTCGCGCGTCGACGTAAACTCACTCACCGTCATGAGGTAACAATAAAAGACATTATATGTTTATGACGTCACTTAACGATAATTTTTCCCGTGAAAAACGACGCACGAGATATTGGTCAACAGTTGTGCCAAATATAATTACCGTGCATCAAATAATAAAATAGTTATGAGGTGGGGCTCAGTTATTTTTACTGACCCTCGTATTTCAACATATCCATTTAGTTTGTTGGAATTGGAACCGTGATAAATCTGTCCTTAAAACCTGCAGTTTTATTAGCTAAAGATGTACTTTGAACTAGAATAATGGAATACCTTTGTCTGATAACACGACCGCAAAGAAAACACAAATCATATGGCATCGACGAATATTTCATTTGCATCCGTTAATGCGTTTCCTGGGGCTGTCCGAACAGTTAAAGCTACATAATTATAATTGATAATTTATCGGATTTAAAATCAACATATCCTCAGTTACCAAATCACAGTGTGTGCTAGCAGGCTTTCGTGAATAAAATATAAAGTATGATGAAAAAATTGATTCTTTCTTTATGATATGTTTATTTCTATTCGAATCATATCTATTTTAAATGATTTTTACCAACAAAAACATGTTTCCTCATGAAAAAATGCAATTAACAAAAGACTGAGTAAGCATTTCCTTTTACAACTGAGTATACAATAAATTTCTCTTAAAGCTATGACGAATTTTGGCGAACGGGTACGAATTTGGCCCCTTTTATTATTCATTTGTTAATTATCCATTTATTATAAACTGTACTCTACTACCACTGCTTGATATTGAGCGTGTACTTGTATATCAAATGATTTTGTTATACGTAGCCATGATTTCCCATTATATTTTATTAGAATGCATTGACATGATGATGTGTTGCTTTTTTCCTATAAATACCATTTGCCATGTATTTGTGTCCGATGAAAATACATTTTTTTCCTTTTCGATTTAAATAGAGCACAGAAAAAAAGTTATGTGACTAAAATGTTTGGAATTCAAGGTTGACATTTCTGTTTTTCCCTTCTCTTTCTTTTTCAATAATTAACTTTTTTTCTGCTACAGTATCTCCGTAAATGCAAGTTTGATTTGCAAAAAGTTTTATCAACAACTTGATTCCTTGAATAAATTACACGATGTTTTCGGATTATGTATTCGACTATCAGAAAGGGCGCCTTTGTTTCGGTACAAGTTATGTTTAATTGCTGGTTTTTGGTATAATGACCAATGTTTATTTATTTATCCTATGTTTATATATCAATGTAAAGGTACTCACTTGGGTGATTAATCATATACACGAGTGTTGTCCAGAAAGTTCGTACAATTATGTTATGGGATAGAATATAGACAGGGCAGCCTGTAAAAAAACAAAACGTGCGTTTATCTTGCAGACGACTTTGTGGAATAAATTAACGATCGCTGACGATCGCTGAACTAACACGACGTTTGACGTTTTAGCGACATCAGAATGACGTTGACGTGCCCCGTGTATATCTTACAATTTTGTTTTTTGTTTTTATTATTTGTTTGCTATAATGCATATCCGGTTGTTTATATTGAATGTATAGAATACATGTTGAATTTTATGTCAGCTGATCCAATTGCTGTATGTTTCTACATACCAGTCTTCGCTAATGATAATACAATCACCTTGGTCTATTAAGAAAATTCAACGGCTGAATTTAAGCGTTCTCTAAGTAAATTCATGTTTGACCATCTGAAAATATATAAATAATACTTTATATAAATCACATGCGTTGTCCCGTCCATTCCTACCGTGTCGCTCTGTTTCTTGCAAATATTGTTTATTATAATTGCTTTTAATCAAGTCGCTTTCAATCTCTATTTTCTGCGATTTAAATAAATATGCGCATGTAATAGGAATGAAAACAAGATTATTTCTGGTAAAATCCGTATCTAAAATACTATGCGTAACAAGGACATCTTGATATAAAGTCATAAACACAATGGAAAAAATATCTTAAAATATCAAATATTACACAGCGAAAAGGCAGACAAAGTAGAAAACTTGAAGCGTAGTCTGAACTCCACAACACCAGTGTAAGCTACCACGAGAAAGTAGCCATTATCAAGTCACTGATGAAGCCCCAACAAGAAAAGATGCATATTAACAACTGCACCGACCAGGGCAAGTTTCCATGGTCAGACTGCGATCAGTTCAAAACAGACTGAATTCATACATATACATGAAGTACAATCTGGTAGCATCACCACTCCGTCTATGTGGTGAAGAAGAACATACCCTACAAAAATTGTAAACGGCATGACCAGGAGAAAACAGCAAAATGACAATTAGAAACTCCAATTAGCCAAAATTGAACGGTGACCTGGAGGATCTGAAGATGACCACAAAGTTCATCTCTTTGACTGGACTGGCCTTATAGGACAGACGAGAAAAACAGTATATTCAATACAGTAAACGGAAGAGGAACAGCCAAACTGTATGCCTGCTCCAGGCGTGTTCCCTTGTTAAGATGAACGGTATTTTTTCTACATATATGTTACTGAAATGTTTTATACTAGAATTTTAATTGCTCTTTCGTAGTGCATCCGTCCAAATTATAAAAGAATTTTGGAAAAAACTTATTTTCACAAACTAAAATAACCGCAATTCGCACATATGACTGCCATTGTTCGTCAAAATTGTCATTTTGGTGCAATTTAAGCCATATTTGGTGATGAATACGGGTGCTGCAGTGTTTACAAGGTGAAAGCTGAAAATTATTGTAATTAAAAAATATTGACACCTTACTTAACTAAACTTACGAATTGATATTTCCATTATAATTTCAACACTTAATTTCCATTTATGATATATATTTAATTAGTTTGTTAATTTACAATCATACTGAATTAATGCGTATGCTAGAGTATAAAGGTTAACTACTTGATTCAAGTTTCAAAACTGCTGACGTTATAGAGCAATATAAGCAATAATCAGATTGGACGAATGATTATGGCCATAAAGGTGATTAAGATTGCTTAAGGCATAGAAAATCTAAAAATAATGTATGTGGATGTCGGACGATGAACAGACGATGGACGGACGATGTATATTCATCGATCTTTTAGACTGGGATATTAATGTATATGGAGGTCGTTATGTATGTTCGTAGAATTTCTCTCCGGTATTTTTAATTGAGCACTCATCCAATACAAAAGGTGATGTTTAAACACACGCTTAGCTTTTTGATCACCGGATAGCAGCTTCGTCACCCACCTTGCACTAACTTTACTCATATGTAAATCCTCTTTCAATATCCTGTGCACTTTGTTGTTCGATATTCCTAGCTCGGACGATAAAATCCGTACTGTGAATCGCCTGTCTTCGTTTATCAAATCTCTAACTTTTCTTACTACAGTCGACCTAACGCTTGCAGATCAAAAACAACGTTATCATCTCCTATCGGCTCACGTCCTTCTTTAAATCGCTTGTGTCACTTAGACATTAAAGATCAGTTTGACCGGATTCCTTAAACATTTCATGCGTCTGTGTAGGAGTTTTATCCAGCGACACGCAAAACTGTATCAGTGCCATTTATTTGATGTCGCCGGTTAACATCATGTTGAGTTTCCCGCAGTAGTCCCCCTCTTGTTGTTTTTTTCCGTATCTCCGCTCACAAAAAATGTTATAAAAACAACTTACAAAGTATGACACAATATCGTCCCTCTAACGGCAGACGAAATTGCGGGTTTATATGATAAGAGAAACTAAACAGATTTTGACTTTTAATATGTTTAAACTGTATTCGGTGTGCAAAAAGACAAATCTACCGAAATTGAAAGAGTAACGGCAAAATCCACGAGCTTCTGGGATAACCCTTGTAAAAAATTTTAATTACAAAGAGCATGTTAAATATACGAGGTGTATCCAAAATACGTTGACTATCTACATATCTTTATAACGTGTATGTCATCATGTCATCATAATGATTGTTTATGCCTATTAATTCTGGTGTATTTTAAGCATATATTTGAAGTTGAAATGTGATACGTAAATAAAAAGCGTTTTCATGGTATAACGAAAAACCTATATAAGCGCTAAGCGGCGCAACATAAAAACCAAATCCAAAAATCAATTCAAGCTCAATATAAAACTTAATTTTGATGATAAAATCCCGCGAAACGACAAAAATATATTCAACTACGTCAAAAACGTTAGTTGTGTTCTTTTTCGGCGTCATTTTTTGTGAAGAATATGCGGCAAAACCATACGTTAACAATAATATGGTACTGTGAAAACGTACGAAAAATAAGAACACGGCGAAAATTGAAAATCGAGCTATATAATTTCTGCGGCGGCGAGAAGATCTGCAAGAAGACACAGGGGCGAGGATGGAGGTTGCTAATCAAAGCAAACTTAATTGGCGATGTCAAGATGTGTCTTAACAGGGTCAGAAGTGACCTTGTGTGCGTGTTTGACAAGATATTAGCCACGGCTGAGAAAGGCGCCTAGAGCTATCGATGATGGACCTAGACAGTTCCCTTCCTCCGTATTCTCCGGACCTTGACTTCGCCATATGCCCGGGTATTTTTCCTGAACCATACGAGTTTAAATCATTTCTAATAATTATGGTATATAAACAATTATGATAATAAGTATCATAATAAGATCAATAACAGTAATCATAATAATTCATAATAAATAATAATATGATTCCGACTGAAAGTTGAAAGGCAAGTTGTGGAGGTAGACGGAGCGAGTCAGTGGCTGAATTTCTCAACAGTACAAAATATATTCTTTTGGGCCTTGGCGGGACGTGGTTCGATAATACGTACGAGTACTTGAATCAAGACCACAAGTGATGTAAGGAAGCAAGTGGTGATTATTAAAAAAAAGGAAATAACGCAAGGGCACGCTATTATTTTTGACGTTTCTAATTTTGACAGAAGTTGAGAAGTTGATGTCGTATTTATACTTTTTTTTTGAAACCTTATAATTTTAATGTGTATAAAGATATATTCATGAGATTTTCAGAGTTTGATTTTATGTTTCTAAACGACATATCAATCTTTCAGGTTGACATTCCAGATATTCCAATTTTTTTTTAAATTTTTTTTTGCTGCTTAAAAAGTCCACATGTTTTTGGATAAACCGTCGTACAAGTTAGTTATGCGACTTAAAATCGACAGCAACAATTGTAATTTGCTAACTAACGTTATCTTTCTATCAAATTTAGATAGCTTAAAACACAAGTCGAAAAAAAGTACATACAATATATATAGCCTTATACCAATGAGTAAGATCGACATGAACGTTATTCATCTATGACTTTACTCAAATTCATATTTGAGGTAAAATATCATAAGAGTCTACATATGTTTTCACGTGCATATAAAACATAGCTATTATCTGTATAGTCTTAATCTGTAGATTGCTATTTATTATAATTGACAAATTAGACCTCTGCAAGAAAAGGGCGATTTTAATTAATACTGTATTTTAACAGAATGTATCCAAATGACAACAAATGTTAAACTCTTGCCGACTTGCGGTGGATTGGTTACTCTACTCTGATACATCTGTGCATTCAGGGTCTTCCTCTACTCGTTATATGCTAGACGTTGCTTAATGGCTAAATTACTCTCGAAACTACGCACAACATTTTGCAAATATTAACAAACTCATGTACTTTATTATTGTGAGAGTGGGCTCGCCAAAGCCCAAAAGAATCTGTTTGTACTGTTGAGCAATCCTGCCTATGACCCACACAACTTGCCTTTCAACTTTCAGTCGAAATCATATTATTTTATTACACACATTTAAATAGATGGAGTATTTGAAAGTTGAATATGTGTTTCTGTTGGAATGCAATTTAATTAAAAAAAACTTTTCAGATGCGTTAACTGTTAAATACAGGAACAAAAAAAATATATTGACTGGTTCTCATTGGACGTGATCAGGTCGCTGTGACATGCTGATTTTTTATCTATTTGGTAAAATTGGCATTTTACTATTTAATCTTTTTTTTTAAAGTTGCCTTTTTTTCTTATTTTTTATGTTTTTGTTGTTCCTATATAAAGTTACATACATTAATATTCGATGGAATAAATATAATTGTTTTTTTTGTTTTTAAATTAATCAGATTTGTTTCATATTAGTATTATGCTGTTCTTAGATTTTTTCGTTATAGCGCATTCTGTAACGTTTTGTCATTTGTTTTGTTCTGAACATATTGTGAAACCTTACGAAAACATACAAACGAAACGATGTTATTTGAAGAAACATCTCATATTCTAAATATTACACTATCATATCTAATGATTTTTGTTTTCTGTTCAAACTATTTTATTAGGTTTAACTTTGCACCACACATACACTTTCCAAGTACATACACACATGCGCCATTATCAAGTGCATGGTTTAAAATATTTACAGTTAAGATAGTAAATATTCAAATGATCAAGATAAGAATAATTTTGTCAAGATGAGTATTCTTTAATGATATTTTGAAGTATTGTTATGGTTCAAATAAATCTCTCATGACGGTTCCTTAGTTGATCTGTAATTTGCATCTTCAGAATGTTGACACAATTTCCGTTATTCATGGCCAACCACGCGCGAAATCTGGGATCACTTCTACAAAACCATTTTCAAGGTTGAGCATGTGCAAAAACTAAAGAAAATGACATAACTTATGCAGAGTATATTTCATTGTTGAAAAATGAAAAATGACATAAGGCACTCCTGTTCGCATTACATACCTAGGTGTTTATAAACGATTTATGTGACATCTTTAAACTTATTATAAGCAATAATCTGAAGAGGAAGTATGTTTCTCGTTGATTTCGGAACCAGGAAGAATTGAGTTCCTGACGTCCTGAGGATTGAGTGACTGACGTTCAAACGCATTATGTTTCTTTCTGATATACCCCGCTAGATAGGTACGTATCTACGTAGATATTTATCTATTCTACTACATGGAGAAAAAACACATTTTAAATGCAGATGTAATGCAATACCTAAGGCATTACAAAAATGTAAGGTGGGGAGGTTAAGCTTATCCCGTGCATTTCAAGCATTTTGACATAAACGTCTGCTTAGTCAGTTAATAATTTATGGCTGGGCTTATACTTTAGTAGTAAATGCAACTAAATAAACAGTAAGCGACCAACGAAGCCGTAAAAACAGTGCTGTTTAATTTATTTCCCTGTTTGGGCTAGGATGTCTTCCTCTAACGTAATCAGTTGTGGTAATCTTAAACTTAACGAAGATAAATAAAATAGCAGTCATAGTCTCTGATAAGGCTTGTCGACGAGCAAAAGATTGAGAATATTTTTCATCTTCTGAACAATAGACAAAAAGCAAATATAATGCCAAAGTTATGCTTTTGTCTGTTTATTTTTTTTATTTTGGAATGTTATTTGTTTACATGGGCAAGTTCATTTTATTTCAAATATAAAGTTGAATAGATTACATGTTAAAGATAATAACATATGGTTTTAATGTATTTAATAGCAATGTACTATTCGGTTCAGACCGGTAACAATGTTATAAATCGTCCTTGACTTATGTGTACATTCAGATGTATAAAAAACGAATACATAAGCAAATCTCCAACAAATAAGCCTAAAAATATTTATTCTAAAAAGGATTTCCCGCTGATTTGGCACTTAAATGTTATTCTCCTGGAACTTACAATGCACTAACTCATATATGAACAAATATTGAAATGTCATTGCATTGATGACAGATTTTATGAGTAGAGTTAAATAACGACATATTATTTTAATCAATTTATATCTCATAGTTACTTTCGTTATCGTAGGATATACAGATAATTCTGGAAAATAAAATAAATTATACGAAATGTAAAATTATATTGAGAATAAAAAGAGACTGTTTGCAAATTTAAATATCTTATTTTCTGAATTCAAATATTCGTCTTTCAAATAAAAGCTCTGTAATAGCATAAGCACAGCGTTAGATCAAATGAAAAAAAGACACACACATACACACGAACACACAAAAATGCAAATTAATATTTCTTGTACATTTTACCACACCATTAATACAAAGGTATCCTGCAACAATTATGCATTATAGAATTACAATGAATTGCTTGATATTTTAACGAAAGAAAATAAAATTCGTTATTTGTTACGTTTAATGATAGTTTCGCGAAAATAGTTAAGCTGAAATTACGATGTTACGCCATTGCTGATTTACATTAACGTGGCACAACCTTATCACGACGTTTCCCATTTGTGTTTGCTGAATTCGTAATTGGCAGGTGAGGTTAAACAACTTAGTAGTGTCACTCTTTAGAATGGAGACTTTCAGTATCGTTGTAATGGCGGGAACATTAAAGAGAAAACTGATTGGGGAAAAGGTTGTCGTCACGTGAATTTGGATACGTGCGAGAAAAGACAGATGTCTGTAGGGAAAAATATTTAAAGGACAATAGGGAAAAGGGGCATATATTACGTGGTGAAGTTCAAATGTACCCCTTCGCAATTGCACTACCTATATATGTTGTTAATTGCGATATACACACTTATTGTCTCCTAGTGATTAACTAACAATACAAATAGAAAACCGGCATTGGAGCGTTTAAATCAAGTAAACAAAGAATAACTTGTATACTTTATACATAGTCCACATGTTATTTCAAAGACAAAGATAAGACACTTTAAGCTGACATTTTGTTTGGTTTCGGCTAAAATTCTGAGAATGTTTGCTGTTTAAAAATCACCACTGTATTTTCCATCATTTTTCAGTCTATCTTCCTTAAATTTTTGTCTAATTTAACAGCTTAAATTATTTAATCTTAATTTTAAAAATGGAAATAATATTTTAATAGATTTAAAGGTTAAAACTTTTTAAACAAAAAAGTAACACTGTTTATTTTGTTCAAAGATGAACCCATACTTTTTTTCTATAATAAGCAATTACTCGTTCTGCATAAACACATATTAAAAGTATTTCATTATAAGATATTAATTTCAAGAGCTTTTTAATGGTGTTAACCTTTTCAGTTTTTGGGCAGAAATAATAAAAAAATAAGAAAATGAAATTTCTGCTCCTATATAATTCATACAAACACTCTTGAATTTACCGTTCAAAATGGCCGCCAAGAGTAGAGATATTCACTGATGTGGAAACCATGTTTTTTTTTTCTCAATATATACGAGGGTCGTCCGGAAAGTTCGTAGACACCTTCTTTAATACGAGTATTTCGCATTAGCATTAAATGAAACTTTCTCCAATCACTCACCAATGTTTTATGATCGATGCTACAAAATTTCAAAACTTTCCGTTCTTAAACAATGAAACGGCACGGGTTTATGTAAAGGGATGTAGAGGTGTGTGGAGCACGCCATGACGTTACGTGTTGAATTTACACTGCACGAAATTTGGGATTTACTTGGGAATTAAATGCCAAGTAAACTACACCTGCATTTGGAATGCAAGCACATGAAAGTGAATTAAATTGTACTTAAATCAGCAAATTTACTTGGAATTTAGTTAGCATTTAATATTTTATCAAATTCCCAAATTTACTGTACATTTACTTCCAATACAACATTCCATTAAATGTCATATATCATTGAATTTACGGACTACCATTACAGTCAAATGTAGAACTTAAATTTACCAACATTTAAGTAAATTTGTTTTTTTTAACTTTTCACAATATGTACTGGCATTTAATTGTTCTCATTTGGGAACATAATTTAACCAAATTGGTGACCTGCAAGTGGTGAGCAAATGCATTCCTGCTGTTTTTTTAACAAGGATATAAAACAAATTAAGAATGTATGTTGAAATTGTTTTTATTCAAGGTGACAAAATTTTGCACAAAATAAATACACGTATACAACCCACAGTGACTAACACAAGAACTGTCAATTGCCGATTGTTACAGAATAGTGTCAAACCAGCAATATTCAGTCCAACTAAAATAGAAGAGTCCAAAGTTTGTGAAAGAACAATAAATATCCTGTTGTTCACTCGATGGCAAACACACTGAATGTCCAACTTGCTTATTTTTTACAAAATGTTACAATCTCAACATCACAGCATTTACAATTAAAGGGGTTTGTTTTTTGAGGAAGTTAGGTTATATTCCAATAAGTTGTTACAATGGTGTTAGTACAAATAAGCTTAGTTATGGAAGCATTGTGGACTTCAATGCATGTAACAAATGAATTCATGTGATTTTCAATGTTCTATGTACACAAAGTTTGTCTGCAACATCTTATTCGTAACTGACGTTTCAGTGAATTTCTTTCTTAGAAATAAGATGCCCATGAGGGCCCGAGTCTCTCTACTGTCAACCATTTCAGTAACTTTTTATTCTACTACGCAGAACTACTGTATAGAGTGGAATGAAAAGGAAACAGAAACAAGAGGGCCATGATGGCCCTGAATAGCTCACCTGATTATAAATGAGCAACACATGTTGGATTTTTCATAGTGACCTACTTTTTGACCCCACAATACCAACTTCGAGCTTGTCCAAGATTTTATGGAAACAGACATTCCGACCAAGTTTCATGAAGATATGGCCAAACATGTGGCCTCTAGAGTATTAACAAGGTTTTTCTAAGATTTAATTTCATGACCTACTTTTTGACCCCACATGACCCAATTTCAAACCTGTCCAAGATTTTATGAAAACAAACATTCTGACTAAGTTTTATAAAGATTGGGCCAAAAATGTGGTCTCTAGAGGGTTAACAATGTTTTTCTAAGATTTGACCTCATGACCTACTTTTTGACCCCACATGACCCAAATTCGAACTTGTCCAAGATTTTATGTAAACAAACATAATACATTTTGACCAAGTTTCATGAAGATTGGGCAAAAAATGTGGCCTCTAGAGTGTTAAGGTTTTTCTAAGATTTGACCTCATGACCTTCTTTTTGACCCCACATGACCCAAATTCAATCTTGTCCAAGATTTTATGGAAAGAAACATTCTGATCAAGTTTCATAAAGATTGGGCCAAAAATGTGGCCTCTAGAGTGTTAACAAGGTTTTTCTAAGATTTGACCTCATGACCTACTTTTTGACCCCACATGACCCAATTTCAAACTTGTCCAAGATTTTATGGAGACAAACATTCTGACCAAGTTTTATGAAGATTGGCCTAAAAATATGGCCTCTAGAGTGTTAACAAGCCAAATTGTTGATGTCGCATGACGGACGAAGGGCTAAAAATTGTCAACTTTATGATTTCACAACTCTACACTTCAGTACATGTAGTTTCAAATCATCGAACTTCCTTACTTGCCATGGCTGATTATTCCATTATTAAAGGAATCACAACTTCTGAAGGTAGATCTAAGCGGAGCACTACAAATTATTTTTTTATCATTTTATATAGGATTTATGTTTATAATGATACAAACAATCAATGCAAGTTTCAAAAGAATTTGATGGAAAATATGGACATGTAAAACAAGAAAAAGTTAATAAAAATTTCAAATGCTCCTCTTCCCATGTATTACAAAATTTCTTCATTTTCTATAGGTTTAATCTTTAAGATCATACAAACAATCTGTTGTTGTCGTGTTGTTGTATTGGGGTTTACCATCGTTGCAATAGTATTTCAATCATAAAGCGACGTCCAGCTAATTACAGGTGGAGGAAGTCCCCGAGTACACAGAAGTACCCGGGTAGAACCACTGACCTACCGCAAGCCAGCTGGAAGGCTTCCTCACATGAAAAAACTGAAGTCCCTACCAGGATTCGAACCCACAATATGTGCAATTTCAAAGAATTCGATGAAAAATGTGGACTGAATCACGTTTACAAAATTCAAATAGCTCCTTTTCCAACAATCTTTGATGAATTGTTTTCATTTTCAAAAGAGTTAACCCTTAACATGATACAAATGATCTTTGCAAGATTCCAAAGAATCAGGAGAAAAATTTGGGCTTTATTGTGTACATCAAAAAATGTTAACGAAGACCCTTCTTATTCTTTGCCCGGGTTGTTTGGAGCTGGGAGGCTTTGCTGTCTGGCTCCCTCATGTACGTATCTGTCCCTGGTGAGCACCAAGTCAGCCTCTTAACAACTCCTCGTTTAACTTTTTAACCTTCTGTCTCTCCTCACTGGTGTACGACAACTTTCTCTTTAAGGCCTGCTGCCTGCCAATCATTTTCTGAAAGATATTTTGACATCAATGACAATTTGTAGCCTGTTTTGTCTATAAAATTTATCAACAACTTTGGATGTTTAAAGTTCTAAACTGTATGGCATATGTGCACATAATTGAGCTGGCAAGCAAAACTGAGTCTATATTCGGAGATAAATCTGTAGTATGTCTCATAGGCCCAGATAGTGTGAGAAGCAGTCTGGTTAGTGGATCTTCAGCAGTTGACCCTTACTAGCATTTGCTGCACAGGTTTTCTGAGCATATGCTGGTCATAGATGTCAGAAATCCCAATATGGACGAATTAATAAGATTTCATTTCTGTAGCTTTCTGAACAACTACTGTATATTCAAATAGCTAATAAATTCTGGACCTTACACTTTAAAAAAAGAAAAGGGCCATAAGTCGCTTCCACAACACTTCCTACTCTGACAAGGAGGTGAACAAAAACAATACAAGGAAATACTGCACAGTTAAACTCTTTAAAGAAGCATATCCTTCTTCTTCTCTCAAACCCAGCCATTTTCTTCTTGTGGGACTGTTTTGCCGGACGCTCATCACTGGTCATTTTCCTTTGTACTGCGATAATACCTCTCTATAGCAGCTGAATAAATCAAATGTTTACTGTTAATAATGCACAAACATCATTGAGTCTGAGAATATCCAAATTAAAAAAAAAAACCTTTAACACTACCATATATATATGTTCGGATATTGTTTCAAAACTGTCAGGTTAAATTAATAGCCCTTACAAGCTCAGTTGGTAGAAATCCATCCCCACCCTCCGCTATATTGCGGACTGCTATTTCGCGTTGACCAGTATATCGCGGCTGATCTATGGACCCCAAAAATATATCGCGTTATTTGCATAGGCTTACCGCGAAACTAATCTATCTCCTTCTTTATCTATGTGAATTTAAAAGAGTTTCTCGGTCAGTATTTAACATGCTAGTGCACTGACACGCGGAAGTGATAACAATTAAACACCCCAGGTGGTAAGCTATTGTGTTTGGAGGCAGTTGATGATTACGCAATCGAGTGTTAATGATCGGCAACAATGCAGGTTTGTAGGTATAATTATCCAACCACAGTAATCAGCATTTAATTGGTATGGACATTCAATACCAAGCAGATACTCGATAAAATACACAAACGTTGTCTAAAATCCACTGCATAAACCTTAGTAATGGTATTTTTGTTTATTATGCTAGCGTACATAATTTTACCATGTATTAAAAAGTCCCGGAAAATAGCCAATCTTTTTCACCGGAAGTAAACAAAAAATGATAATTAGATCAGCGTTACCTGGTAATTTGTTTCATTTAAACATTAACAGGGCTCCTCATATCGATACATCATAATAAGTTCACCTCAGCTTAATTTGAAATAGCGATGAATTGTAGTGGAATGGCAATTTTCACACCGACATTGTTTTGACAAACAATGAACGGCGTATAATTTATTATAATGAGATATGCTGAAGAGTTTCGTAACCGCTTCACATCACCATACCGTACACACTGCTCTCTGAATCTGAATCATCGGCAATTATAGTGCAAAAAAAAAAAAAAAAGAATCAATGATTATGGAATTATTTAAAATAAGTAAATAAGTCTATAAATAAAATAATGTTTATTGCTTTATATTAGGGTTTTTCAAGAATTTACGACTATCACAAAGACACATATAGCACTCTCAAACCTACTACGCGGTCCACTATATCGCGGTATTTGGGCTTGTACCCCAAGAACCGCGATATAGCGGAGTTGTACTGTAACATGCAATAATTTTTCTTGTATTACACACAAACAATACTTTGAAAAATGTAATGTATTTCAATGCAATACACATTACCTTTTTAATTACCCCAAGCCTGTTGGTTGTAC
>CM037779.1:12625518-12675518 GCA_021229015.1 Solen grandis
TGGACTTGCACGCCGGCAGACTAGGTTCGATCCTGGGCCAGGTCAAGTTTGTTACACAAGGATGAAATCTAAAATAATATATGCTTACTATTTGATTGGTGCTTTTATTTCATATAAGTATTTTTCTTTTTGAATTTATCATAACCATTCTTACTCCACAACATGAGAATATGACCCTTATTCTCATATCCTGGAGCAATAATGGTCTTTCATCATAAGTATATTGAGATCAGCCCTGCATTCAGTTAACCATAACTCCCACAACTGTTGTGGATTTGGTCCCCAGCTTACACTCTATACGCTATGATACAACAGGGATACAAAGGCTAATGAGGATTTGGTTCCCTGTACTTTAAGGGGTAACTGAAAGTGGGGCTGGATTTTAATCCTGCATAAAAAATTTTCATATGTTTTATTTTCATCTGCAGAATTTCAGAAATAACTTCCTCAGATATAACCCATTGTTTGGTTTTACATGATAAGGCAATAATATTATATTATATTTGTATATGCTTATTGATTTAAAAGAATGAAAATTTAATTCTTGTAAAAAAGAATTACTGTATATTTATTGAGATTCATATACATTCTCCAAAAGAAGTTCTTTAAATGCTTTCCAAAATATCAGGCACATTACTAAGTTCGTATAAATTATTACTGTATTATTTGACAATATTTGTTAAGAAATGAAATGTTTCGGTATTTATTATGAGAGAAACAAGAACGATGAAATTCACCCTTAAGTACTTAGATATTATTTAGTTTTTAAGTCAGGACTTCAGTCATTTTAATCAGTTGTTTCTCTGAATGACAAGCACATCTCTTAATTGTGTATTTTTCGTCTGATTTACCCACACACATATATTTAAATAGAATTCTGTAATGAATTGATCATATTCTTTCACAATCAACAAAATATGCCAAAAAAACATAGAAGGAGTGCAGTGTGTATAATTTTCCGATATATACACGGGTGATGTACATTATATAAAGTAGAATCAGACTCGAGTGACTCATAGGGTAGTGTTAAAAATAAACCAACACATTTTTATCCTTGTTAAAACTTTGCAGTTTAGTGAACTTTTTATAATGGAAATAGGGTTTTGTTTGTACAATATATAGCAGAATAATGCATGGTGTTGTGTTCAGATGCTTTGTAATTAATCACTCAGGTCTACAGCCTTCATGACTAGAGTATTGCGCATCTGAACTTAACACAGTGCATTCACGCAAGGCATAACAGTTTCCTAAGTAAACCATCATTGTTGAGTTATGATTTACATTGGTTGAATGGCATACAGGGTCCTTAAACCAGAGATATGTGAAGGTGATAAAAGATATTACAGACATTGTGAGATACTTTTTTATGTTTTGATACATTGGAGAAAGAATGTTTTAAGGTAATCCACCCATCAATTATAATTATGGTGCTTCAAATACTTCAAAAGACTTCAGTGCAGATGCAAGCATCCATTAACTTGGAGTTTAAAGCTCTTTTGCTATAGAGACTTGTTTTTACTACAAAATTCCTTTGACCACTTGAAGGACCATGGTCACAATTTAATGATGGATAGATTACCATAAGATACAGACATACTGTCATTTGTAATTTGATGCATGAACCATTCAGCATTTTACTATTGTATCATATAGACAGGAGAGAACCAGGTTGATTTAACAGATATATATTTATCTATGATTTGTAACAAACTGGACAAAATACTCAGTCCAGGCAATATTGCACATATCAATATTTTGCCCCAAGTGGTGGGCAGGCATAATCAGACCTTTGACAGAAGTTTGTGCCTGTGGAAATTTGACTGACAGAATGGTCCTGAAACCTGTGAAATAGACATTAGCCCAAATTTAGATCCTGGCAAAACATTTCCCACTCAGGGGATTTTGATAAATTTCCATTGCTATAGTGTGCAGATTTTGACTCAAAAAAGGGGGGAAATGTAGAATAAGTTTGGTCGGTCCTTCCACCCCTTGGGCAAAATAGTGGTGTATGATGAGAAAAAAAGGGGGTAAGCTTGCATGTAAAGTACCGGTAGTTATGAAATTCACAGTGATATGACATGTTAATGATGGATTCTCTGTTCATTGCTCAAAGAGAAGAGGTTGAGAAGCATGTGTAAGAATAAGTTCTGAATACAGTTTCATGTATACAATGCACCAAGTTTATACGGATATATATTATTCAGTCATTAATACTAGTCAGACTGCTAATGTAAGACAGTAAATAGAGTCTGTTTTTGTCAGGGCTTTTGCAATTAAAATTGTTTAAATACAATTTATTTTGTTTGGATTATGTTTTTGTCTCCTATATGCAGAGTTTATGAACAGGATTATTTGAGTTACATGTAAGAGACAAGTGGTAATGAACTGTCTCTGATGGCTGAGAAGTTAGAGCGTCCACCTGAAGAGCAGGAGGTCATAGGTATGACCCCCGGTCACAACATACCAAAGTCATAAAAAATGGTACTGTTATAGCTCGCTTGTTCGGCGCTCAGCATATAAGGGTAGTTCAAGGACTGGTTTGCCCAGTATCAGGATAATGTGACTGGGTGTGGTATCAAGCTACATGTCTATGGTGTGATACTGCAGTATGACAGCACTTTATCTGTCTCAAGTAGACATAGTCTCCAAATTACTGAAATACTGTCGGTGGGATGTTAAACCCAACAAACAAACAAACATCCTTCTGTAGCCATGGTCAATAAATTCACGGGAATTAGATGGACTTTGGTGAGATAATGAAAACAACTTATTTTTGACATGCTTTAGTTAAACTTTCAGCCCGTTTATTTAAATACTGATAAAATTTCATCACACACACACATTTTGTTCCTATATCATGCTTGATTACAATAAAATTGACTGATATACTTTCAAAATACCTATGGTTAGCCATTCATGAAAAAAAATGTGAACAGTCTTCGTAATTTCAAAGATAGTCTAGTCACTGGGCAAGTAAGTAGCACATTTTTTTTTTTATTATTATTTCATTCTGTTTAAGGTAATCCATCCATCATTAAATTACAATCATGGTCCTTCAAATGCTTAAAAAGATGTCTGTGCAGATGCAAGCATCCACTGTTGGAGTTCAAGGCTCTTTTGCTCAAAGTCCATGAAGGCTTACATTTACTATGGAATTCCCATGATCACTTGATAGACCACGATCTCAATTTTAATGACAGATGGATTTAAATGAATTAAATTCGCCAGGCTCTGGTACATTTCAGCTTTCTGTTGCATGAAGAGCTAGACTGATGGCAGGTCTTTGCAGTATAGCATTTATGTACAGTGTCGTTAGTTTCACTTAATGCCCTCACAGTGGTTTGAAGGTCTTGTTTGTGGGATAAACATGAGAAAAATAATTGAAATAACTTTTCTTTAAATTACACAAACTAACCATTTTTAGCTCGACTATTCGTAGAATATGAGAGCTATTGTAGTCACCCTGGCGTCGGCGTCGGCGTTGCAGCTTTTGGTTAAAGTTTTGCGTGCAAGTTACTATCAACCTTATATCTCAATAACCATTTATGGTATTGACTTGAAAGTTTATAAATATGTTCAGGGGCATCAGACAACCAAGGTAGATAACTCTTGACTGAATTTAATATGAATTATGACCCTTTTTTAACTTAAAAATTTTGGTTAAAGTTTTGCATGCAATAGAAAATTTGGTTAAAGTTTTGCGTGCAAGCTACTATCTACTTTGTATCTCAATAACCATTCATGGTATTGACTTGAAAGTTTACAAATATGTTCAGGGGCATCAGACAACCAAGGTAGATAACTCTTGATGGAATATATTACAAATTATGGCCCCTTTTTAACTTAGAAATTTTTGTTAAAGTTTTGCATGCAAGATACTCTCATGCTTATATCTCAGTATCAAGCATGCGATTGATTTGAAACATCTTTAATATGTTTAGGGGTATCATACTTTCATGGTAGATAACTCTTGATAGAATTTGTTACAAATTATTGCCCTTTTTAACTTAGAAATTTTGGTTAAAGTTTTGCATGCAAGTTACTTTCATGCTTATATCTCAGTATCCAGGCATGGGATTGATTTGAAACATCTTTAATATGCTTAGGGGTATCATACTATCAAGGTTGATAACTTTTGATGGAATATATTACATGTTATGGCCCCTTTTTTAACTTAGAAATTTTGGTTAAAGTTTTGCATGCAAGGTACTTTCATGCTTATATCTCAGAGTCCAGGCATGGAATTGATTTGAAATATCTTTAATATGTTAAGGGGTATCATACTATAAAGGAAGATAACACTTGATGGAATAAATTAAAAATTATGACCCCCTTTTAACTTAGAATTATGGTTACATTTTTGCATTCAAGCTACTATCCAGCTTATATCTCAGAAATTGCTTGTGGAATTGACTAGAAAGTTAAGGTGAGTCTTCAAGGGCATCAGAAAACAGGAGGATAACTTTTGGACTGATGCAAATTATGGCCCTTTTCTAACATGGATTTTTGGTTAAAGTTTTGCATGCACAGTGTTATTGTGCTTATGTCTCAGTAACTAGGCATGGGATTGATTTTAGACATCATAAATATATTAAGGGGTATCAGACTATCAAGGTATATCATTTTTTACTATTACTATGAAGGGCAAGAATTTAAATAGATTTCATTTGATTTACCAACAAGCATTTTGAATAGTCGAGCGTGCTGTCCTCTGACAGCTCTTGTTGTTATGTATGCATTTCATTCATTACCAATAGGTTGTCTGTCAGAAAAGTTATTCGTCCTACTGAGTTTATTCTGAATATTCTTATTTAATTCTTCACGCCAGGAATATTCATATATTAGATGGTATGACCTTTTCTGAACTTGAGTAAAGTGCGAGGCAGTAACACAGCGGGGATATGCTATTAATAAACGTTGACCGCTATAGGCAGTTGACCGTTGTTTACAGGGAATCTGATGTGACCGTTGGTACAGGTTTGACTGTATTGCAGACTGAGCAGAATATGTGCGAGAATAGCGTATTTTTTGCTGAGTCGTCGAGAAAACACGTCTTTATTAGGTTAAAAGTTCAAAATTAGGTGATAGTAATATTAATGTTCAGGGTTTAAAGTTCAACACGATATGCATAATATAAATATATCCCTAAATGCAGGATCGAATTTCCAATCAACAGACGTGTAGTATTGAACTACATGTGACAATATGGTTTAATACTAAGCACAATGAAATTGGATTGGGCGCTAACACTGCGATTGTATACAATCCTTTTCAAGTAAAAACAAAGGAAACCACCTTTAAGTGTACTAGAATTAGGAACTAAATAAGAACACATGATATAAAGTTTAAACAATTGTTTTATTGCAATTTTATTTTTATGCTAGTAAGATTCATATAATAAAAACTGCTATTTGTATCCAATAAATGAACTGAAAAGTCATATGTTTTTTAAATGGTCTTGATTAATCCACAAGCAAACTGCAACAAATTAATATTCTTCTTCTTCTTCTCCTTCACCCTCGACTGAGTCGACACCCACTTCCTCATAGTCCTTCTCGAGGGCCGCCAGATCTTCACGAGCCTCAGAGAACTCTCCCTCCTCCATACCCTCTCCCACGTACCAGTGGACGAAAGCCCTCTTGGCGTACATCAGGTCGAACTTGTGGTCAAGACGGGCCCAAGCCTCGGCGATAGCGGTGGTGTTGCTCAACATGCACACGGCTCTCTGGACCTTGGCCAAGTCTCCACCTGGTACAGCGGTTGGTGGCTGGTAGTTGATGCCCACCTTGAAGCCAGTTGGACACCAGTCGACAAACTGGATGAATCTCTTGGTCTTGATGGTGGCGATGGCGGCGTTAACATCCTTGGGGACGACGTCACCACGGTACAACATACAGCAAGCCATGTACTTGCCGTGACGTGGGTCGCATTTCACCATTTGGTTGGCTGGTTCGAAGCAAGCGTTTGTCACTTCAGCAACGGATAGCTGTTCATGATATGCTTTTTCAGCAGAAATTACCGGGGCATATGTAGCAAGAGGAAAATGGATACGTGGGTAGGGCACTAAGTTGGTCTGGAACTCGGTCAGATCCACGTTGAGGGCACCATCGAACCTAAGGGAGGCAGTGATGGAGGACACGATTTGACCAATCAGCCTGTTCAGGTTGGTGTAAGTGGGTCTCTCAATGTCCAGGTTACGTCTACAGATGTCGTAGATGGCCTCGTTGTCGACCATGAAGGCGCAGTCAGAGTGCTCCAGGGTGGTGTGGGTCGTCAGAATGGAGTTGTAAGGCTCGACGACGGCGGTGGCCACTTGAGGGGCGGGGTAGATGGAGAACTCGAGTTTGGATTTCTTGCCATAGTCAACACTTAGGCGTTCCATAAGGAGGGAAGTGAAACCAGAGCCGGTACCACCACCGAAGCTGTGGAAGATGAGGAATCCCTGGAGACCGGTACACTGGTCAGCCAACTTCCTGATTCTGTCGAGGACAAGGTCCACCAGTTCCTTACCGATGGTGTAGTGACCGCGGGCGTAGTTGTTGGCGGCGTCTTCCTTGCCGGTGATGAGCTGCTCGGGGTGGAACAGCTGGCGGTAAGTACCTGTCCTAACTTCATCTGAAATTAGAAAGCAGTGTATCATCATTAAATACTATAATAGATACCAATGTACTTAAGAGCCTTTTAATTCTTAAAAAAGTGTTTAAGTGAGATAATGATCAATGCAAAGAACTTATTGTTCCGGATCAATAAAACAAAGACTGTTCCCCTCGGCCGAGGCGATAAAGTAACAGTCCCGTTACAGAGAGTTAAGTGAGTTCTCTCCTATAAGTAATCCATAAGTAAAAATAATAATAAAAAAACTTGTACTTGTTTGACGCTCAGTTCATCAGGTAGTAAACATTAACTGTTTGACAAGAAACCCGAATAAACAAAAATGATTTAATATATTGATTGAGGAAGCTACTTTTTAAAACAAAATTACAAACAGTAAGCGGAGTTATACCTCCGCAGCTGTGTCTTGACTCAGTAATCAATCTCGAACATGTCAAGGTCACTTGTTCACCAATGTTACAGTTACATGGATGTCAATACTGTCCTACAGTAACATGCATGTCACTACTGTCCTACAGTAACATGTATGTCACTACTGTCCTACAGTAACATGTATGTCACTACTGTCCTACAGTAACATGTATGCCACTACTGTCCTACAGTAACATGTATGTCACTACTGTCCTACAGTAACATGTATGTCACTACTGTCCTTCAGTAACATGTATGTCACTACTGTCCTACAGTAACATGTATGTCACTACTATCCTTCAGTAACATGTATGCCACTACTATCCTTCAGTAACATGTATGTCACTACTGTCCTACAGTAACATGTATGTCACTACTATCCTTCAGTAACATGTATGTCACTACTGTCCTTCAGTAACATGTATGTCACTATTGTCCTACAGTAACATGTATGTCACTACTGTCCTACAGTAACATGTATGTCACTACTGTCCTACAGTAACATGTATGCCACTACTGTCCTACAGTAACATGTATGCCACTACTATCCTTCAGTAACATGTATGTCACTACTGTCCTACAGTAACATGTATGTCACTACTATCCTTCAGTAACATGTATGTCACTACTGTCCTTCAGTAACATGTATGTCACTTACGTCCTACAGTAACATGTATGTCACTACTGTCCTACAGTAACATGTATGTCACTACTGTCCTACAGTAACATGCATGTCACTACTGTCCTAAGGGAACTTATTTGGTGGTACATGTAGTATATAATAGATAGAAACAAAACGGCACAGAAAACATCAAATTCAGATAAATTTAACACACAAATGCACCGAGTTTAAATAGATTATCATTTAGTAGTAAATATTTTCATAATATGAACGAGTTGATTGCATGGAGCTTGGAACTATAATAGTGCAATTCATCGCATAAGCAGTTCTTCCATATGTATAAAATTGAGGAACTATTTCATATACCATTGTTATCTATTTCAGAGAGAAGTCTTAACAAGAAAGACATTGACCGTGGACCCGAGGGTTGCGGGTTCGATTCTTGCTTTGGGCAATACTTTATTTTTCAATTCATTTCAGGGCTCAAAGTACTGGTTCAACCAAGAAACCGTTTAGATAAATCTGCTTTATTTGCAAAAACATATGTATACATGGCAGACTGACGGTTAAACAAATAAACGTGTATCTTACCAACAACGGTTGGTTCCAGATCAATGAAGACGGCCCTGGGCACGTGTTTCCCGGCTCCGGTCTCGCTGAAGAAGGTATTGAATGAGTCATCTCCACCCCCAATGGTCTTATCACTTGGCATCTGGCCGTCGGGCTGGATCCCGTGTTCCAGACAGTACAGCTCCCAGCAAGCATTGCCCATCTGGACCCCGGCCTGGCCGACGTGGATAGAGATACATTCACGCTGTAATGAAAAATAAAGGGTAAGACTTTATTAAAATCATTACTATCAAGTAGCCAACTTAGTTTCATTTCATGTTTGTGTGTATGTATATGTATGTGTTAATGTATTGTTTTTTATGTCTGGAAATAAATAAAAGAAAAAAAAACAAACTTAGTTTCATTTTCAGTTAATAGAATTATAATATTTATTTACTTATTTGTATGACTATGGTGTTAACGTCTCAATCATCTGGAGACTATGTCTGTTTGAGACAAATTTAGTGTTGTCTCACTGCAAAATCACGCCGTAGACAAGTGGCATGATACCACACCCAGTCGTATTATCCTGACACCGGGCCAACCAGTCCTTGAACTACCCTTATATGCTGAGCGTCAAGCAAGGGAGCCAACCCAGTATGTTCGAACCCACCACTTCCCGCTGCCGGGACGGATGCTCTTACCACTCATTTATTGCAGCCACTGTACATCATAGACGTATTCGTCTTTAACTTTGGAGTGGTTCAACACGTCTGTGTATTACTTAAAAGCAATTATGCATCACATGTCCTGCTAGCCTCAATGATAATGTGCTAGGGTTCGAGGCTGAATATATTAAGCAATTTACATACATGCACATCAAACATAACACGAATATATCGAAATTTAAGTGGAAAACGTTTGATGGTTTACTCGACTGCATATTGAATTAATCATGTCGCGGAAAAATAAATCTTTGAAACAATTGAAATTGAATAAGAAGTCTAAGATTGCTCATCCAACTCCGAGGATGATTGCAGCACTGTCACGGCTAGAGAATCTGAACCATATTCATGAATGAGCGGCTGTATTTGTTTTTTAATTGAAAAAGTGAATACTTATTGATATTATTAAAAAGGAGAAAAATCAGTAAAAAAGACACCAGAAAATCAACATATAGATTTAATAAAAAAAAAAAAACCGACACACACTGCGATATAATTAAAAGAAAAAAAAAGATCAGTAAAAAGTATTATGATTTAAAATCATAAATTGTCTGCAAGATTTGAAGTTGAAAACGTTGTGATAGCAAGACCGCTGAACCCTGGTTTAACGAATGGGCTTTTAAGTTACGTCGATAATAAAAATAACTTGGAAAAGCATCGAGTATGAATAACGGATTTTGCCTTTTATTCCGAAAAAACAAACATTTTTTTCACAATTCTCAATCACGGAGCGATCTATATAACAAAATCAATACTACTATATATTTTATAATCTTTCATTTGACTGTTATTCTCCATAATAGAAAATTATACAGGGTATCGCAATAGACACCGACGCCTTTATTTTATCTGTTCATGATTAAAAGTAATATACAACCATATCAACAAATGTGTTGCCAGTCTTCTTTTCATCATTACTGATTTCACTGTACGAATGGCATCTTTTCATACATCGTTTATAGAAAACGTCTGGTATGAATTCTTTAAATCATACGAATTAAGCAGGAAATGGCCGACAGCAAATCGAATAATTTATGTTCATACGTTAATGATATTTTATTGGCTATAAAAAGTATATACAGTTTCTTAATGAATTGTTTCGCATAATTTACAATGCTGGTTATGTGATCAAGAGAATTTCGAGAGATATAACAGAAACAGAAATTAACCTTAATATCTATGATATAATGATGATCGGTGTGAACCAGCCAGAGTCAAATATAGGTCAAGACTGATACCAGCCCTGTATGCCAGTGATATTATTCATTGACCTAGAAAACATCTAAATGAAATGACAGATACTACATTTACATTAATAAAGGGATTACACTTACTGTCAGCACAATTTAAGCATAAAATACATGCAGAACATTGACACAAAAAAGGAAGTAAAAAAATCATGAGATCAATAAATTACACAATTTCACAAATTTGTAAATGCCTTGCTCAAAATATCGCTTTAGTTGCGTAATAAATGTTAAAAATGGTATATATAGCAGTAAATAAAATAATATAAAGGCATGTACTGGTTGGTCAAGTGCCAGAAAAATGTGACAGGGTGTGTTGTTATGCCACATGATAACTGCGTAATACTGCAGTGTGGCAGCACTATATTTGTCCCAGGTATAGACATCTTCTCCAATTGACTGAAATACTGTCGATGGGACGTTAAACTCACTAAACAAACACTAAACAACCACGTCGATGTCCATCGTATTAAACAGCAGGACTTATATCATATAGTTGGTGTTGTCTTAAAACTAACTTACACATGTAATACATGTACATATGAGTCATCCTTTATACGAGTGTGACGATGCGTCGTCACGGGTATAAGTACAATCTCTGACAACGTCAGCTAGTTGACTCTCTTTGGCCGGCGGTCAAGTTTCGATTCCGGACCGGGCCGTGTTTGTTACACGTATACAATGATCAATAATGAGTATTTTACTGTCGTTTTTATTTTCAAGAGTTATCTTTACGTGCGTGTGTATTTGTGTAAAGGGGAAAAAAACACACAATTCTTAGATAAAGAAACGTTTAATTTAAATCAATTCATTCGACCATATCCGTCACTATTACACATAACTGTAATACGCAGTAATAAATATAATTGCCTTAGTCATAACTTCTATTTATATATCGCTTGTGCAATACGCACTCGAAACAACAGTTACTGATGCATACGTATACACTAGTTGTAATTTTCTATTTTTGTGTCACCACTGCAATACGCAGTAAACAACAGGAGTCCGTGATCACCTGATAGATACGAGAGAAGATAACGTAGAGATACATCCTCACAATTCTGTCATCTACTCACGGGGACCCATAACGTCGTAGTGAGAAAGTTTGAGGAGGATTTACGGTCATTCACGCACCTTTATACGCGACAATTATGGTAATAGAGTATTTTCAGCTTATTGTGATTATCATTTTGGCAATATATCTTATCAAGAGAATTTTGTTTTAAACATGTTGGTTTGGTGGTATTAATTGTATTGTAAATGAATTTTGATTTTACTGTATTGTAAAGGAATTTTAGTTTCCATGATTTAAGGAACTGTACGTAGATTTTAACGAATATAAACATTCTACAGCCGTTTACGAAAATTTTTAACAGTGATGGCGTATGAAAAAAAAAAGAGTAAAACTCTTCAGAAACGAGATAAGGAACAAGGACACATGTAGGATCAAGAAACAACAACGATAGATTCTGATCAAGTGTATGTTTATTAATAAATATCACAAAACCCTCTATCTGGGCAAGCATGCGCCTGGGCGAGCATAGGTCCGGTGAGTCTATGTGTAATCCATTGCTTCAATGATGATTCAGGTCAAGTCAGGATAAAATTTGTTGTTTACGTTTGTGTTGCTTATTCTGGCTCATACCGCAATAATAATAAAGCTACCATAGTTAAATTATACATGGTAAACAATATTATACATGCAAACTGACCATTTATATCCGTCTTTTGGATGATTTATTGTTCCTTCCCATGGGAAGGAACATCTACAGTCGTTCCTGGCTACTTGCCGGATATAAGATTAGCACATGATGAGATGTTAGCCCGCTCAGTATTATGTGTGCTTCATGATTCTTATGATGAGACGGGATCCAGTCAGAAGTCAGGTGATATTAACTATAAACGTGGCATCACGTGATGTGCGCCATTTTATCGACCATTTAGTCAGTCTAGCAGGTGCGTGCAGGTTTAAATTACGGCTTCGTGTTGTCCCGATTAAGAAAACACGATATCAGTGCTATACAAGTTTTAGCCTACCAAAAGTTCCTTCCAGGGCATTTCTAAACTATGAAGTATGAAGTGAAAGCCGTTTTTCAGCATTTGCATATGGAAGGGATAACATTAGAGTACGAAAAGGACAAACTGTATTGGTGGTTGAACATTTCTCTCCAAGTCAAACCTTTCTTAAGTTCTTCTTTTTTCTTTAAATCATGGTAGCACAGGAAATGAAGCAAGAAATTCAAGGACTTAAATAGGGATAAGTTTAACTTAGGCTGACATCGTATTTTCTTAAACGGGACAACACGAAGCCGTAATTTAAACCTACGCGCACCTGCTAGACTGACTAAAATGGCCGATAAAATGGCGGACATCACGTGAAATAAAATGGCGGATAAATGGCGGTTTCTGCTATCACGTCACTTCCGATTGGATCCCGTCTCATCGTGGGTATCATGAGGCAAATCAGATACTAAGCGGGATAACATCTCCACAGGAAGCGAATCTGAAACTGTCAAGTTGAAATGTATGACTATAGATGTTCCTTCCCATGGGAAGGAACAATAAACATGAATGTGACAATAACTTTTTCTGTTTTCAGGTCATTACTATGGTTATCACATTGCTGTTAAGGGTCTTATTAAAGTTAATTCTTTTCAAAACATCTGGTGAACATGTAAGAATGAAAAGGAGTCATTGATTGTGATATTTTACACATTCCTTATTTCTCTCATATATGTTAAATAAGTTGGATGACTGCATTTAAAACTTAACACCATATTTTTTCTGTGTTTTACCACATGAAATCATCAATTTAGTTTCTTTTCTTTTCCCAGTATCATCATTTATATGATTTAGGATGAATGTGTGGGGGAAACATATCTCCCATTCACATGTGACACTGTGAAAGTATCAATGCCATTTATGTAAAAGATGTAAGAATTACACTACATGAGAAGCATTGATCAGATACATACAGTATGTTCTGCTTTGTGTTATTGTGATGTTTTTTTAAATAGAACACAATAAAATAAAAAGTGATTTCAATGAACCATTTGCCTTTCTGATCTTTAAAGAAGAACCTGTAGTTATGACTGTTTTTTCAGAGGCACCCTGGTAGAACCATGACCCACTGCAAACATGCTGAAATGCTTCCTCACATGAAACCCAAATGACTTTTCCCAGATGTCATCTCTTAACACCAGTCAGCATTATGATAGAGAGGCATTTTAAATAGTTATGCGAGGTTGATTGTATATATTATGAACTTTCATGCTCATTTTCACACACTCACACAGCAGACACAGATCACATGGTTTTAATGTGTTTTTTTTTAAATTTCAATTTGATGTGTTAATGCATTCATGTCATGAAATCATTTTAAGTGTTCATGAGGCAAAGGGTTACTGTAAAAATCATTAACTTCAGCTGGCACTAAATTTCATTGAAACTATACAAAGAAAATGCTGTTTGTAGATCTAGGTTCACAACAGTCATGAATGTGAAGTTTATATATTTGTGGGGATTAATATTTGTGGAAAATATTTTCCTGTGTAAATTTATGATTTCACAGTATTTAATATGAAAGAGAAATAAAGAACAAAACATTGAACTTTAATGAATCTATTTAACTCATAAAACAGAAAACATACATATATACACACAAAGGCACATATAATATAACATGAATCAGAAGTCTGCATATTAGGATAAAGATCATCTTTCACCCTAGTGAAATGAGATAAGACATTTATTAAGACTGATGTGTTTCTTTTCATGACATCTTGATCTTGAATAAATGTAAAACCAACATAAGAGTCTGAGAAATTACATGTTTACTGACACAATGATTTTAAATGTAAATACTTTTTCAATCAGATTAAAGATATGACTTCTTGAATAACATTGTTGACAACAGACTTCAAATGTTGTCAACTTGTCTTTTTATCATTTGATATTGATTAGTCATTTTCTACACACACTTCAAACTAAACATCTTTATAAAAAGACTTCTGCAAGAGAGCAGCCCTGAAATAACATTCATAAAATGTTTTCAGTTTTACAATCATTTGAGAAATAAACATATCATCTCTGCCTATTCTAATGAAGACTGTGTCTGAGATAGTGTATATCACCAAATCACAAAACTTCCTCTCTGAACACAGAAGCTGTCCCTGGATCTGGTAATAGTAGGGATGTTTCTTACTAGGCACCATTTTGCCATCATCTAATTTCAGATATGGAACTGTCACCGGAGAAATTGTTTTATTTTTTGCACTGAAAGGGCACTTCACTTCAACAATAAGATGTTCATTTACAACACCATCAGGTGATGCACCTAGGAAGGGCATTGTTTTCGAAACAAAAATACCACATTGTTTCACAGGCAAATTGAATTGTTTTTCGTATTGATGAGTAGCATCTTTTTCATATTTATTACCATGGCGCATAGCCTCAGTTTCTGGAACTCTCTTATCACTCACCATTGATATAGCTAAGCTGTCCAAATCTGTTTTTCCTGTTGCAACACACACACGGTAGAAATTTGATGACTGAATCCGTTTCGACCTCTCTTCGTGCCATCATTCATTAACACGTCCTCTGGTATGATGTTCGATACACTCCCTTTCTTCCTCACTAATCTCTTCCACTCTAGTTGCTTTGAGATGATGTTCTTCATGACTCAACTCAAAGTAATCGTGGTCATTAGCATATGCCCTCATGTTTGAAGGTGTGAATGTTTGAAATATTGGTGTTTTAGATATTCCTTTAAAATTCATACACATATTGTAAAAATGATCTTTATATTCAACAGTATTCCTGAACTGTGCAGGCCTTGGGTCAAAGTCAAATATATCACACACTTCATCTGCTCCAGCAATATTCAGATTTCTGGCCTTCAGTGGTGAACCAGTGTGTTTTTTTGTCTTATGGAATTTCTGAAGTCTCTCAGTACATGACTGTTCAAGTTTTAACTCACCAGACTTCATAAATTTACAACAAGCATACAGAACAGTTCTGATGTGCTTGCAGTGGCCAAATGGTCCTTCCCCGGCACCACACTCACACTGGGCTTCATGGATAAAACCATTCTTCTGAAATGCCACATCTACAATGTAGTTGGTCCTCTTCTTCATTTCAGCCTTACAAGCACTTCGAATATAGTCCAATCTCTCAGTAGAACAGCTACGCAAATACAGTAAGAATGTTTCCTCATACAGATCAATAACCTTCTGGTCAAAGTTAACACAATAGAACCCCATGTATTCATTGCACTTATCTACTGTTATCGCAGCCATGTTGGTGTCAGTGTTGACATCTTTGTAATCAGAGGCTTTGGGGACACTCATGTTGAATTCTGGCAGGATGTCGTCCTGTTGCTGGAAGTTTTGGTTTCTCTCATAAGCCTCCAACCTGAAAAGAACAATTAAGATATATGAAAAAAATATACAATAACTACGGGTTTTGCTGTAAAAACGTTTTAACATTTTGATATATTCAAAATTTTCCTTGAGGAAGCAGTATTTGAAAAATATTGCCTATAAGGAAAAACAGAAACATAACTTCCTAAGTTATAAATTGACACAATGCACATACATCCAATGAATAAATTATTTAAAAGCTATTAATTGACAGCAAATATAAACGTTAGAGTTCAAATCTGTGTCTGTGTTTATGTGTATAAAAGCATCATCAAAAACGATTCTGATATTTCCCCCATTTTAGTATATTCGCTATATACCCCACCCACATTCAACATAACGCGATTATCCTGATAAACCAACTGAACTTATAGTCAACACATATCAAACCTTACTTGCTTATATTTACCTTTTTATTTTCTAATTAATATGCATTGACAACTTGATATAGCGTCATTGCTTGATATCGTTTGGTGTAGAATCAGCTGACATGACATGCAACATACGAACTTCACATAAACATTTCTAGTCTACATACCTCTCGATCAACTCCTTCTTACGTCCAGATAACTTTGCATTCCGACATCGAAGTTCCGTCCTCAATTGCCCTAAAGACAGCGAACTGTACTTCGAATCCATTTATCTATTTCCTTTCTACTTTTCAACGTTTGTGTTATTGTTTTTTTTTTTATCATTTATTTCTTCATGATATTTACATGGTTAAACATTCATATATGTATATAGATATATATGGTATAAAACATACATAAATTCATACTATCATGTTGATAAATATCATTGTCTTTTTGTTGTTTGTCTCCCCTTGTGTTTTTATAGAAGATTTAAATTATATTAAAATAAAGATTAAATAAAGAAACAAGAAAGAAAGGGATAAAGATGGAAAAAGAAGAAGAACGCGAACACTCTGGCCAAATCACATACGTTAATTATGTAGAATATTTTAATATTCCAAAAAATTAATCCAGGTATCTCTAAATGTTTGGATTCTATCGTTATTAAGTGCAATTTGTTTTTCTAGAATTAATCTGTGTTCGAAATAACGGATAAAATGATTAAATATTGGTTGTTTTTGTTTATATTTCATACTAAATATGAAATACTTCACTAAAATAATTATGTAGTTTATGCAGACGCCTTGGTTATTTTTTAGTTGTAGACCAAACAGAATAACTTGCATGGTTAGTTGTATCGGTATTTGTTTTTGTTTCATGTAATTTGCAACTTCAAACCAGAGTTTTGTCACATGGGGACATTCCCAGAATAAGTGTTCTATAGTTTCATAATTCATGCTGCAAAAATCGCATAGGTTTGAGTTTGTTAATTTTTGTTTATAGAGAAGCGTATTTGTTGGTATGATTCTTGTTATTATTTTATATTGGAAACTTCGTAAGTAATTGTCGCATGTTGTTTGAAATGGGATTATGTTTAATGTTTCCCAGTTAAGTTGTTTTTGTAATATTAATTCCCATTTATTTTGAGACGAATGAGTTTGGGTTTTATGTTTTATTGTGTTAAGTTGTATATTATACAGAATTTATTCGCATATTTTGATTTTAAGATAATATCATGTAGACATGCGTCTCTATTATATATGGTGCCTTCATCGATAAGTGACTGTTTAAAGGTTTTAGATATATGTGAGATGAGTTGAAAATATTTAAAGAAGTCTTGTTGGTTGATATTGTATAATGTTTTGAATTCTTCGAATGTATAAAATCTGTTCGTTCTATAATCAAATAGGTGTTCTAGAAATGTGATTCCTTTGTTGTGCCATTCTTTATAGTATATTATTGTTTTGTCCACTTTAATATTCTGGTTATTCCATATAATTGATTTTCCAAAGTATTCTTTATCTGATATCTGTTTAATATCGAACCATGCCTGCATGATATCTAATAGAAATAAGTTTGATTGACATATATATTCGACATCTTGTTTATTTGGCGTACATTGAAATACAAGAGTCCCTCCATATGGTTTTAGTTGCATTTCTATAAAACTTTTCCAACTGATGTTGTTATTCGAAAGCATTCTTTTGACCCAACTTGCTTTAATAGATCTTAGGAATAATGTCAAATCAACCATTTTTAATCCACCATTGATATAGCTTTGTTTAAGTGTGTTTCTTTTAATTTTATCCGGTTTATTGTTCCAAATAAATTTATACATTTCGGATGCAATTTCTTTTAGAGTTTCGTTAGAAGGATTAGGTAGGACTGTAAATGGATAAACAAGTTTAGGCAGTGCAAATGTTTTAATTACGGTTATTTTACCCATTATTGATAATTTCCTCTTTTTCCAATTATTTAAACAATTGTAAAATTCTTTTATTTTATTAACATAGTTCAGATGTATATTATCTGTTGTTGAATTTGTGAATACCATCCCAAGGGCCTTTGCAGATTTAGATGTCCAAATCATTTTTTTTCTTTTCTTGTAGACAATATCCGTATATTTTAGTGAACCTACTCTTAGTACGGTGGTTTTGTTTGCATTTAACTTTAATCCGGAGATTATGCCAAATTTACTTATAGTTTCTATTAAAGTGTTAAAAGATTGCTCAGTGCCATCCGTTATAAAAGTAGCGTCATCTGCAAACATAGTTTGTTTGATTTCAGTATCGTTTATAATTATACCTTTTATGTCTTTATTGTGTTTTACTGCATTTGATAATAATTCAATACATATAATGAATAAATATGAGGACAGAGGACACCCTTGTCTAACACCACGCTCAATTTCGATTGAGTTTGATAAATATCCATTTGTATCCATAAATCCATAAATATCCAATAAATATCCATAAATATCCATAACGTTTGTGTTATTGTTATCGTTAGTATGTTCAGCTGATAGTCAAGGACCTACTCGGTACTAGCGCCACCTTGGATCTGATTTCTAAATCAAGGGGGATAACTGAACGATTTCCCCCATTGAACTTAGCCCTATTAAAGTCCTTGAATTTCTTGCTTCATTTCCTGTGCTACCATGACTTTTAGAAAGAAAAAAAACATAAGAAAGTTTTGACTTGGAGAGAAATGTTCAACCACCTACGGTATGTCCTTTTCGTACTCTAAGGTTATCTCTTCCATATGCAAATGCTGAAAAACGGCTTTCACTTCATACTTCATCATTTAGAAATGCCCTGGAAGTAAATTTTGGTAGGCTAAAACTTGTTCCAATGTCACTATGCCCATACATAATTCACGTGTATACAAATGGAAACGAGGCCAAACGCTTATTCGTATTATTTACACGCTCATGATAATACAAGAAAATCATTGATGCATCAAAGGTCGCTGCAAAAGGCAAACTCCGCCCGCAGTAGTTACCTCCCCTTACAGTTGTCGATAAACCACTGCCACCAGAAGTAGAATTCGGCTGATATAGGCCGGATTTACTTTTATCACTTATGACTAGTTTTGAATATATCATATCAGTTTCGTTATATTTCACGAAAATAGCATTCATGATTTCGAGAAAAGTAAAAAATCAAATCATATAACATTAATTTATAAAACTATAAATGTTGGTCACATGGTTTCAACTATCATCACGTGACTTGTGTGGTGGCAGTGGTTAAAGTAGCGTAGCGTGACGTAACCGGTGCGCGGAGTTTGCGCAAAAGGAACAAGGGATGTATACGTCACGTGACTTCTCTGCGTCCAATCAATACCGCTATTTCTATCATGTGACTATCATGTGACTTAAAAAGCGCGGTATTGATATCACGTGAGAACTATTTTAGGTTATGACTCACTATCCGTAGACTGGTTTCAAACATTTTATCAGTCAAAGTAGACATTAAGCACTTGAAATCGTGCATCACATATCAAAGATTTTTTTTTATAAAAACACAATAATAATAATAATAATAAAATATAATATTACAAATTCTTTTCCTGTAAAACTTTATTGTCAACGGATCAAATAAAATTATTAAATCTAGTGAATGAAAATAAATTTAAAAAAATAAGTCACGTGCCCCTCCATGGACAAAAAAAAATCCCATTCCATACAGTACGCCGCACTTCAGTGCGGCGACAATAATAGCGATTACAAGTTTTAGCCTTTCAAAAGTTCCTTCCAGTGCATTTCTTAACTTTGAGGGATAGAGTGAAAGCTGATTTAGGTTTAACCAATGGGTTCGTGACGTTTCCAAAATTTCTGACAAAAATCAAACTGTAAATAAATTCATATTATCATTGATAATGAATACTAGTATTTTCATCATTTCCATATCCATAAATCATGGTTCCCACAAAATTAAAAAATCAAAATTCCCTGACTTTTTTCCCTGACCAAACTCAAAATTCCCTGACCAAATTAAGCGCAAATCCAGCGGCAAATACGGATCATCTATGAGCGCAAAATGTACTTTGTTGGATGCTATTGGGACATTTTTAATATTATGCCAATCAGACAATTCAAACTGACTGAAAAAAGCCAAATGGAAGAAACTGCCCTAGCATTTCCTTATTGTAATCCTCCTCCTGTTTGGTCGACTTTCCTTGATTGTAAAATTCCCTGACTTTTCCTTGACTTTTTCTGAATTAATTTCCCTGACCAATTTCAAATTTCCCTGACTTTTCCCTGACCTTGAAAAAAATCATTTTTCCCTGACTTTTCCTGGACCGTGGGAACCCTGTCAATGGCATAACTTGACATGTTATAGCTCTCAGTGCATACGTCTACACATATACCGCATTTGAAAGGTTCAGTTTTAAGTTTAGCTTTACTGCAAGGCCAGTGTCCTCTTTTTGTTGGAATTTGGGGCCGATTATGGATCCCATTCCCCCTCTAAATCATATATTTTTTCCCCCATTCAGTGAAAAATTCCCCTATGAAACAAATAAAATACTTAACAATAAATTGTTTCTTAGATAAAAAAAAATATTAGAAAGTTACTGACGGTTGCAATGTCAGTCCTACTGATAATAAGCACACGTGACAGGTAATTGTAGAGCCAAACAGTAGACCTGTTAATCTAAACTTCTGCTAAACATTTCAATTGCTGCCATTAGATCAGCGATCATACTACAACGTACAATGTAATCATACAGATACAGAAATTAAGGTCATGACCCCAAGGGTTTGTTACGAAACGCATGTAATAAATGAGTGAATGAAATTATGAATGAAGGCGCATGTGTAACCCCCGAATAAATTATTGTCGTTTCTTGCACTTGATAAGATATGGGCTAAATAGAAAACTTTGCACGTGATCAAAAAAGCTAAAATGGCCGATAAAATGGCGGATCGAGATATTACGTAACTTCACGCTGGTCCCCGTCCCATCGTAATTTTTCTGGATAACACATAGTACTGAGCGGGCAAACATATTTTCAGGTGCTTGTCTTATATCCGGCAAGTAGCGAGGAACGACTATTGATGTTCCTTCCCATGGGAAGGAACAATAAGTTTGCACTTTCTTGTCCATTATGAATACCATCGTTCTTTTCTTTGAGTATAATATTGCAAGTTTCTTTCTCGATCTGCCATCCTATTTTTCGCAGGTCATTATTAATATCAAATGATTTAAAAATTTTGTTGCTCTTGAGACCCACACACTTTTTTTTTCTTTCATTTGTTCTTTTTACTTTATTTATTTTTCTACATAGAGAACCATTAGTAGTATTCATTATTACATATATTTTTTGTTACCTGCTAGATCACATGAACTGAATACTTTTATTATATATGTGAAAAAGATGATGTACTTTGTACAAGTCTTAATAAAATATCTGTTGTGTTCTGTTCTGTTCTGTTCTTATGGCGATGATGCCACGGAAGTGTGTGTGTGAGAGAGAAAGAGAGATGATTATATTCCTTATGGCGATGAGGCCACGGAAGTGTGTGTGAGAGAGAGAGAGAGAGAGAGATGATTATATTCCTTATGGCGATGATGCCACGGAAGTGTGTGTGTGTGAGTGAGAGAGAGAGAGAGAGAGAGAGAGGGGGTTATATTCCTTATGGCGATGATGCTATGGAAGGGTGGGGGGGGGGGGGGGGGGGGGGTAAAGAAGTTCGCATGTACTATATAGTACTTCCAAATCTGTATAGTCTACATGTACACAGCTTTATCTAGCAGCCCTGATCAATGTACAACTTGGTTATCTCTGTATAATCTACAGTCACGATAATGATATGTACAAACATGGCAAATATTTGTCACTCAGTGGCCAAATAAGCCGGACAATCACGCTGACTCACATCGTTGGATAACCCACGGCTGCTGATTATGTTGCTCTCCTTGTATCACTGATGAATGCAAAGTAACGGAACGAATTGGCCGTGGTGTCCGACGATGTCTGACTCACTTCCAGACTCGGAGCTGAAACTGTGCAACAATATAATTAGAGCACTATACAGAGCCCTGGTAGACCCTTTATAGTTATCAGAAAAAAAGTTAAAATACGGGAATGTAAGAGGAAAACAGATAGGGAGAGCTTTAATATATGACGTGTCCGACGAAAAATAAATGTCACTTTATCCGTGTCAGGAGTTTCCCATATGCTTCTATGAACAGTTAGCAATGTAATGAAGGTATTCACTATAAAGTAAGAAGTTCAAACTCCAAACAATAAGAATGTTGACTTGAAGCGTAAGCAATATAGGCTTAAGTCTAAATGCTCATCAACGAAACCCTGATCAGAGCACAACAGGATCACCATGCAGAAATAACGTAATTGTACAGTGATTGAATTTAAAACTAGATATAACTTTCCTAATTAGCTAATTTCCATTTATTCATGAAAATCCTCAGGAAATTAAGAAACGTCAAGAAACGTAAAAAAAGCACCCAATTTACAGATGATTTCAGAGGAAGGCAAAGTAACACGATTGAATGAGTCAGTGTCCTTATTCACTGAGAACTATTTATAATCGTTTATATAATAAAATAGTATATTTGATAATTCAAACATCCGCTTACAGCAATATAGATATACCAATATTGTACTTTCTTTTCATACATGATTAATTACTTTCAGAGAGAAGTAATCAGTATCCATGTGGGCCAAGCCGGGGTCCAGATGGGCAATGCCTGCTGGGAACTGTACTGTCTGGAACACGGGATTCAGCCCGATGGTCGCAAGCCAGACGACAGGATCATCGGTAAAGTGGACGATTCCTTCAATACCTTCTTCAGTGAGACCGGAAGCGGAAAGCACGTGCCGCGGTCTTTATTTGTGGACTTGGAACCGACTGTTGTGGGTAAGTGGGTGTAGGCGTCCAGTGTACATAAATATCATTTTGATCTTAAAAAAAAAAAAAAAAAAAACAACAACAGGTAAACAACATCAATCAACAAACTGAAACCTGTAAAAATGGTCATCGGAAATGCTGGCGGGTTTTATTGTTATTAATGCTTGTACTGATATAGGATGAGATTATATATCAAGCGTACCAGGTAAAACACGGTATATGTGCCTGTTTAATACCACATGCTATTAATATATAACAAACCTAAGTAAATCCACCATCTTGTCATCAACCTAATCACTGCTCACTGTAATAAATATTCATTTAATGGACGATCAGTCCACAGATAACCTACACGCCAAATCTACATTCCAGATGAGGTCCGAACGGGCGTATACCGCCAGCTGTTCCACCCCGAGCAGCTCATCACCGGCAAGGAAGACGCCGCGAACAACTACGCCCGCGGTCACTACACCATCGGCAGGGAACTGATTGATGTCGTTTTGGACCGCATCAGGAAGATGGCCGACCAGTGTACCGGTCTCCAGGGCTTCCTCGTTTTCCATAGTTTCGGCGGGGGTACGGGGTCTGGCTTTACGTCGTTACTACTTGAGCGACTCAGCGTTGACTACGGCAAGAAATGCAAATTAGAATTTGCTATTTACCCCGCCCCTCAGGTGGCCACCGCCGTGGTGGAGCCGTACAACGCCGTTCTTACGACCCACACAACGTTGGAACACACCGACTGCGCTTTCCTGGTCGACAACGAGGCCACGTTTGACATCTGTCGTCGGAAACTTGACGTCGAGCGACCTTCCTATGTCAATCTGAACAGGCTGATAGGACAAGTGGTCAGTTCGATCACCGCCTCGCTTCGTTTTGACGGCGCCTTAAATGTCGATTTGATGGAGTTTCAAACCAATTTAGTACCTTTCCCGAGAATCCACTTCCCTCTCACAACGTATTCACCAATAATATCAGCCGAAAAAGCCTACAGCGAAACGTTGTCTGTTTCTCAGATTGCAAATGAATGCTTCGAGACTTCAAACCAGATGGTGAAATGCGACCCACTTGCCGGAAAATACATGGCCTGTTGTATGCTATACAGAGGTGACGTCGTTCCAAAGGACGTCAACGCTGCCATTGCCACTATCAAGACTAAAAGATCAATACAATTCGTCGACTGGTGTCCTACTGGCTTTAAAATAGGTATCAACTACCAGCCACCAACCGCTGTACCAGGTGGAGACTTGGCCAAGGTCAAGAGAGCCGTGTGCATGTTGAGCAACACAACTGCCATCGCCGAAGCCTGGTCCCGTCTTGACCACAAGTTCGACCTGATGTACGCCAAGAGGGCTTTCGTCCACTGGTACGTGGGAGAGGGTATGGAGGAGGGAGAGTTCTCTGAAGCTCGTGAAGACTTGGCTGTGCTAGAGAAAGACTATGAGGAAGTTGGGATAGACTCTACTGTTGTTGGGTTTGAAGAGGAGGATGAGGAGTACTAAAACTTTAAGTTACTAGATGTTAACCAGCTGCGCATATGTTTTTTCATATACATGCATATATGCACATTTTGCACCTATCAATATTTTGCTCCAGGATGCAGGCAGCTTGCTGACTCTGGGAAATGTACTCCCTTTTCTTAGTTTAAAAATTCCCAAAGTGGGATATGCTTTGCCGCGTTTGAAAATTCGGCTTAAGTCTATTCCCAGGTTCGGGACTGCTATGTCTGTTAATGTCTCGCCTGTCGGGAACGGTATTCTGTCAAACGTCCCGTGTATGCCTGTCGCCCTCCCCCGGGGCATAACGGTCGAGTAACGAGGGTAGACTTAGTTATTGTTTGTAACCCTCATTTATGATATACCGGTGCTCATATGTAGTTAGTGAGTAAGAGATGACATAAAATAATACATTTTGAATATGCGCAGTTCATATAGATACATGTATATTAGTATTGCCATATTTTTACTCAGTTTATAAAAATTGTAACCTCGTTAACTTGTGTAGATGTACACGCTGACGTGTGAGAAAAAATGGACAGACTGACAACTTACTTCTGTTTGGATGAAAGGTTTGACATAAATTGTGCAAGTTTTAATTAGAGACTGTGACGTCACTGGCTTGAACTAGTCATTTAGGCCGGAGAGAGAGAGAGAGAGAGAGAGAGAGAGTGTGTGTGTGTGTGTGTGTATAAGTTAATAATAAAATATACAAACGAAAAAGCGCCCCGTTGACATTTTTTTCTCCCTTTTTACAGCTGTTTCTTCTTACTCTTACAAACTCACTCTTTACATACTTTAAATCTTATATATAAACAATTATAACCATTTACAAGCCATGTATAGTATCATTTATGCAAATAAATGGTCAAAAGAGAATCAGACGGCATTATGGGCGTTGTTAGCATGTGAAACAAATCCAGTTAAATCATAAATTTTCGATGAACACTAATTTTAGTTGATATCATGGTGGGCTTTATCAACGAATATTAGTCCCCACGAACATCGTTAATTTGATAGACAATGAGGTTCTAGAACCTGAATCGACGAATAATCGTACTCATGAAATCCCCTTTAGTTCATACTCAACGAAATTTAATGTAAACGATAAAAAAAAATGTAATACATTATTCTTATCTCATAGTTGTACAAAGAGAGAGAGAGAGAGAGAGAGGAGAGATTGTTATCACTATAACATATGTTGTGATTATCGTACCCGCTATTTAAAGGTCACGTGATCATTGTTTTGAGCCCGTTTTCTGAGCTGGGTCTCACCAGGAACATTAAAATGCATGTAAGACGTTTTCTGTTATTTTTCTAAATTTCTATTTATATCTAGAAATGTGTTTGGTCAAATTTCTCATAAAAACAATTTAAAGTCTCTTTATATCTCCCTAAATTACTGAATTTCGATGAAAAATAATAAGAATAACAACCCCTTGACTTCATGATTGAGTTTTTAGCGCTTAAGAGAATCAGGTTTAACCTTAAAAAAAAACTCGTCTAAATTTTTTTTTTGAAACTTTGGCAGACAGAGGAGATCCTGACCAGTTTTACTTTAATGTATCCCCTGCATTCTCATACAATAGTGAAAACATGTAACCTACATTATTCACCGTTGATTTATGTACCATTTAAAGTTCAGCAAAATAATGGTCATAATTGTGCACGTTGTGCCAATTTGGAAGGGTGTTCATGGACTCTAATGCGTGATATTTAGAATTTAATAATGAAGTTTAATAATCTCACAGTAAGTGAAGCAAGTAACTAAAATAAACAGTCATTTTACCCTGGTCCGTGAATCTAAAATTCTTAAAATTCTATATAAACTACATGTATAACAATAAAATTAGAAATGTATTGTTTTTTACGTCCGATCTAAGTGATACAAAATAATTGTGAAATATAAAAATAGCAGAAGAAAAATGACAAATTTGGGATTTGAACCAACAATCACAAGTTTCAAAGTCTAGCCTGGAGAACGTTATGTATGTAACTCAGGGCTGGTTTCTATATCCTTCGCAAGAGATCTCGCACAGATCTCTGCCACATTGAGATGAAAAACAGCTGAGTCTCAGCTAAATCACCGATAACCAAAAGCGTCAATTTTAGTTCACACCATGGTCACGTCACATGGTCAATTGTTGTCAAATTTAACACTGATTCCAAAAATGCTGTGAAAAATCTCTTAAATGAGTAGATCTGAGGAATACAAATTACAATGTATCTGATCAATTTCCAGTTGAAGTGAAAGAAAAACGAAAACAATTAATTACAGTCATGTTAGAGGCACGTAAACAGGGAAAAAGAGCGGTGCTTGTCCGTGACAAACTCTACATAAACAATGTTTTATATACACAGGGCAGTGGGTCACCTAGCCCCAGATAGGTAGCACGAGGAAAGTATGACTTGTCAGTTCTCTCGTGGAATGTTGAGGGTCTAAAGTCCAGTTTAAATGATAATGATTTTTTTTACTTTTGTTTCGGGGTTTGATTTTGTCTCTTGTTGTGAAACATGGGAGAAAAACGAAAGCATTTTTAAACTGAATGGTTTTGATAAAATTTCTATTCCTAGAGTGGAAAGCTTGAATGGTAAACCAAAACGTGGTCATGGTGGTATCTGTTTATTTTATAAGAATTGTTTGAAGGAGCTGTTTACCGTTGAAAAAGTAGATAAATGTGGATTTTTGTGGTTAAGGTTTAAGAAACAGTATTTTGATACTGAAAATGATATTTTTATGGGTTTTTGTTATATCCCTCCTGTAAATAGTCCTTATTATGCACAACATGAAATCGGTTATTTCGAGCAGTTAGAAAATGATGTTAGAATTAACAGTAATTTAGGTTACGTAACAGTAATAGGCGATCTTAATGCCAGATGTGGTGATAGGCTCGACTATTCTGTAAATTCTGGGCGGGTAGATAGTTTTTTGAATATAGGTCACGATGACGATTTTATTGATGCCGGTTTATCGCGTCGATTCTCAATGGACAAAAATGTTAATTCTTCTGGAAAGAAGCTTATTGACTTGTGTTTATCTAGTGGTCACAGGATAGTTAATGGACGTGTAGGTGATGATAGCGGGGTGGGCAGTTATACGTATATGTGTACACAGGGTAATAGTTTGATAGATTATTTTCTGTGTACTGGTGAATTGTTTCCCTATATTAATAATTTTATCGTTCATGATTTGCAGGCGTGTTCCTCACATGCTCCAATTCAGGTTAATTTATTAATGAATTTTAATGAAAAGCTAGATAATGAAGTTTACAGAGATACACATAAGTTAATGTATGATAAATCTAAAGTTGGTATTTTTAACGAAAAAGTGTCTAGTAAACTAGACTGTTTAAATACAATTGTTAATAAAATAAAAAAACCTTACTTTATCTATTGATGAGGGAATACATATATTTTCAAATACCCTATATGAACAAGCATGCCAAGTATTTGGTATTTTTACTGAGAATTCCGAAAACTGTAACAAGAAAACATTTAGAAAAGTGAGAAATAAATGGTTTAATGGTGATTGTGGGAAAGCAAGAAGAGATTTTCGAGAATCCTGTAAAATGTATCGTAGCACCAGATCTAATGATGATTTGAATGTGCTTAAAATTAAGCGTCGGAATTACAGAAATAATATTCGAAGGGCCAATACATTATTTAATTATAAACAAAGACAAGATTTGCATAATATGGCTAAGTCTAATCCGAATAAGTTTTGGAATGAAATTAAAAAGATTAAAGGTAGAAACAACAAAAAATCTGATATATCTAATGATGATTTTTATGATCATTTTAGTGAACTATTTTCAAATGTTAACCATTTTAAAAATGATACCGTTGAAAATGAGTTAAATGAGTACACATTTACAGAGTCTTTAGATATTTTGATCGAGAAATTGTTGTTGATGAAATTAATTCAGCCATATTATCTTTAAAGAGGGGTAAAAGTGCTGGGTATGATAACCTAATACCAGAGTTATTTATTGACTGTGTTGATATATTGTCACCTCTGTTATGTGAATTGTTTAACCATATATTTTCAATGAGTATTTATCCTGACAGTTGGACAAAGGGCATTATTGTTCCTGTTCCTAAGAAAGGAAATTTAAGTAAGGTAAATAATTATGGAGGCATAGCTTTGACTAGTATATTTTCTAAAATTTTCTCTAGTATAATTAATAAAAGATTATTACAGTGGGCAGATGACTATAATAATTATATTGAATGATTTTCAATATGGCTTTAGGAAAAATCGGAGTACAGTTGATGGTATTTTTGTTTTAAGTAGTCTCATTGATAAAGTTATAAATTATGGAAAAAAAAATTGTATTGTTGCTTTGTTGATTTTAAAAAAGCTTTTGACCTTGTTTATAGAAAAGGTATATTTGTTAAACTGATAAGGTATGGTTGTTCGACTAAAGTTATAAAGATAATCCAGTCAATGTATTCCACAGTAAAAACTTGTGTACGTACAAATGGCATTTGTTCTAACTTTTTAGCTCACCTGAGCACAAAGTGCTCAAGGTGAGCTTTTGTGATCGCCCTTCGTCCGGCGTCCGTCGTCGTCCGTCGTCAACAATTTGCTTTAAACGACATCTCCTCTGAAATCGCTGGACATAATTTAATGAAACTTGGCAGGAATGTTCCATGGGGTGAGGCTCTACATAAGTTGCTAAAATAAAGTTGATCCATGAAGAACTCTGGTTGCCATGGCAACAAAAAGAAGAAAAAAATGAAAAGTTTAAAAATCATCTCCTTCAAAACTACTGGCCAGATTTTAAAATAAATTGGTACAGATGTTCCTTGGGTCAACCTCTACCAAAGTTGCTAAAATTATTCCGATCCGTAAAAAAACATGGCCGCCAGGGGCGGGGCTTATTTGCCTTATATGTATATAGAGAAACCTTTAAACAACATCTCCTCTGAAACCACTGGACAGAATTTGATTAAACTTGGCAGGGATGATCCTTGGGTCAACCTTCACAAAAGTTGCTAAAATAAACTTGATCCATGTAGAACTCTGGTTGCCATGGCAACAAAAAGGAAAAAAAATGAAAACTTTAAAAATCATCTTCTTCAAAACTACTGGCCAGATTTTAAAATAAATTGGTGCAGATGTTCCTTGGGTCAACCTCTACCAAAGTTGCTAAAATTATTCCGATCCGTAAAAAAACATGGGCGCCAGGGGTGGGACTTATTTGCCTTATATGTATATAGAGAAACCTTTAAACAACATCTCCTCTGAAACCACTGGACAGAATTTGATTAAACTTGGCAGGGATGATCCTTGGGTCAACCTTCACAAAAGTTGCTAAAATAAACTTGATCCATGTAGAACTCTGGTTGCCATGGCAACAAAAAGAAGAAAAAAATGAAAAGTTTAAAAATCATCTTCTTCAAAACTACTGGCCAGATTTTAAAATAAATTGGTACAGATGTTCCTTGGGTCAACCTCTACCAAAGTTGCTAAAATTATTCCGATCCGTAAAAAAACATGGCCGCCAGGGGCGGGGCTTATTTGCCTTATATGTATATAGGGAAAACTTTTATCAACATTTCCTCTTAAACCACTGGACAGAATTTGATTAAACTTGGCAGGGATGATCCTTGGGTCAACCTTCACAAAAGTTGCTAAAGTAAACTTGATCCATGCAGAACTCTGGTTGCCATGGCAACAAAAAGAAAAAAAATGGAAACTTTAAAAATCATCTTCTTCAAAACTACTGGCCAGATTTTAAAATAAATTGGTACAGATGTTCCTTGGGTCAACCTCTACCAAAGTTGCTAAAATTATTCCGATCCGTAAAAAAACATGGGCGCCAGGGGTGGGACTTATTTGCCTTATATGTATATAGAGAAACCTTTAAACACCATCTCTGAAACCACCGGACAGAATTTGATTAAACTTGGCAGGGATGATCCTTGGGTCAACCTTCACAAAAGTTGCTAAAATAAACTTGATCCATGTAGAACTCTGGTTGCCATGGCAACAAAAAGAAGAAAAAAATGAAAACTTTAAAAATCATCTTCTTCAAAACTACTGGCCAGATTTTAAAATAAATTGGTACAGATGTTCCTTGGGTCAACCTCTACCAAAGTTGCTAAAATTATTCCGATCCGTAAAAAAACATGGGCGCCAGGGGTGGGACTTATTTGCCTTATATGTATATAGAGAAACCTTTAAACAACATCTCTGAAACCACCGGACAGAATTTGATTAAACTTGTCAGGGATGATCCTTGGGTCAACCTTCACAAAAGTTGCTAAAATAAACTTGATCCATGTAGACCTCTGGTTGCCATGGCAACAAAAAGAAGAAAGAAATGAAAACTTTAAAAATCATCTTCTTCAAAACTACTGTCCAGATTTTAAAATAAATTGGTACAGATGTTCCTTGGGTCAACTTCTACCAAAGTTGCTAAAATTATTCCGATCTGTAAAAAAACATGGCCGCCAGGGGCGCGGCTTATTTACCTTACATGTATATAGAGAAACCTTTAAACAACATCTTCTCTGAAACCACTGGACAGAATTTGATTAAACTTGGCAGGGATGATCCTTGAGTCAACGTACACAAAAGTTGAAAAAATAAACTTGATCCACGTAGAACTCTGGTTGCCATGGCAACAAAAAGAAAAGAAAATGGAAACTTTAAAAATCATCTTCTTCAAAACTACTGGCCAGATTTTAAAATAAATTGGTACAGATGTTCCTTGGGTCAACCTCTACCAAAGTTGCTAAAATTCTTCCGATCCGTAAAAAACATGGCCGCCAGGGGCGGGGCTTATTTGCCTTATATGTATATAGGGAAAACTTTTATCAACATTTCCTCTGAAACCACTGGACAGAATTTGATTAAACTTGGCAGGGATGATTCTTGGGTCAACCTTCACAAAAGTTGCTAAAATAAACTTGATCCATGCAGAACTCTGGTTGCCATGGCAACAAAAAGAAGAAAAAATGGAAACTTTAAAAATCATCTTCTTCAAAACTACTGGCCAGATTTTAAAATAAATTGGTACAGATGTTCCTTGGGTCAACCTCTACCAAAGTTGCTAAAATTATTCCGATCCGTAAAAAAACATGGGCGCCAGGGGTGGGACTTATTTGCCTTATATGTATATAGAGAAACCTTTAAACAACATCTCTGAAACCACCGGACAGAATTTGATTAAACTTGGCAGGGATGATCCTTGGGTCAACCTTCACAAAAGTTGCTAAAATAAAGTTGATCCATGTAGAACTCTGGTTGCCATGGCAACAAAAAGAAGAAAGAAATGAAAACTTTAAAAATCATCTTCTTCAAAACTACTGGCCAGATTTTAAAATAAATTGGTACAGTTGTTCCTTGGGTCAACCTCTACCAAAGTTGCTAAAATTATTCCGATCCGTAAAAAAACATGGGCGCCAGGGGTGGGACTTATTTGCCTTATATGTATATAGAGAAACCTTTAAACAACATCTCTGAAACCACCGGACAGAATTTGATTAAACTTGTCAGGGATGATCCTTGGGTCAACCTTCACAAAAGTTGCTAAAATAAACTTGATCCATGTAGAACTCTGGTTGCCATGGCAACAAAAAGAAGAAAGAAATGAAAACTTTAAAAATCATCTTCTTCAAAACTACTGGCCAGATTTTAAAATAAATTGGTACAGATGTTCCTTGGGTCAACTTCTACCAAAGTTGCTAAAATTATTCCGATCTGTAAAAAAACATGGCCGCCAGGGGCGCGGCTTATTTACCTTACATGTATATAGAGAAACCTTTAAACAACATCTTCTCTGAAACCACTGGACAGAATTTGATTAAACTTGGCAGGGATGATCCTTGGGTCAACCTACACAAAAGTTGAAAAAATAAACTTGATCCACGTAGAACTCTGGTTGCCATGGCAACAAAAAGAAAAGAAAATGGAAACTTTAAAAATCATCTTCTTCAAAACTACTGGCCAGATTTTAAAATAAATTGGTACAGATGTTCCTTGGGTCAACCTCTACCAAAGTTGCTAAAATTATTCCGATCCGTAAAAAAACATGGCCGCAATGGGGCGGGGATTATTTGCCTTATATGTATATAGAGAAACATTCAAACAACATCTCCTCTGAAACCACTGGACAGAATTTGATTAAACTTGACAGGGATGATCCTTGGGTCAACCTTCACAAAAGTTGCTAAAATAAACTTGATCCATGTAGAACTCTGGTTGCCATGGCAACAAAAAGAAAAAAAATGGAAACTTTAAAAATCATCTTCTTCAAAACTACTGGCCAGATTTTAAAATAAATTGGTACAGATGTTCCTTGGGTCAACCTCTACCAAAGTTGCTAAAATTATTCCGATCCGTAAAAAAACATGGCCGCCAGGGGCGGGGCTTATTTGCCTTATATGTATATAGGGAAACATTTTATCAACATTTCTCTCTTAAACCACTGGACAGAATTTGATTAAACTTGGCAGGGATGATCCTTGGGTCAACCTTCACAAAAGTTGCTAAAGTAAACTTGATCCATGAGAACTCTGGTTGCCATGGCAACAAAAAAAAAAAAAATGGAAACTTTAAAAATCATCTTCTTCAAAACTACTGGCCAGATTTTAAAATAAATTGGTACAGATGTTCCTTGGGTCAACCTCTACCAAAGTTGCTAAAATTTTCCGATCCGTAAAAAAACATGGCCGCCAGGGGTGGGACTTATTTGCCTTATATGTATATAGGAAACCTTTTAATCAACATCCTCTCAAACCACGGACAGAATTTGATTAAACTTGGCAGGGATGATCCTTGGGTCAACCTTCACAAAAGTTGCTAAAATAAACTTGATCCATGTAAAACTCTGGTTGCCATGGCAACAAAAAGAAGAAAAAAATGAAACTTTAAAAATCATCTTCTTCAAAACTACTGGCCAGATTTTAAAATAAATTGGTACAGATGTTCCTTGGGTCAACTCTACCAAAGTTGCTAAAATTATTCCAATCCGTAAAAAAACATGGGCGCCAGGGGTGGGACTTATTTGCCTTATATGTATATAGAGAAACCTTTAAACAACATCTCTGAAACCACCGGACAGAATTTGATTAAACTTGTGCAGGGATGATCCTTGGGTCAACCTTCACAAAAGTTGCTAAAATAAACTTGATCCATGTAGAACTCTGGTTGCCATGGCAACAAAAAGAAGAAAGAAATGAAAACTTTAAAAATCATCTTCTTCAAAACTACTGCCAGATTTTAAAATAAATTGGTACAGATGTTCCTTGGGTCAACTTCTTACCAAAGTTGCTAAAATTATTCCGATCGTAAAAAAACATGGGCCGCCAGGGGCGCGGCTTATTTCCTTATATGTATATAGAGAAACCTTTAAACAACATCTTCTCTGAAACCACTGGACAGAATTTGATTAAACTTGCAGGGATGATCCTTGAGTCAACTGTACACAAAAGTTGAAAAATAAACTTGATCCAGTAGAACTCTGGTTGCCATGGCAACAAAAAGAAGAAGAAATGAAACTTTAAAAATCATCTTCTTCAAAACTACTGGCCAGATTTTAAAATAAATTGGTACAGATGTTCCTTGGGTCAACCTCTACCAAAGTTGCTAAATTATTCCGATCCGTAAAAAAACATGGCCGCCATGGGGCGGGGATTATTTGCCTTATATGTATAAGAGAAACTTCAAACAACATCTTCTCTGAAACCACTGGACAGAATTTGATTAAACTTGACAGGGATGATCCTTGGGTCAACCTCACAAAAGTTGCTAAAAAATAAACTTGATCCACGAGAACTCTGGTTGCCATGGCAACAAAAAGAAAAAAAATGGAAACTTTAAAAATCATCTTCTTCAAAACTAAAAAAAAAAAAAAAAAAAATTCCGATCCGTAAAAAAACATGGCCGCAATGGGGCGGGGATTATTTGCCTTATATGTATATAGAGAAACATTCAAACAACATCTCCTCTGAAACCACTGGACAGAATTTGATTAAACTTGACAGGGATGATCCTTGGGTCAACCTTCACAAAAGTTGCTAAAATAAACTTGATCGATGTAGAACTCTGGTTGCCATGGCAACAAAAAGAAAAAAAATGGAAACTTTAAAAATCATCTTCTTCAAAACTACTGGCCAGATTTTAAAATAAATTGGTACAGATGTTCCTTGGGTCAACCTCTACCAAAGTTGCTAAAATTATTCCGATCCGTAAAAAAACATGGCCGCCAGGGGCGGGGCTTATTTGCCTTATATGTATATAGGGAAAACTTTTATCAACATTTCCTCTGAAACCACTGGACAGAATTTGATTAAACTTGGCAGGGATGATCCTTGGGTCAACCTTCACAAAAGTGGCTAAAATAAAGTTGATCCATGCAGAACTCTGGTTGCCATGGCAACAAAAAGAAAAAAATGGAAACTTTAAAAATCATCTTCTTCAAAACTACTGGCCAGATTTTAAAATAAATTGGTACAGATGTTCCTTGGGTCAACCTCTACCAAAGTTGCTAAAATTATTCCGATCCGTAAAAAAACATGGCGCCAGGGGGGGACTTATTTGCCTTATATGTATATAGGAAACATTTAAACACCATCTCTGAAACCACCGGACAGAATTTGATTAAACTTGGCAGGGATGATCCTTGGGTCAACCTTCACAAAAGTTGCTAAAAATAAACTTGATCCATGTAGAACTCTGGTTGCCATGGCAACAAAAAGAAGAAAAAAATGAAACTTTAAAAAATCATCTTCTTCAAACTACTGGCCAGATTTTAAAATAAATTGGTACAGATGTTCCTTGGGTCAACCTCTACCAAAGTTGCTAAAATTATTCCGATCCGTAAAAAAACATGGGCGCCAGGGGTGGGACTTATTTGCCTTATATGTATATAGGGAAAACTTTTATCAACATTTCCTCTGAAACCACCGGACAGAATTTGATTAAACTTGGCAGGGATGATCCTTGGGTCAACCTTCACAAAAGTTGCTAAAATAAACTTGATCCATGCAGAACTCTGGTTGCCATGGCAACAAAAAGAAAAAAAAATGGAAACTTTAAAAATCATCTTCTTCAAAACTACTGGCCAGATTTTAAAATAAATTGGTACAGATGTTCCTTGGGTCAACCTCTACCAAAGTTGCTAAAATTATTCCGATCCGTAAAAAAACATGGGCGCCAGGGGTGGGACTTATTTGCCTTATATGTATATAGAGAAACCTTTAAACAACATCTCTGAAACCACCGGACAGAATTTGATTAAACTTGGCAGGGATGATCCTTGGGTCAACCTTCACAAAAGTTGCTAAAATAAACTTGATCCATATAGAACTCTGGTTGCCATGGCAACAAAAACAGAAAAAAAAAATGAAAACTTTAAAAATCATCTTCTTCAAAACTACTGGCCAGATTTTAAAATAAATTGATACAGATGTTCCTTGGGTCAATCTATTTATCTCAGGTAAGCGATTTAGGGCCATCATGGGCCCTTAGTTTGATAGCTATTCTGGTGTGAAACAGGGAGAAACATTGTCACCTCTTCTTTATCTGTTGTTTATTAATGACATATATCTTCATTTAAGTCAGAATAATACTTTACGTTCATCAGATGTCATAGATATTGATGGTATTAATTTATTCATGTTGTTTTTTATATAATAAGTTTGACTTAAAAAAAATGAAACATTCAAAATTGTGGAAATATATACATATCTTGGTGTTGCATTAAGATCTAATTCTTGTTTTTATATGTCTCAAAAAAATTTTATCAAAGAGTGCATTGAAAGCATTATATTCTTTAAATTCTTTATTTGATTGTATTGCAATAAGTATAAAGGAAAAAATTAAGCTTTTTGACAGTATGGTTTTGCCAATTTTATGTTATGGGTGTGAAGTCTGGGGTTTCCATAAAGCCCCTGACATTGAACGTATACATCTGAAATTTCTTAAGCAGTTACTGTGTGTAAAACAAAAAACATTCAATGTTGCTGTGTACGGTGAGTTAGGAAGGTTTCCTCTTATTATTATGCGTAAAATTCGCTTAGTGAAATATTGGTATAAAATAATTATAATCTTTTAATTTTAAATTAATAATAATGGTAATTTTTTTTTTTTTAAAATTTTTGTAAGAATATCTTAATAGTATCATTCAGAGGCAGTACATACAAGGCTGGTTTTATTCTGTTGAAAATAGTGGTAAATTAGATACATATTGTTGTTTTAAAAATTCTTTTGAAATTGAACCATTCATATTGAAAATTGATAATCCTTCACATTGTAAATCTTTAGCTAAATTAAGATGTTCTTCTCATAGTTTGGCAGTTGAAGAGGGGCGATACAAAAATATTGAGAGAGAACACAGAAAATGTAATTGTTGTAATATGAATGTTGTAGAAAATGAATATCATTTTGTTTTAATTTGTCCATTCTATAATGACCTAAGGCGTAAGTTATTACCTAAATATTTTTGTTCCTGGCCAACTATTACTAAATTTAAATTACTAATGAAAACAAACCAAACAGGTGTTATTAAAAAATTATAATTGTTTTATTATAAAATGTATTGATATAAAAATATTTGTTTAAACTTTTTGTAATTGTTCCTTTAAACTATACAGAATTTGAAATATGTTAATTGTATTACTATGTATTACATACTTTTCACTTATATATGCATACTGTGATTGTGACGCCATGTATTGTATGGCGATAAACTGTGCATGTTTATGCCAAATAAACTATTGAATTGAATTGAATTGAATTGAATTGGTAACACATTGTGGCAGTGATTGATGCGGGGCCAACCCACTGCACTGGAGTTCTCCACTTAAGCCGTGTAAATTCTACATGTACACGTATCTTGAATATTCTATGGTTATTCCCATTTTTCCTTGATAAAGGCTTTCAGAAGATTGGTTTTACTAATACATGAATGTTTCATTTGGGCATTTAGTTGTGATGTAATCAACAACAATTTCAACCATCTTTAAAATATAACAATCCCTTGAAATATTAACTGCTCCATAACCATATTTAATAATATACATATATCTATTTATTGAATTTAATTACCTAGGTTTATACTCGATGTTTGTTAATTAACTGTCTAATTTTTGTGCTATTGCTTAATAAACATATCATCAAATTAAACATATTTATATTTTCAGGTTTTGCCTAACATGTGGTATAATATGCTTACATGTTCACTATGTAGCCTTCATTTATTAGGTTTTCGCCTCTGCAGGGCGAAAACCTATTGTTCTTCTTCTGTTGATTTGTTTTTAGGTTTTCGCCTCTGCAGGGCGAAAACCTATTGTTCTTCTTCTGTTGATTTGTTTTTTTTTTTAGGTTTTCGCCTCTGCAGGGCGAAAACCTATTGTTCTTCTTCTGTTGATTTGTTTTTTTTTTTATTTTTATTATTTTTCCAATTCCACCCATTTTTGTGTCCAGCCTAGCGGCCAAATGAAAAAAGCTACAGCTATGAAATTTTGGGCATGGAGTCATCTTTATCTGAACATGTGCCTAATTGGTCAAACTTTTCACTTTTGTTTCTGATTTAGCCACTAGGGGGCGCAATGCATGTAATCACTGTTTTGCTAATAACTCAAAAATTTGAAACCTGATTTAGATGCGGTTTTTTACATAATGTTCCTTGTTGACAGCCCAATCAAACATAATAAATATCTCATCATCGAGTACGGGAAAAAAATTGTTCTAGGAGAGGTTGAATGTTCAAACCTTGGAAAAAAGTGAAATAATGAGGGTAGGTCTACGAAAAACCTTCCCACTTTTGTTAGAGATCAGATAGAAGAATTCTGTTTGCTGCATACGATTTGCAAGACATATACGCACAAAATATATGGGGTGGTGAATTTAGGAAATGCGTGGTTTGTCCTCTAGAAAAGGTCAAACTTCACTAAATTTTAGGAAAAATTAAAATTTCAAAAACATGTTTTTGTCGCTCCTGACTTTATTTTCTGTTCATTCTTCATGATATTTTCACAAGTGATGTATTGTTATGTCTGAAAGGGCCTCACAATAAAAAAATTAAAAGAAATTTGAAAAGGTCAAGGTCATATTACGATTATTGTGTTTTTATTCGGCCACAAATAGCTCAAAAACTAAAAATATTTCATTGAGAGTATATGAACAAAAGTTTTAGTTTTTAAAGAGCTCTTTCCAGTGATGTTTAGTTTTTATAGATCGGACATGATTTGGTCATTATACGGCAGTCCAAAGTTTGATCCTTTTTTGGAATAATTGTAAATCAGGTTTTATGCTTCAAATTCTGATACACAAGAATAAAAAGTTTGACTTGTGCGACTAGTATACTTGATTGAACTATTTGCTGCTTTGCTAGGTACCAAACAGTAAAATTTTAATCAATTTTCTATCTCATTTTGCCGCTAGGGGGCGCTTTTCTTGAAATCATTCTTTTGCTTATAACTGAAAAAGTTGAAGCCTGATCCAAATGCGGTTAATTGAATTATGTTCCTTGTTGATAGCCTAATAAAATATGATAGTTTCTAGGTATGAGTGGCTGAAACTTTTTGAGCTAGTAACGGAAAGTTGAAAGTTCGAATCTCGTAAAAAAACTGCAAATGAGGGTAGGTCTACGAAAAACCTATCCATTTTTGTTAGAAATCAGATAGAAGAATTCTGTTTGCTGCAAATGATTTGCAAGACATATACGCACAAAATATGGGGTGGCGAATTAAGAAATGCATGGTTTGTCCTCTAGAAACGGTCAAACTTCACTAAATTTTAGGAAAAATTAAAATTTCAAAAACATGTTTTTGTCGCTCCTGACTTTATTTTCTGTTCATTCTTCATGATATTTTCACAAGTTATGTATTGTTATGTTTGAAAGGGCCTCACAATAAAAAAATTAAAAGAAATTTGAAAAGGTCAAGGTCATATTACGATTATTGTGTTTTTATTCGGCCACAAATAGCTCCAAAACTAAAAATATTTAATTGAGAGTATATGAACAAAAGTTTTAGTTCTTAAAGAGCTCTTTCCAGTGATGTTTAGTTTTTGAAGATCGGACTTGATTTGGTCATTATACGGCAGTCCAAAGTTTGATCCTTTTTTGGAATAATTGTAAATCAGGTTTTATGCTTCAAATTCTGATACACAAGAATAAAAAGTTTGACTTGTGCGACTAGTATACTTGATTGAACTATTTGCTGCTTTGCTAGGTACCAAACAGTAAAATTTTAATCAATTTTCTATCTCATTTTGCCGCTAGGGGGCGCTTTTCTTGAAATCATTCTTTTGCTTATAACTGAAAAAGTTGAAGCCTGATCCAAATGCGGTTAATTGAATTATGTTCCTTGTTGATAGCCTAATAAAATATGATAGTTTCTAGGTATGAGTGGCTGAAACTTTTTGAGCTAGTAACGGAAAGTTGAAAGTTCGAATCTCGTAAAAAAACTGCAAATGAGGGTAGGTCTACGAAAAACCTATCCATTTTTGTTAGAAATCAGATAGAAGAATTCTGTTTGCTGCAAATGATTTGCAAGACATATACGCACAAAATATATGGGGTGGCGAATTAAGAAATGCATGGTTTGTCCTCTAGAAACGGTCAAACTTCACTAAATTTTAGGAAAAATTAAAATTTCAAAAACATGTTTTTGTCGCTCCTGACTTTATTTTCTGTTCATTCTTCATGATATTTTCACAAGTTATGTATTGTTATGTTTGAAAGGGCCTCACAATAAAAAAATTAAAAGAAATTTGAAAAGGTCAAGGTCATATTACGATTATTTTTTTATTCGGCCACAAATAGCTCCAAAACTAAAAATATTTAATTGAGAGTATATGAACAAAAGTTTTAGTTCTTAAAGAGCTCTTTCCAGTGATGTTAAGTTTTTGAAGATCGGACTTGATCTTTTCATTTTACGGCAGTCCAAAGTTTGATCCTTTTTTGGAATAATTGTAAATCAGGTTTTATGCTTCGAATTCTGATACACAAGAATAAAAAAGTTTGACTTGTGCGACTAGTATACTTGATTGAACAATTTGCTGCTTTGCTAGGTACCAAACAGTAAAATTTTAATCAATTTTCTATCTCATTTTGCCGCTAGGGGGCGCTTTTCTTGAAATCATTCTTTTGCTTATAACTCAAAAAGTTGAAGCCTGATCCAAATGCGGTTAATTGAATTATGTTCCTTGTTGATAGCCTAATAAAATATGATAGTTTCTAGGTATGAGTGGCTGAAACTTTTTGAGCTAGTAACGGAAGGTTGTTAGTTCGAATCTCGTAAAAAAACTGCAAATAAGGGTAGGTCTCCGAAAAACTTATCCATTTTTGTTAGAAATCAGATAGAAGAATTCTGTTTGCTGCAAATGATTTGCAAGACATATACGCACAAAATATATGGGGTGGCGAATTTAAGAAATGCATGGTTTGTCCTCTAGAAAAAGGTCAAACTTCACTAAATTTAAGGAAAAATTAAAATTTCAAAAACATGTTTTTTTGTCGCACCTGACTTTATTTTCTGTTCATTCTTCATGAAATTTTCACAAGTTATGTATTGTTATGTTTGAAAGGGCCTCACAATTAAAAAGTTAAAAAACATTGAAAAGGTCAAGGTTATATTACGATAATTGTGTTTTTATTCGGCCCCAAAGTGCTCCAAATCTAAAAATATTTCATTGAGAGTATATGAACAAAAGTTTTAGTTCTAAATAGTTCTTTCGTATAATGTTTAGTTTTTGAAGATCGGACTTGATCTTTTCATTTTACGGCAATCCAAAGTTTGATCCTTTTTTGGAATAATTGTTATTCAGCTTTTATGCTTAAAATTGTGATATATAAAAAAAGAATGTTCGATTAGTGCGACTTATATACTTGTTTGAACTATTTGCTGCATTTCTAGGTATATAGTTGTAAAATTTTTATCATTTTTTTTTTCATTTTGCCGCTAGAGGGCGCTTTGCTTAAAATCACTCTTTTGCCTATAACTCAAAACGTTAAAGTCTAATTGAAATGCGGTTTTCAGCATTTTGTTCCTTGTTGACAGCACCACAGAATGTGATGTGATGTGATGATAGGGTATGGGGAAATATTTGCGCTAGAGGAGTTTGAATGTTCTAACATTCCAAAAAAAACCAAAAAACAAACAAAACAAAAACAAAACAAAAAACTGTGCAAATGAGAGTAGGTCTTCAAAAAACCTTTGCGTTCTGTTTCATATTAAAAATTGTGGCTGAGTTGAAATAAAGTGTTCAAGTTGATTAGGTTAAAAGCGAAAACCAAGATACCGCTTGCGGTTCTAGTTTATTTTTATTATTTTTCCAATTCCACCCATTTTTGTGTCCAGCCTAGCGGCCAGATGAAAAAAGCTACAGCTATGAAATTTTGGGCATGGAGTCATCTTTATCTGAACATGTGCCTAATTGGTCAAACTTTTCACTTTTCTTTCTGATTTAGCCACCAGGGGGCGCAATGCATGTAATCACTGTTTTGCTAATAACTCAAAAATGTGAAACCTGATTTAGATGCGGTTTTTTACATAATGTTCCTTGTTTACAGCCCAAACAAATATGATGGAAATCTCATCATCGAGTACGGGAAAAAAATTGTTCTAGGAGAGGTTGAATGTTCGAACCTTAGAAAAAAGTGAAATAATGAGGGTAGGTCTACGAAAAACCTTCCCACTTTTGTTAGAGATCAGATAGAAGAATTCTGTTTGCTGCATACGATTTGCAAGACATATACGCACAAAATATATGGGGTGGCGAATTTAGGAAATGCGTGGTTTGTCCTCTAGAAAAGGTCAAACTTCACTAAATTTTAGGAAAAATTAAAATTTAAAAAACATGTTTTTGTCGCTCCTGACTTTATTTTCTGTTCATTCTTCATGAAATTTTCACACAATATGTATTTTCATGTTTGAAAGGGCCTCACAATAAAAAAATTAAAAGAAATTTGAAAAGGTCAAGGTCATATTACGATTATTGTGTTTTTATTCGGCCACAAATAGCTCCAAAACTAAAAATATTTCATTGAGAGTATATGAACAAAAGTTTTAGTTCTTCAAGAGCTCTTTCCAGTGATGTTTAGTTTTTGAAGATCGAACTTGATTTGGTCATTATACGGCAGTCCAAAGTTTGATCATCTTTTGGAATAATTGTAAATCAGGTTTTATGCTTCAAATTCTGATATACAAGAACTTGTGCGACTAGTATACTTGATTGAACTATTTGCTGCTTTGCTAGGTACCAAACAGTAAAATTTTAATCAATTTTCTATCTCATTTTGCCGCTAGGGGGCGCTTTTCTTGAAATCATTCTTTTGCTTATAACTCAAAAGGTTGAAGCCTGATCCAAATGCGGTTAATTGAATTATGTTCCTTGTTGATAGCCTAATAAAATATGATAGTTTCTAGGTATGAGTGGCTGAAACTTTTTGAGCTAGTAACGGAAGGTTGAAAGTTCGAATCTCGTAAAAAAACTGCAAATGAGGGTAGGTCTACGAAAAACCTATCCATTTTTGTTAGAAATCAGATAGAAGAATTCTGTTTGCTGCAAATGATTTGCAAGACATATACGCACAAAATATATGGGGTGGCGAATTTAAGAAATGCATGGATTGTCCTCTAGAAAAAGGTCAAATTTCACTAAATTTTAGGAAAAATTAAAATTTCAAAAACATGTTTTTTTGTCGCTCCTGACTTTATTTTCTGTTCATTCTTCATGAAATTTTCACAAGTTATGTATTGTTATGTTTGAAAGGGCCTCACAATTAAAAAGTTAAAAAACATTGAAAAGGTCAAGGTTATATTACGATAATTGTGTTTTTATTCGGCCCCAAAGTGCTCCAAATCTAAAAATATTTCATTGAGAGTATATGAACAAAAGTTTTAGTTCTAAATAGTTCTTTCGTATAATGTTTAGTTTTTGAAGATCGGACTTGATCTTTTCATTTTACGGCAATCCAAAGTTTGATCCTTTTTTGGAATAATTGTTATTCAGCTTTTATGCTTAAAATTGTGATATATAAAAAAGAATGTTCGATTAGTGCGACTTATATACTTGTTTGAACTATTTGCTGCATTTCTAGGTATATAGTTGTAAAATTTTTATCATTTTTTTTTTCATTTTGCCGCTAGAGGGCGCTTTGCTTAAAATCACTCTTTTGCCTATAACTCAAAACGTTAAAGTCTAATTGAAATGCGGTTTTCAGCATTTTGTTCCTTGTTGACAGCACCACAGAATGTGATGTGATGTGATGATAGGGTATGGGGAAATATTTGCGCTAGAGGAGTTTGAATGTTCTAACATTCCAAAAAAAACCAAAAAACAAACAAAACAAAAACAAACAAAAAACTGTGCAAATGAGAGTAGGTCTTCAAAAAACCTTTGCGTTCTGTTTCATATTAAAAATTGTGGCTGAGTTGAAATAAAGTGTTCAAGTTGATTAGGTTAAAAGCGAAAACCAAGATACCGCTTGCGGTTCTAGTTTATTTTTATTATTTTTCCAATTCCACCCATTTTTGTGTCCAGCCTAGCGGCCAGATGAAAAAAGCTACAGCTATGAAATTTTGGGCATGGAGTCATCTTTATCTGAACATGTGCCTAAATGGTCAAACTTTTCACTTTTGTTTCTGATTTAGCCACTAGGGGGCGCAATGCATGTAATCACTGTTTTGCTAATAACTCAACAATTTGAAACCTGATTTAGATGCGGTTTTTTACATAATGTTCCTTGTTGACAGCCCAATCAAATATGATGGAAATCTCATCATCGATTACGGGAAAAAAATTGTTCTAGGAGAGGTTGAATGTTCGAACCTTGGAAAAAAGTGAAATAATGAGGGTAGGTCTACGAAAAACCTTCCCACTTTTGTTAGAGATCAGATAGAAGAATTCTGTTTGCTGCATACGATTTGCAAGACATATACGCACAAAATATATGGGGTGGCGAATTTAGGAAATGCGTGGTTTGTCCTCTAGAAAAGGTCAAACTTCACTAAATTTTAGGAAAAATTAACATTTCAAAAACATGTTTTTGTCGCTCCTGACTTTATTTTCCGTTCATTCTTCATGATATTTTCACACAATATGTATTGTTATGTTTGAAACGGGCCTCACAATAAAAAAATCAAAAGAAATTTGAAAAGGTCAAGGTCATATTACGATTATTGTGTTTTTATTCGGCCACAAATAGCTCCAAAACTAAAAATATTTCATTGAGAGTATATGAACAAAAGTTTTAGTTCTTAAAGAGCTCTTTCCAGTGATGTTTAGTTTTTGAAGATCGGACTTGATTTGGTCATTATACGGCAGTCCAAAGTTTGATCCTTTTTTGGAATAATTGTAAATCAGGTTTTATGCTTCAAATTCTGATACACAAGAATAAAAAGTTTGACTTGTGCGACTAGTATACTTGATTGAACTATTTGCTGCTTTGCTAGGTACCAAACAGTAAAATTTTAATCAATTTTCTATCTCATTTTGCCGCTAGGGGGGCGCTTTTCTTGAAATCATTCTTTTGCTTATAACTCAAAAAGTTGAAGCCTAATCCAAATGCGGTTAATTGAATTATGTTCCTTGTTGATAGCCTAATAAAATATGATAGTTTCTAGGTATGAGTGGCTGAAACTTTTTGAGCTTGTAACGGAAGGTTGAAAGTTCGAATCTCGTAAAAAAACTGCAAATGAGAGTAGGTCTACGAAAAACCTATCCATTTTTGTTAGAAATCAGATAGAAGAATTCTGTTTGCTGCAAATGATTTGCAAGACATATACGCACAAAATATATGGGGTGGCGAATTTAAGAAATGCATGGTTTGTCCTCTAGAAAAAGGTCAAACTTCACTTAATTTTAGGAAAAATTAAAATTTCAAAAACATGTTTTTTTGTCGCTCCTGACTTTATTTTCTGTTCATTCTTCATGAAATTTTCACAAGTTATGTATTGTTATGTTTGAAAGGGTCTCACAATTAAAAAGTTAAAAAACATTGAAAAGGTCAAGGTCATATTACGATAATTGTGTTTTTATTCGGCCACAAAGTGCTTCAAATCTAAAAATAATTCATTGAGAGTATATGAACAAAAGTTTTAGTTCTAAATAGTTCTTTCGTATAATGTTTAGTTTTTGAAGATCGGACTTGATCTTTTCATTTTACGGCAATCCAAAGTTTGATCCTTTTTTGGAATAATTGTTATTCAGTTTTTATGCTTAAAATTGTGAAATTTAAGAAAAAGAATGTTCGATTAGTGCGACTTATATACTTGTTTGAACTATTTGCTGAATTTCTAGGTACCTAATTGTAAAATTTTTATCATTTTTTTTCTCATTTTGCCGCTAGAGGGCGCTTTGCTTAAAATCACTCTTTTGCCTATAACTCAAAACGTTAAAGTCTAATTGAAATGCGGTTTTCAGCATTTTTTTCCTTGTTGACAGCACCACAGAATGTGATATGATGTGATGATAGGGTATGGGGAAATATTTGCGCTAGAGGAGTTTGAATGTTCTAACATTCAAAAAAAAAAAAAAAAAAAAAATAAAACTGTGCAAATGAGAGTAGGTCTTCAAAAAACCTTTGCGTTCTGTTTCATATTAAAAATTGTGGCTGAGTTGAAATAAAGTGTTCAAGTTGATTAGGTTAAAAGCGAAAACCAAGATACCGCTTGCGGTTCTAGTTTATTTTGTCCTTCTTATAACTTGCATGCATGGAAATGTATGTTTGTGTCTTGGTCATGTGTAAATGTATTGTTTTGTAAATGGCCAAAGGCATTGTATTATGCTGATTTGCCAATAAACTGAAATACTGTTAAAAATATAACACACTCGGGATTTATACCACAAGCAGATAATGCATTTCAGCATTTGATGAAATATTCATGATTTGTCTGACACATCCATACTCTATATACATGTAAATCAGCAATGTTTTTTTCATAAATTTAAATTAAAAGTCCTGTATCCTATATCCCGGAACATTCAGCCTAAATATAAGGAAAATATCACAAAACCATTTAATTGCTTCTTATATTTTTCTCCAAACGATACTAAAAGAAACCGATTCGACTTCAACAAACAATACTTAGCGATTAGTAACGCTTAAAAACTTATATAAGCAAGGACATATTTCTCCAATCTTAATTAACGACATATTTAAAGTAAATGACGAAACTTACATGCTTAGTTATCTATCTAGCCAATGGTATTTTTATGAAACGAAAAAAGGGGATTTAAGGGGGGGGGGACCCTAAGTACTTGTGTATTACTATAAACGCCAAGTAATGTTTAATATAGTGGCGATTGAAATATTAATTCGTTACTTATTTCTATAAAATTGGTAATGCATTTATTCTAGATATACAGCTGTACACGGCTGAACAGAGGTCTGCTGAGCTTCGTGGGTTCGATCCCGATCGCGACATACCAGTCGAAAAATAAAAAGTACTGGTATAGCTCCCTTGATTCAGCATACAAGGTTAGTTACAGGACTGGTTGACCCGGTGTCAGGATAATGTGACTGGGTGTGGTATCATGCCACATGTGTACGACGTGATACTGCAGAGTGGCAGCACTATATCTGTCTCAAGTAGACATAGTCACAAAATGACTGATATACTGTCGGTGGGACGTTAAACCAGTGAAACAAAGGTTCACGAGTACATGTGGATGATACCACGTGTTTTTATTTATTTATCTATTTTTTTTTTATTTTGTGGGTGTTGCTTTACCTCTGCCAGGGCCTCTTTAATGAAGCCTCTTCACAGTTTCTATGGGAAAATCAATACGATCGATTCATCACCTGTATTTAATACCTCCAACCTCGCCTCTACCGATTAGTTTCTCTCTCTCACACACGGACGCTCGAGCAGTAGTGAGGACCCGAGATTTACTGCCACCCTCCCTTTTTACCATAGCAACATGGTGAGTTTTTAATTTTTAAAATTTATCCATCTCTTCATCATCAATCCATCCATCCATCCATCCATACATCCATTTTTTTTTTATTTTTTTTATTTCTATTTTATTTATTTATTTATTTATTTATTTATTTATTTATTTATTTATTTATTTATTTATCTTTTGGATGATGATGATGATAATGATGATGGCTTATTAGCGTATGTTTATCCAAGTACGAGCCTAAATTAATTTGAGAAAAGAAACCAAAACTACGAGCACATGTTTAAAACTTCAATACATGTTTTTGTTTATAGTAAGATACATCGTAAATTCGTCATACTTTATTTCGTGAATACCGGTTTATTTTGTTAATAATGTGTAATCGCTTACCTTTGCCTCATTTTAATATACCGAAATATATATACTAATATTTTTTTTACACTTTTTTTATTTCATTTTTTAAAGTGTTTTATCTCATAATATGATCCCATAATTCTGCATAATCACGAAAGAAGTAACTTATGTGCAATAACGTTTTAATAGTATCCAAATTTCAATTTTTAATCTCTCATATTAACACAGAAAAAAAAAACAACTAATAAATAATGTACATGTTATCACTGGAGTACTTGCTGACCTAAGTTTAATCAATGCTAAACCATGCCCTTCGATTAAAGACCAAATTTAGTGGTTTTGCACGTGCACCTTGTGCAGCACAGGTCGATTTCCGGTGGTAGTATCTTGACTGCACCGATTGACCGGAAATAAATAAAATCACCCATTTATATATATCTCATGGCATGAATTGTCATTTGATATCAAATTGAACGAGTATAGTAAAATTTGATAAGAAAATGACAATTCATGTCAGATTCTTGTTATCGTATGACCTAGACTCATTTAAACCGTGATTATAACAACAAAATACAATAATGAATGAAGGCTGAGAACTAATTACTATTTGTAATCATACATCAAGAAAATAGTTTCAAATAATATCTGAAAAAAAAAAACCCCAAAAAACGATTAAACGTGAATTTCTCGTACATTTCAACATTATGAGTAATATATCTTTTCAATCAAAGTTATTTGAATCAAATACATGTACATTTAATCCAGCTGTTTGAATTCAACACAATATGCATATATAGAATACACGCGCGTGATGTGGAATGATGTTATTCGGCCTGTAAGTTATACGTAATGTGTTGAATGTAAGAAAATACGTGCTGGTTATACGGAACCGGAAACAGCTGTTTATAAAAGCATTTTATCATATGATACATTACTGTTTCACTGTGATATCACGCCGCAAACAAGTGTCATGGTAACCTGACCAGTTACATTATCCTGACACTTGGAACTACCCTTACGTGCTGAGCGCTTAGCACATCAAACCAAAGTATGGTTTCATGAATAAAACAAATGCCAGGGTTTAATTACAACTTCCAGGAAATGAGGGGAGATAAAGAGGGATATTCCAGTGAACATGTGTTTTGGGATTGACTATGTTTGTGTGTCAGTAATGTATCTTCCAAACTGAAATTTACAAAATATATAAGATTTATCCAAAATGAAGAGTTACGTTTAGTTAAACAAACATGTGGGTATACTTTGCATCATTTGAATCGTTACTCCGTTGCTTAACAAATTAAGACCAGATTCACTTTCAATAGCGAGTTTGAATCGATTAACCGCTTTTTTTTCTAAAAGGCGTAGGACACGTATCGCAATGCATTGGTACAATCACGCTACAAGAAAATCATATACCATTTAAATAAATACAGCTTGTTCATAATGAATTACAACATGATATAAAACGAAAATAACACAAATGATAAATACACATTCTTTTGTTTATTTCAAAGCATAGAAATTTAATCGATTCATTTCACCATGCAAATGCATGATGTTCTGTTTAAAAAACAAACAAACTATAAGTCGAGTGCAGGAAAAATCAGGATCATACAATGATCAAAGCTCTAAATTACGATAATGTTCACGTGAGCTGAGTCAAAGCCAGCTCACAATAATGGCTCTCAATTAGCAAGAGCAATAGTCTCACTCGAAGACCAAGTCATCTCTTGGAACTTAAAACTGTTCGGGGCAACACCAGTCGATATTTCATCATACAAATGCTTACTTTGCACAATATTGGCATGACTCAGTGCTTTATCTGCCTTAAAAGCCTGTCTGATGTCGCAGACAGACGGAAAGCTAGCCAGACTGCACTGTTCAACTGGTGTACATGTTATTGATCTCATTGGAATCCTGCTCATACAGCGCACATGCAACTATAGATTTGGAACCAAAACCATAGCAGGGCATATTTCTTAGTCCTTTTAAGAATTTGATCGAACACACGACTGATTGACATTTTGAAATCCTCGGGCGGGAGGCCGTGGGTTCGATCCCCGGTCGCGACATACCAAAGTCGTAAAAATGATACTAATGTATCTCCCTTGTTTTGCGCTCAGCATATAAGGGTAGTTCTAGGACCGGTTGCCAGTAAAGTTAAATGTTACTGGGTGTGGTATCATGCCACATGTCTACGGCGTGATTCTGAAGTGTGGCAGCACTATATCTGTTTGAAGTAGACAAAGTCTCCAAATGGCTGAAATATTGTCGGCGGGACGTCAAACCCGATAAAAAAATAAGCATTTTGAAATATATGCATTTAAGCTGAATAGCACCCGGAGGTCGTGTTCCGATCCCGGACCGCGACATATCAAAGTTAAGAATGGTACCGGTATATCTCATGCGGGTGGTAGGTATGTCAGAGAGTTTCAAGATAGGTTGACCCAGTGTAAAGATATTGTGACTG
>CM037779.1:12675618-12694017 GCA_021229015.1 Solen grandis
GCGATCTTTATTAGTTCGCACTCAATTCTCGTGTTTCTATCATATTGGATCTGGGCCACAGCAACACCATATAACGCACCTTTTCAGCCAAAGTAAACCGTCGAAATGAGAATCACGGTGTTGTTAATAAAAAAAAGAAAGAAAAAAACACTCTAGAATACTTGATCAGACCCCCTTTAGAATATTTGTTCAGACCCCCTTTAGAATACTTGATCAGACCCCCTCCCCGCCGAAATGTTGGACTCCCTTTGATATATGTGTGATACGACCCCCTCTAGAGTACATGATCGGACGCTTTGTGCAACTATAATAAGCTTGGACTCCTCCTCTATAATATGGGATTGAACTCCTGTTGAATATTTAGAGTATTTGACATCTAATTTGGTGTCAAAACATATTACATTTTATGCATATATTTTCGTGGGACACTAAATTTCGTCGACTTCGCGGTGGTCTTATCCACAAATATTTAATCCCACGAAGACCTCACGTATTCTAAAATATAGATCCACGAATAAATGTACACACGAAATTTCCTACATAAACACACACACCGGATCCGTGCATGTGGTACCATGCCACTAATGTGAAACAGAACTACATCTTTATCATATAGAAAAATGTCCCCAAATTGATCTACTGTTATAGGAACATTAAACCGAACCAACCGAGCATAACGATTGTTATAACTTAAATAAATTGAAATGTCGTAGATTCCATTCCCAGCGGTAAAAATCTGTCACGAAATGTATCCCTTTTCAAACAGTTAAAGTCCCAGTATCTCATAGTTGTTCAAGCTAAATCTGAATACACATACACCGTAAACGCCTCTTTGTGAATTTCAGCCCAAAAAGACCTTGATAATTGCCTATTTTTGGAAACGACTCCATGAGAAAAGTTGTACGCTTCCCGTTCTATATTTAGCTTACAACGACGTCAACATAAAAACAACATACGAGTTTTGTTTTGTTTTGTTTTTTCAGAAGTATGCGATTTTTTTTTTTCATATCTCTTCTCCTACGGTGTATCAATATGTCTTTAATTTATAACAAAAATCCTCGTACTTCTGAAACACCACATGTACGAGGAAACATCCGTGATTTTACTGCACAGTGTGTTTCAGAACACGTTTCGCCCACTTTTCTCACTAGATTAGAATATAGTGCCCTGCCTAAACAAATAAGGATTCCGGGGGCTTTCCCGCATTCGTTTATTAGATAGTTCATTATGTCGGTTCAATTAAACATTCGGTGGTTAATTAAACATCTTCTGAGGCTTTGCCATTTTTAAATATGGAAAAAAAAAATTCTCAAGAAAATTCTAAGCTAAAACGTGCGGGAACTTTAAGAGTCTTTATTCATTTGACCGATAGACTAAAACCTTGCATTTTTAGATACCTCATGGACTTCTAACGGACTTCTAAAGCTAATTTCAGAATTCAGTACACCTCGGTTTTTAGTTTCATTTCAGTTTCTTTATATTTTTTTTCTGACGCAAGTGTTTATTTCATGCTTTCTAACGAATCGAATGAAAATGACAAATAATCCCGACACAGGAAGATTTTCTCAAAATCAAATTGCGGGAATTTCTATCTCAAGAAAATTCTAAGCTAAAACGTGCGGGAACTTTAAGAGTCTTTATTCATTTGACCGATAGACTAAAACCTTGCATTTTTAGATACCTCATGGACTTCTAACGGACTTCTAAAGCTAATTTCAGTATTCAGTACACCTCGGTTTTTAGTTTCATTTCAGTTTCTTTATTTTTTTTTCTGACGCAAGTGTTTATTTCATGCTTTCTAACGAATCGAATGAAAATGACAAATAATCCCGACACAGGAAGATTTTCTCAAAATCAAATTGCGGGAATTTCTAAACAAAGCTAAATTCTAAAATACGCATATATAGTTTATCTATCCCAATCCACCTTTTACATTTTTGTCTTCCTATGCTTCACATATTTGCAGATATTTTAAGTCATTTGTTTTTGTTCCATCGTCGAGTACCCCCCAACTGACTTATTCCGTTTCATTACATGACATCATGATGATAGATAATCTGTCGATCGGCCGTGGTATTCGACGATGATCAGTGATGTCGTGATATTAAAAAAAGGGGGTATAATGCCTATATGATCTAAGGGCATTATGGGTGGAGCTTTTTGCGACGGCGACTGATAACGTCATGGTTTGCATGTAGCCTTATAAAATGTAACCAGTGATACTGACTCTGACCAATCACGTGTACGATCAATCAAACGGGAGTAGGATCCATAATGCTAGGACAAAGGCAAAGCTGTACGGCGTGCGTGACAAACTGTAAATATGTTATTGTTTATATTTTAAATCTTATGGATTTATCGCAGCGCTTACGAAAATTTAATAAAACAATAATATATAAAAGATAACTAATACATATAGGATTGTCATCTAGACCTACAGAGTTTTGACGGATGATCCCCAATTAAATTAACTAATTTCTAGTAATGATTAAAGGGAGATAACAAATACAACACTACAAGTAGGGCTAACACCAATAATCTCCTATTTACCAGTCACAGTATGTACCGTAAGCTTTAGTTATCGAGAGCGAAAGTGATAACATTAATATTAAAAGGTGACGTCGCTTTTAATTCATTTAAGAGTTATACCTTTTTACTAAGTCAGATAAATATTTGACAAATCAGTAATTTGACTGGAAGAACTCAAGATTTAATCCCACTGCTACTTAAAACACTGTTCTGCATACATCGAATGGAGTGTACAAGTCGAATTAAACAATGAATATAAACCTTTAGTGATGCTCTTAGATATTTTTTTTCCATTGCGTGTTTTGCTGAGGTGCAATGCGGGGGTAAACAGACACTCATTTGATATAATAATGTATAATTACCAAATATAATTTATATATTAAATTTAATTGAAACACAAAATATGAACAAAAACAATAAAATTACATTTTATTTATCTTCCATATGATTTTTTTTAATTGCTCCCCGGGAAATATATTCTACCGCGCAATGGAAATTTTTGTAACATTCACAACAACGAAATAAATAACTTTGTAATAATTTTCAGTCATATAATGACTTACTATACGTAAATTAACAATATTTTTATAATTTGAAATTATATATACGCCTTCAGTAATGCTATCTGGAAAACATGATTTCCATTGCGTGTTACATTGCATCCATTGCGGCAAATAATTTTAATTGCGTGTTTTAGGCCAATCCGGGGAAACTCAATTACAGTTATCGTTCTTGTTTCCTATTAAACGAAATTGAAACTCCTGTGAAAATAACTCCGAAATCTTCAATCCAGCTCATTAGGGAGAGGTACATACATACTTTCTATTTTTATTGATTATTTAATCTACTGTATTTCTCAAACTGCCATCATTATTAGAGATGTTACGCGGGTCTCTTTATAACGTATAATTTCAATAGTGGGTGGGGTAGATACTTTTTGTCTTGAGGAAATTAATGCAATGAATGATAGTTTTAAGCATGAACTAGGGTCAAATCATGCTGAACGATTGGCATTTTTAATGTTATTATTTTTTATAATATAAATTTATTATCATAGACGATGTGTTTCAGCTTTAACGAAAACTTCAACTTTCGTTTTCGTATTTAGAACATTTTGTAATATTTTCTAAACGGTCACACGACTAACCGAAATACTCCCGAAATACCGAAATACTCCCGAAATACCCCTAATTATAGGAATATCTATACATGTAGTATACATGTGTTTATATCTATTGTGGTTTTAATGTGTTTTAGTGTTTATATTTTGTGGTTTAATGTGTTTTCGAACATATTTACGAAAAATAATGTATTTATGTTTTTGAATCTAGGTTTTTTTACCAAGTTATCACGGATCGCGAAGTAACCTTGTGACCTTGTATATGTTGTTGATACACGATTATGTATGATAGGTGTGAAAAATAGCACGGAACAAAATAATTTTCTATTTTATGTTGTGTTATTAAGTGTCTGAAATATTAAATGAATGAAGTACAAAACTACATACACTTTTATAATTCTATCTATCTATCTATATATACTGCACAAACTCCCCTTTCGGGTATTACTGGCAGGTAATTGGGAGTATTTCGGGAGTATTTCGGTATTTCGGGAGTATTTCGGTTAATCGTGTGACCCTTTTCTAAACTATGTTTTTCTATTTGATATACTTGTTTGTGTAGTAAATAATAGGTGTAGTTTTTTAAGCTTTATTCTAGAGCTTGATAAGCATAAATATGTTTTAATAAATAAAGATAGATCAAGTAATATGTTACTCAGTTCCACTGAAGAAATTTTACCCGTTTATAGAATGACTGGTTAAAAAAATAATTATGAACAATGATAGATGTAATAATTGAGAATCATACAACAGAATGATCATCGAATTCAACTGAAACATTTCATTCATGTGAATGTAATATAACAATTTAAGAAAAAAAAAAAAAAACCAGACAGGGATTTGAACAAATGACCCCTCAAATGATTTTAGTAAGGGTGGTCAAGAGAATAAATGCACTGTTCAAATGATTCATAAATACTTTGTGGATTATTGAACAGCCGTAAACAAAAATATCCACCTCAAATTCTGAATTAATATGGCCCTGTGGTCACATTACAGAGAACAAATATATAATTTCTTTTTAATCCAATGAAAACACATTTATAAATGGTAAGACCAAAATGATCAGCTGAGAGAAATGTATAGCCAGACTAGGACTTAAGTGGGCACACTTCAGGGATCGACACTGACAGTGTCCCGAAATCCCGAGGACACCAAAAATAGGGAAGGAATTCCAGAATTGATATGTCAGGTGTTCCGTTGGGACACTTTTCCTATTAAAAGTACATTAAACAGCCACATTTGCTGGAAACCAATGTAATCATTTCATTAAACTTTCTTACTAGTAACCCTCTTTGATGAATCATTACTTAGCCACCAATTTTTATACAAATAAAGCCGTCATATGTCTGAATGACACAACAGGGACTCTTTAATTTTCAGGAGGGGCTCCTGAATTTCAAAGCAGGTAGTCCGCCAGGTTATGCAGCTAAAGAGTTAGTGTCAAACACTGGCATTTAAACAAATCTCTTACTTAGGGCCACATGCTGCATTTGGAAAGTGTCCCTGAATTCATAGGACATAACAAATTACTATGTTCTTCAAGAATCTTGTCAAAACAAAAGGCGGTATGTACAGATGAAACCCATTTTTGGCACCAAATATAACTAGGTAAAAAGAATGTTAAAATGGACCTGAATCCGAACACAGGACCCATGGCATACAATGCGAGAGCATACACGCATGTGTATTTGAAATTAGTCCATGAAAAGAAAACTATGTTAAGTGTGATATACACTAGAGAACTATACTGTAACGATCCCACATTTTGCCAGTAACTAGAACCAGTACCATGCAGATTTAATTAGAATAGAGGTAATTGCCCTCCGTCTGTTCATCTGGAAATCGTTTAAGATAAAATTACGAATAGATGGCAGTATGGAGATTCTGCACGCCACTTTTTCTTTTCTTGGACCAAAGTTTAGGTTGCTATGGTAATAGAAAAAATATGCATCTCACCGACAGTGGACTCATGTGTTGCGTGCAACACCAGTTTTTATTGTAATTTGTTTACACAAATCTCATAGCGACAAGGGTAACTAATTAGGCATTACATAACCATGTGTAGAAAATGTGCAGTCATAGATCAGGATTTGAACCCGATACGCAGAGCTTACAAGTTTGGAGCTCAACCAAATGAGATGTATACCATACCTTGAAGTGACTAAATGAAGGCATCTGCTGAAAGGCTTGAGATCTTACTTGTTTGAGAGTATGTTTCTCAGGGGGCTTGAATTAACTGGTAGAATATATTATTCTTGCTCACTGTAATCCTACACACATCTCCCGTCGGTCTTGTTGGCCAAATTCCTAGATTATTCATCCCCTAACCCAGAGGTTGTTAGTTCAATTCATGTCTGTGACATACCAAAGTCCTTTAAAATGGAACTGGTATTGCATCTTTGTCAGAGACTCAGGATAATGTGATAAGTTGTGGTAAACAGGTAATGTCATTTTTCTGTGTGTGTGATATTGCATGAGGCAGCACAATATATGTATATATTGTCCCTAAAATGACTGAAATACTGTTGATGCGACTTTTAAACTGATTAAACAGTGTAAAGATTTTTGCTAGGAAGAAATCTTTGTCATTGCATTGTTTTTATTTTCTTACCTACAAACAATTTTGTCATGTATATGCATTTGTAAGATAATTAAAACATGTTATCCTTTAAGGTAATCAATCCATCATTAAATCATAATCAAGATCCATCAAATGATTAAAATGATTTCAGCTCAGATTCAAGCATCCACTGACATGCAATAAGCCTATAAAGGCTTGCATTTACTATACAATTCGCACTATCACTTCATCAACTATGATCACCTTTTAATGATGGATGGTTAACCTTAAATTACAGTTTTAATACCTGTCAAGACTCCATGTGTGTGTTATTCTTCTTCAAATAGGAACCACTGAACTCCAGTTACTTATATATTACATTTCAAAAAGCATACATACATAAATTATATTCCATATTATATATTTTTTTTTTTCATGGAGTGTATTCATTATTTTTTTTTATACTGTATATTTTATTTCCATTGTAGAATTCCACATTAAGCAACTGCAAAGATTCCATTTTCAATAGATATTCTTACACATGTTGTTTTTCTGGTGTAACTTGGTTGTTTATTTGGCTAAAAATGGATTGGAAGGTGTAATTTGCTTAGACTTTGCATGCATATTATGCCTCAGATCCACCTTTTTTACAATTGTTCAATGAGTTTGGGCTATTGCTATATCTGATTTAAAATTCTTATAGTAGTTTCAAATAATTGCTTCAAATTGTATACCCAAGCTAGCTGTGCCTGGCAGTTAAAATGGTGAGCTTTTTTTATTTCATGAAAATTTATGGCACCCAGAATATATGGCACTAAGATTTTATGGCATCTTACCTTGATAAGTATAGGGATTGACAAAAGTAAACATGCCCTTTTAAGATGGATAGTAAATAGTTATGAAAGGTAAATATGCAGGTTTTGGTAATTTTATGTTGTTACAATAACCCACATAGAAAGCATTAAGTCTGATACAAAGCCGTGTAACATCTGAAAGTCACATCAAGCTACCCCTAACAATTAGCACATTGCCATTCTTTCCTAACTATGTTTTTCTATTTTTTTTAGTAAAAAATAAATAAAGATAGATCAAGTAATATGTTACTCAGTTCCACTGAAGAAATTTTACCCGTTTATAGAATGACTGGTTAAAAAAATAATTATGAACAATGATAGATGTAATAATTGAGAATCATACAACAGAATGATCATCGAATTCAACTGAAACATTTCATTCATGTGAATGTAATATAACAATTTAAGAAAAAAAAAAAAAACCAGACAGGGATTTGAACAAATGACCCCTCAAATGATTTTAGTAAGGGTGGTCAAGAGAATAAATGCACTGTTCAAATGATTCATAAATACTTTGTGGATTATTGAACAGCCGTAAACAAAAATATCCACCTCAAATTCTGAATTAATATGGCCCTGTGGTCACATTACAGAGAACAAATATATAATTTCTTTTTAATCCAATGGAAACACATTTATAAATGGTAAGACCAAAATGATCAGCTGAGAGAAATGTATAGCCAGACTAGGACTTAAGTGGGCACACTTCAGGGATCGACACTGACAGTGTCCCGAAATCCCGAGGACACCAAAAATAGGGAAGGAATTCCAGAATTGATATGTCAGGTGTTCCGTTGGGACACTTTTCCTATTAAAAGTACATTAAACAGCCACATTTGCTGGAAACCAATGTAATCATTTCATTAAACTTTCTTACTAGTAACCCTCTTTGATGAATCATTACTTAGCCACCAATTTTTATACAAATAAAGCCGTCATATGTCTGAATGACACAACAGGGACTCTTTAATTTTCAGGAGGGGCTCCTGAATTTCAAAGCAGGTAGTCCGCCAGGTTATGCAGCTAAAGAGTTAGTGTCAAACACTGGCATTTAAACAAATCTCTTACTTAGGGCCACATGCTGCATTTGGAAAGTGTCCCTGAATTCATAGGACATAACAAATTACAATGTTCTTCAAGAATCTTGTCAAAACAAAAGGCGGTATGTACAGATGAAACCCATTTTTGGCACCAAATATAACTAGGTAAAAAGAATGTTAAAATGGACCTGAATCCGAACACAGGACCCATGGCATACAATGCGAGAGCATACACGCATGTGTATTTGAAATTAGTCCATGAAAAGAAAACTATGTTAAGTGTGATATACACTAGAGAACTATACTGTAACGATCCCACATTTTGCCAGTAACTAGAACCAGTACCATGCAGATTTAATTAGAATAGAGGTAATTGCCCTCCGTCTGTTCATCTGGAAATCGTTTAAGATAAAATTACGAATAGATGGCAGTATGGAGATTCTGCACGCCACTTTTTCTTTTCTTGGACCAAAGTTTAGGTTGCTATGGTAATAGAAAAAATATGCATCTCACCGACAGTGGACTCATGTGTTGCGTGCAACACCAGTTTTTATTGTAATTTGTTTACACAAATCTCATAGCGACAAGGGTAACTAATTAGGCATTACATAACCATGTGTAGAAAATGTGCAGTCATAGATCAGGATTTGAACCCGATACGCAGAGCTTACAAGTTTGGAGCTCAACCAAATGAGATGTATACCATACCTTGAAGTGACTAAATGAAGGCATCTGCTGAAAGGCTTGAGATCTTACTTGTTTGAGAGTATGTTTCTCAGGGGCTTGAATTAACTGGTAGAATATATTATTCTTGCTCACTGTAATCCTACACACATCTCCCGTCGGTCTTGTTGGCCAAATTCCTAGATTATTCATCTCCTAACCCAGAGGTTGTTAGTTCAATTCATGTCTGTGACCAAAGTCCTTTAAAATGGAACTGGTTTGCATCTTTGCGAATCAGGATAATGTGATAAGTTGTGGTAAAGGAATTTTTTATGTATATATTGTCCCTAAAATGACTGAAATACTGTTGATGCGACTTTTAAACTGATTAAACAGTGTAAAGATTTTTGCTAGGAAGAAATCTTTGTCATTGCATTGTTTTTATTTTCTTACCTACAAACAATTTTGTCATGTATATGCATTTGTAAGATAATTAAAACATGTTATCCTTTAAGGTAATCAATCCATCATTAAATCATAATCAAGATCCATCAAATGATTAAAATGATTTCAGCTCAGATTCAAGCATCCACTGACATGCAATAAGCCTATAAAGGCTTGCATTTACTATACAATTCGCACTATCACTTCATCAACTATGATCACCTTTTAATGATGGATGGTTAACCTTAAATTACAGTTTTAATACCTGTCAAGACTCCATGTGTGTGTTATTCTTCTTCAAATAGGAACCACTGAACTCCAGTTACTTATATATTACATTTCAAAAAGCATACATACATAAATTATATTCCATATTATATTTTTTTTTTTTCATGGAGTGTATTCATTATTTTTTTTTATACTGTATATTTTATTTCCATTGTGAATTTTAAGCAACTGCAAAGATTCCATTTTCAATAGATATTCTTACACATGTTGTTTTTCTGGTGTAACTTGGTTGTTTATTTGGCTAAAAATGGATTGGAAGGTGTAATTTGCTTAGACTTTGCATGCATATTATGCCTCAGATCCACCTTTTTTACAATTGTTCAATGAGTTTGGGCTATTGCTATATCTGATTTAAAATTCTTATAGTAGTTTCAAATAATTGCTTCAAATTGTATACCCAAGCTAGCTGTGCCTGGCAGTTAAAATGGTGAGCTTTTTTTATTTCATGAAAATTTATGGCACCCAGAATATATGGCACTAAGATTTTATGGCATCTTACCTTGATAAGTATAGGGATTGACAAAAGTAAACATGCCCTTTTAAGATGGATAGTAAATAGTTATGAAAGGTAAATATGCAGGTTTTGGTAATTTTATGTTGTTACAATAACCCACATAGAAAGCATTCTGTCATTGTTTAAGCTTTATTCTAGAGCTTGATAAGCTTTTTTAAAAAGCCGTGTAACATCTGAAAGTCACATCAAGCTACCCCTAACAATTAGCACATTGCCATTCTTTCCTAACTATGTTTTTCTATTTGATATACTTGTTTGTGTAGTAAATAATAGGTGTAGATTTCTAGATTTCTGTCATTGTTTAAGCTTTATTCTAGAGCTTGATAAGCATAAATATGTTTTAATAAATAAAGATAGATCAAGTAATATGTTACTCAGTTCCACTGAAGAAATTTTACCCGTTTATAGAATGACTGGTTAAAAAAATAATTATGAACAATGATAGATGTAATAATTGAGAATCATACAACAGAATGATCATCGAATTCAACTGAAACATTTCATTCATGTGAATGTAATATAACAATTTAAGAAAAAAAAAAAAACCAGACAGGGATTTGAACAAATGACCCCTCAAATGATTTTAGTAAGGGTGGTCAAGAGAATAAATGCACTGTTCAAATGATTCATAAATACTTTGTGGATTATTGAACAGCCGTAAACAAAAATATCCACCTCAAATTCTGAATTAATATGGCCCTGTGGTCACATTACAGAGAACAAATATATAATTTCTTTTTAATCCAATGGAAACACATTTATAAATGGTAAGACCAAACTGATCAGCTGAGAGAAATGTATAGCCAGACTAGGACTTAAGTGGGCACACTTCAGGGATCGACACTGACAGTGTCCCGAAATCCCGAGGACACCAAAAATAGGGAAGGAATTCCAGAATTGATATGTCAGGTGTTCCGTTGGGACACTTTTCCTATTAAAAGTACATTAAACAGCCACATTTGCTGGAAACCAATGTAATCATTTCATTAAACTTTCTTACTAGTAACCCTCTTTGATGAATCATTACTTAGCCACCAATTTTTATACAAATAAAGCCGTCATATGTCTGAATGACACAACAGGGACTCTTTAATTTTCAGGAGGGGCTCCTGAATTTCAAAGCAGGTAGTCCGCCAGGTTATGCAGCTAAAGAGTTAGTGTCAAACACTGGCATTTAAACAAATCTCTTACTTAGGGCCACATGCTGCATTTGGAAAGTGTCCCTGAATTCATAGGACATAACAAATTACAATGTTCTTCAAGAATCTTGTCAAAACAAAAGGCGGTATGTACAGATGAAACCCATTTTTGGCACCAAATATAACTAGGTAAAAAGAATGTTAAAATGGACCTGAATCCGAACACAGGACCCATGGCATACAATGCGAGAGCATACACGCATGTGTATTTGAAATTAGTCCATGAAAAGAAAACTATGTTAAGTGTGATATACACTAGAGAACTATACTGTAACGATCCCACATTTTGCCAGTAACTAGAACCAGTACCATGCAGATTTAATTAGAATAGAGGTAATTGCCCTCCGTCTGTTCATCTGGAAATCGTTTAAGATAAAATTACGAATAGATGGCAGTATGGAGATTCTGCACGCCACTTTTTCTTTTCTTGGACCAAAGTTTAGGTTGCTATGGTAATAGAAAAAATATGCATCTCACCGACAGTGGACTCATGTGTTGCGTGCAACACCAGTTTTTATTGTAATTTGTTTACACAAATCTCATAGCGACAAGGGTAACTAATTAGGCATTACATAACCATGTGTAGAAAATGTGCAGTCATAGATCAGGATTTGAACCCGATACGCAGAGCTTACAAGTTTGGAGCTCAACCAAATGAGATGTATACCATACCTTGAAGTGACTAAATGAAGGCATCTGCTGAAAGGCTTGAGATCTTACTTGTTTGAGAGTATGTTTCTCAGGGGGCTTGAATTAACTGGTAGAATATATTATTCTTGCTCACTGTAATCCTACACACATCTCCCGTCGGTCTTGTTGGCCAAATTCCTAGATTATTCATCCCCTAACCCAGAGGTTGTTAGTTCAATTCATGTCTGTGACATACCAAAGTCCTTTAAAATGGAACTGGTATTGCATCTTTGTCAGAGACTCAGGATAATGTGATAAGTTGTGGTAAACAGGTAATGTCATTTTTCTGTTGTGTGTGATATTGCATGAGGCAGCACAATATATGTATATATTGTCCCTAAAATGACTGAAATACTGTTGATGCGACTTTTAAACTGATTAAACAGTGTAAAGATTTTTGCTAGGAAGAAATCTTTGTCATTGCATTGTTTTTATTTTCTTACCTACAAACAATTTTGTCATGTATATGCATTTGTAAGATAATTAATACATGTTATCCTTTAAGGTAATCAATCCATCATTAAATCATAATCAAGATCCATCAAATGATTAAAATGATTTCAGCTCAGATTCAAGCATCCACTGACATGCAATAAGCCTATAAAGGCTTGCATTTACTATACAATTCGCACTATCACTTCATCAACTATGATCACCTTTTAATGATGGATGGTTAACCTTAAATTACAGTTTTAATACCTGTCAAGACTCCATGTGTGTGTTATTCTTCTTCAAATAGGAACCACTGAACTCCAGTTACTTATATATTACATTTCAAAAAGCATACATACATAAATTATATTCCATATTATATTTTTTTTTTCATGGAGTGTATTCATTATTTTTTTTTATACTGTATATTTTATTTCCATTGTAGAATTCCACATTAAGCAACTGCAAAGATTCCATTTTCAATAGATATTCTTACACATGTTGTTTTTCTGGTGTAACTTGGTTGTTTATTTGGCTAAAAATGGATTGGAAGGTGTAATTTGCTTAGACTTTGCATGCATATTATGCCTCAGATCCACCTTTTTTACAATTGTTCAATGAGTTTGGGCTATTGCTATATCTGATTTAAAATTCTTATAGTACAGTTTCAAATAATTGCTTCAAATTGTATAGCCAAGCTAGCTGTGCCTGGCAGTTAAAATGGTGAGCTTTTTTTATTTCATGAAAATTTATGGCACCCAGAATATATGGCACTAAGATTTTATGGCATCTTACCTTGATAAGTATAGGGATTGACAAAAGTAAACATGCCCTTTTAAGATGGATAGTAAATAGTTATGAAAGGTAAATATGCAGGTTTTGGTAATTTTATGTTGTTACAATAACCCACATAGAAAGCATTAAGTCTGATACAAAGCCGTGTAACATCTGAAAGTCACATCAAGCTACCCCTAACAATTAGCACATTGCCATTCTTTCCCTCCCTAATTCTCTTACCTGCAGTTAATAAGATTTCCTTCAATATGTATTCTCTTTATCAAAAAAGGCGAACTAAACAACAATATATCATTATTTTATTTAACATTTTTATCTTACAAGAAAATAAAGTGACTCAGCAGTTCTGCAGCTTGTCAAATCTCCTTTCATTTGAGGCACAAACACAACTTCTATGCTTTCAGTGCTTTGATTGCAGTATCCGCGTTTAATTCATTTAGAGTTGTCTCTCTTTTTCTAAGAAAAGAAAGCAGAAACAAATCGGCAGAAAAGAGTTGAAAATCACAGGTATTCTTCGGTATTGTGTGTTTCTTTAATGTACCAGTCAGTGAGTAATTATGTTGATTGGCTTATACTAAATAATGGCTTTCATTTATTTATTACGATAAATATTTATTATTATAAATACGTATGGAACTGTATTTATGATTTACGAATACATGTATAAGATTGTGTCTTGAAACAATATATGCTACTTTCGATATCGAGTTAGGACATGTTTCAAGGACTTGTTTCACATCTGCTTCTCTCTCTCTCTCTCTGTATATATATATATATATATATATATATATATATATATATATATATATATATATTATTCAGATCAAATCATATCTGGTAGGTATGAGGAGAACCAGAATGTTGTGTAAAAGGAGAAAAGATAAATAGACTAAAATGGCATGACTAAAATGTGGCACCCGGCATGCTCCCCACTAAAATTCCCCGACCATACATAAATGTAGACACCCAAACTACAAACACCTACCAATAATGCAAAATTTCATAGTTTAAAATTTAAAAAAAGAATCAAACAGGAGTTTCCCCTGATCACCAGTGAAACCATAGCAATGCCCCTCCCATGGCTCTGACAAGCGTTGTCACTGCCATCATTTTTATATAGCCCCTTCCCCCATCTGAACTTCTTGATCCGGCAGTGAAACAATGATCTTTAATATCACGCTTGCATATTTTATTTAATTTTCAACATATCACATCTATAATCAGGGTTTAATATATACATTTTTATTTTGGGGACATGTGCCCCCTTGAATATTTGATTTAGGGGTCATTTGAAATTTTAGGGGGACATACCTGCAGCTAGGTAATAATAATAATAATAAACGATTGTTGCAGCATTTGCGATGATCCGAATGACGTTGCTATGCAACAACTCTCCATCATTGGTTGGGACTAGTTGTACAGAAGGGTAATGGACGAAGCGTACCATTACCGAAACGTACCATTTTTGGTCGAAGCGTACCACTTTTCAAAATAGGTAATTTAGCGCTAATATTTTATGTTTTGTTATTTAAATTGAATCGATTTAAAGGTAATATATGACAGAATGGAATAATATTTTGTCAAACATGCAATATCATAATAATAAAAGGCACGACATTGAGTGAAAAATCGAGTGATATACCGCCGATAATGTCAGATTACATATGCAGATAATCTTCTTTTTTTGTATGTGTTTATATAATGACGTATTTTAGTCAATACGGGATCTTGTTGTTACTATGAAAATGTATGCATGTAAGTACCTAGATCAATATTTGAATAGGATTAATATATTAAACATACCAGCACGATTTTGAAAAACTGCAATTTGGCATTAAGAAATCCATGTCTCTTATTATCCCCCGCCGATGAAATCGGGAGGGGGGTATTGTTTTGGCATTGTCCGTCCGTCCGTGCGTCCGTCCGTGCGTCCGTCCGTCCGAATTTTGTCCGGAGCATAACTCCAAAAGTATTCAAGCTATTGCTTTGAAACTTCACAGGTGGACAGATCTCATTGAGGAAAAGTGCAGTGCACAAGAACCATAACTCTCATTAGCCTAATTTTGGAGTTATTGCCCTTGGTATTTTTTCATACTTGATTTTTGTCCGGAGCATACTCCAAAATATTAAGTATTGCTTTGAAACTTCACAGGTGGACAGATCTCATTGAGGAAAAGTGCAGTGCACAAGAACCATAACTCTCATTAGCCTAATTTTGGAGTTATTGCCCTTTGTTATTTTTCATACTTGATTTTTGTCCGGAGCATTCTCCAAAAGTATTAAGCTATTGCTTTGAAACTTCACAGGTGGACAGATCTCATTGAGGAAAGTGCAGTGCACAAGAACCATAACTCTCATTAGCCTAATTTTGGAGTTATTGCCCTTGGTATTTTTTCATACTTGATTTTTGTCCGGAGCATATCTCCAAAAGTATTCAAGCTATTGCTTTGAAACTTCACAGGTGGACAGATCTCATTGAGGAAAAGTGCAGTGCACAAGAACCATAACTCTCATTACCAATTTTGGAGTTATGCCCTTGTTATTTTTCATACTTGATTTTTGTCCGGAGCATACTCCAAAAGTATTTAAGCTATTGCTTTGAAACTTCACAGGTGGACAGATCTCATTAAAGAGAAGTGCAGTGCACAAGAACCATAACTCTTCTTAGCCTAATTTTGGAGTTATTGCCCTTGGTATTTTTTCATACTTGATTTTTGTCCGGAGCATATCTCCAAAAGTATTTAAGCTATTGCTTTGAAACTTCACAGGTGGACAGATCTCATTGAGGAGAAGTGCAGTGCACAAGAACCATAACTCTCCTTATCCGAATTTTGGAGTTATAGCCCTTTGGTATTTTTCATACTTGATTTTTGTCCGGAGCATAACTCCAAAAGTATTCAAGCTATTGCTTTGAAACTTCACAGGTGGACAGATCTCATTAAAGAGAAGTGCAGTGCACAAGAACCATAACTCTTCTTAGCCTAATTTTGGAGTTATTGCCCTTTGTTATTTTTCATACTTGATTTTTGTCCGGAGCATAACTCCAAAAATATTCAAGCTATTGCTTTGAAACTTCACAGGTGGACAGATCTCATTGAAGAGAAGTGCAGTGCACAAGAACCATAACTCTTCTTAGCCTAATATTGGAGTTATTGCCCTTTGTTATTTTTCATACTTGATTTTTGTCCGGAGCATACCTCCAAAAGTATTCAAGCTACTGCCTCTTCCATCTCTCCATCCCTGCCTCTCCCCCCCTCCCTGCCTCTCCCTCTCCCTGCCTCTCCCCTCCTCTCTATGCCCCCTCTCAGAGAGTCTCTCTCTCTCTCTCTCTCTCTCTCTCTCTCTCTGATTTTAAGTACAGACTGGTATGCCAAACACTTTTTACTTGGATTTTTTTTGCTATTTATATGCTAGATTATTTTTATAAATGAACATAACTACTGTCATAATTTCTCATTATTCTATAATTGCAGACTAAAATGTAACATAATTAATAGTTTTATGTGAATCTGCCTCCCCTTCTTATCCCATATAAGTTTGTGTATCTCAATCTGCTTTGAATATGTTAATTTATCACTCTGTTTCTTCCACTGTCCTCGACATTCTGTGCTCTTCTTAAATTGATACACCAGAAAAAGCTTATGGTATAGTTTGTTTAGTTGTGTGTATATATAAACTTTTCTCCATGTTGTATACTTGGAAGTAATAAAGTCTCTTCTTGTTCTGTTCTGTTATATCAAGAGGCAATAAGGAATTATAATCATATTGACAGCATGACCCAGTTTGATCTTTTACAATGGAGTTACGGCCCCTGATTTATGTTCTGTAAAAACAGCTCCCATTCATGAACTAAATATATTCGGCGGGGGATTTCGTGTCTGTGACACAGCCTTGTTCATTATGGATCCAAATGTAGTATCCGTATGCGATTGAAAAGGAACTGATGTCTTTAAAAGAAAAAAAATCAACAAACAAAAAGTCGTGCTTCCTCAAATGCCTACGTGGGATATTGCTGATTTAATTGTGTACTGTCTACTCGACATGCGCAAACCCCATGACCCTGTGACGTAATTTGATTCTGTGCAAAAATCGCTGTAAGGGTTGGTGGTTAAAGGTTTTTTGATGTTTGTACATAATTATTGCCTTTAATGATTAAAAGGTTCGGCATTATGCTTGTATGTATATGGTTTCGCAACTTTAAGATAAATAATAATATTGCGTTGGCATTTTTTGTTAAATATTAACACAACATGAATGCATTTAAATAAATGTAGGATGATAATGAAACACTTAGGATATACAAAATTGAATTTGAAATTAAATGACATAATTGACATAGTTTATATCCTGTTGCCGTGTGGGGTTCTGCGTCTTATTTTTTTCTACAAAAATCGATGTCGCTGTTTTTAAATAAGTACATAAACATCAAATATGAAATAAATTCAAGTTATGGATGCTTAATGAACATCAGCAACATAAACTTATTCATATTCAAGCAATTTCCGATGTAATTTTTAAAGTGGTACGCTTGGACCGCATAAATGGTACGCTTCGGTAATGGTACGCTTCGTCTATAATCCGTACAGAACGTATCGGAACATCAGACTAATTTATAAAGAGGGATTTTTTTGTGATAAAATTTATCCAAATATATGAAAGGGCGATATATGGTGAGAAAAAATCAAAGTAAGTCTACATAAATAAAATCATGCATCCATGCACGTAAACAGACAGTCTTATATTCGGGACGACAACGACGTAAGGTCATCGGTTTATGCAATGCCGGCAGTCCAGGTTCTATTTTAAGAAACGGAAAGTCCTATATCTTAATCTGTTATTCAGAGCAAGCAGAAAAAATAAAATGAACGTCTGGAACGTCACATGTTGTTTCCAAATTAAAGGAAACACATATAGTAGGTTTAAACTGACAGCTATTTGATATCAATCGAATGTGTCTTATATTTAGAACCTGGTTTTGAAAATGTGTCATTAACGGCGCACTAGCATTCAATATGGGGGTCATCTCAGATTATTTTGCGACAAAACGCACAATTTTGTGCGTCATCGAAAACCCCGTATAATCGTTTGCAATTTATGCACGCGTCGCCAGTGTACTGGTAATTAAGTAGTTTACCCCTTAGCTGAAATGACTTGGGTTCAAACCCCTTTCGAAACATACCAAAACCATTAAGTCGGCAATGCTATTATTGTCTATGCATTGCGTTCAGCATAGTTGCTTAGTTCCGGGACTGGTAAACCCCCGGTGTC
>CM037779.1:12694117-12731045 GCA_021229015.1 Solen grandis
AATATGTAAGTTTAAGCTATGTATTAGTCATATAAAAGTGCAAAAAACTTTTACTTATATCATATTGATATTACTAGCTAAAAAGCGTACCCTTTCCGGTGCCCGAGGGTTAGAGCGTCCGCCTCGGGAGCGGAAAGTCGTGGGTTCGATCCCGACCCGACATACCAAAGTTGTAAAAAATGGAACTGTTATAGTCCTTGCTTGGCGCTCAGTATATAAGGGTATTTGCAGGACTGGTTAGCGCGGTATCAGGATGATGTGACTGGGTGTGGTATCATGCCACATGTCTACGGCGTGATACTGCAGTGTGGTAGTCCTATACCCGCATGAAGTAGGCATTCGTGACTGGCTGAATTACTGTCGGTGGGACGTTAAACCCAACAAACAAACTGATATCATATATGCAGTGTTTACTTCACCGATCACTACACACGAGGTGTGCACACTGGCGCATGTTGACGTCTTTTGTAAACGTTTATTAAAGTTGCTTAATAATCATGTTTATAGAAAACATTTACATAAGAATGAGGAGTTTCGGAAATATTTTTTGCAAAGGGACTCCTAAGGAAAGAAAAGATGCTAAATTAAATACTAAAATACAAGTATATGTTTATTAGGTTTACCGTCCCACCGACAGTATTTAAGTCTTTTTGGAGACAATGTCTACTTGAGACAAATGTAGTGTGTGTCACACTGCACAATATCACGTGTAGACAGTTGGCATGATACCACACCAGTCACATTATCCGGACACCGGGCCATCCGTCCTGGAACTACCTTATTAAGCTGAGCGTAACCAAGGGAGCTATACCAGTACCTATGATTACGAATTTGGTAAATACAAGAATTGAAATAATTGATATAACGTTTTTAAACAACTTACAGATCATGTGTTATCTCGTTTGATTTGGTATTTCCGGGGTATTCCTTGCCTTGATATCTTCCGCTGACACCGCCTTTTTTAACGATTATTTTTTACATATTTCGTTCTTTCCTTAATGTCAATCAGTTGATATTTTCTGATTTCTCAACTAATTAAAACAAGATAAATAAATAAAAAAAACATCATCACATAAATTGATTGAAATCTGAAAAGAAATGAGCCGACGGTCAAAAAAATGCACGAAATTTATGTGTTACATCCATATTTGGGAAAGCACGTGCACGTGTGTGAATACTTTAATACAACACGCTGACGTAACACTTATATGGCGCCATCTTCTAATATAGCAGCATAACGTAGTAATAGGGCGGGGCAAACTCTAAGTTAGTCAGTGTTAATTAAGTATATATATCTTTATTTCCTCCAATATTGAAGATTATAAACATTGATATAAACATGAAGCACAAACATGTGATACAAACATCAAGCACAAACAAATCGAAAAACTACCTATATATTGATATGTACATGTATATACAGCTAACTGACATACAACTAGTTACTACAATACTACTTGCTTACATGAATTATTATATACCATCCAATATAACGATAAGAATGAATAAAGATTAGAGAATAATACCTATCATTTATATACGTTTATAACGTTAATTGTGACACAATTAAAGGGATAATAGAAAAATACTCAGACTAAAATTGATAAAAATAAGGGACGAAGATAGAGAAACTATTCAAAATATTATATGAATGGCTTAAGTTTTGAAGAGGGGAAGGCAGATGTATTTAGGCAATTGGGCATAAATCCATTTAATCCCCGGGCCATGAAACGTGAATTTACTAAATGTAAATGTAAGTGTAAATGTATATTGCTAAACACCACATTTGAGATAAACCTTGTCGAAACGAAATACAAGGCTTATGTTATGGAGTTAGAAACAAAACATAGAAAGCATATAGACAAACACAAATATACAAAACACATGTAATCACAAAACTATGAATATATCGCAAACTTAATTATGAATAATCAAACTCAGCATGCACAACAGACGGATACAAAACAGCATAGCCAATAAAAGAAGAAGCAGCAGCAACCTACTCTTATTAGGGCTTTCTGCCTCAAGCAGAAAGACCTATTGGGTTTGTTATGTTTTTTCTTATTATTATTATTATTATTATTCTACTTTTTTCTTCCTTTTGAGGTTCAAATTAAAACAGGTTGCCGATGAGCTAGCAGCATGAAATTTTAATAGTATGCACAGTGACTTTGGCGCTTTTGATCGTCATAATTTATTTCTTCATGTGACGTCACATGACGTCAGGCTGAAAAAAGCTACAAAAGCTTGTTCGAGCTCTACAGCCGTCATGATTGGACGATTTACTTGATTTTTTCACAGAATGTATATATTATGTTCTTGTTGTGCAGGATTATATACGTTTTGCAATATTGAAAAGATCAAGGATCTAATGGCTGAACCAAGTTTCGAACTTTGGACCAGAAATGTATTGAAGTATACGAAGCACTCAGATAGCTAGAAACATGAAATTTGGACAGAATATGTGTCCTATTGATTTCTTTCAGTTCTGAGAAGATTGACGTCGTATGACGTAAAATGACGTCATGACGCGTTATCAAATTTTTTATCCAAAATATACGGTTTTTTAGCACTGGAGACAAAGTTTTTGACCGATTTGCATAAAATTTTCATTGAAGGTGCAACATAGCCTCTTATTGTCATCAGTCACTTCCGGTTCCGGAAATAGCTAAGGTCAAGGTCACATGTCAATTATCGTTTTTTTCTTCGGCATTAAATATCTCAAAAACGAAAAATATTTTTTCGAGACACTATGCGTATATTTGTAGTGCTTTGAAATGCCTTTCAGACGACATATAGTTTTTGAAGATCAGGGTTGCATCAGTTGAGATATTGCAGAAAAAAACAAAAATGCTGCAACCTAAGCGCACTTAACTACTTATATCTCGATAATTATTGATTTTTTGTTAATAAGAGTATGAATATAATTTGTAGATCAATGCCCGGCGTTCTTTTGGTGTTTAAATTTTTAAGATTGACCTAATATTCATTCAGTTATAAGGAAAAACAAAACGATATGAACATATTTATCCCCGATTTTTGCCGTGTGCTCAAGGTTTAACCGCCGTGTTTAAGATACATACAATTATGAAGCGAGTGAATTGTGGGAATCAAAAGACCTTTCTAACGGTACCTAGCTTTTTAAAATTGGACGTAATATAAAGGAAGTTACATGAAAAATAAGAATTCAGTAAAACCGTTCTTTCATGCACTCCCGCAGTAAGTCCCGATCACTTGATTCCTTTTTTCGAAGAAACTATTTTTTTTTTTTAAATAACATATAGAACATTTTTATTTTTTTTGCATGATATAATGCGGTTCTAATGATATGCAGATTTTAATGTCGGACCATAAATTATAAAGTTATTTGTCGAAAGGCAATAATAGACATGAACATCTTTTTGCGACTTTTGCCGTTTTCTTGAAAAATAACTTTCTATATCTCAAAACCCGTAATAGAAAAGTTGAAACATGAAAACACGTGAAATGTTGAAATTTAAAGGCCTTTCTAATGGTACCTAGCGTTTTAAAATTGGACATCGGACATCTATAAGGAAGTTAGATAAGAAATAAGAAGTCATTTAAACCGTTCTTTCATGCATTTCTGCAGTTAGTCCCTATCATTTAATTGTTTTTTTTCTAAGAAACTATTAATTTTTGAAAATAACATAAAGAACAGTATTATTAGCGTGATGCAATGCGGTTCTAATGGTATGCAGATTTTAATGATCGGGCCATTAATTATAAAGTTATTTGTCGAAGGGCAATAATAGACATGAACATCGTTTTGCCGATTTTTTGCCGTTTCTTTGAAAAATAACTTCTATATCTCAGAACACGTAACAGAAAAGTTGAAACATGAAACAAGTGAAATGTTGGAAATATAAAGGCCTTTCTTTTTTAAAATTGGACATCATATAAGGAAGTTAGATGAGAAATAAAAATTAATTTATACCGTTCTTTCATGCACTTCTGCAATTAGTCCTAATCACTTGATTGCTTTTTCTAAGAAACAATTAATTCTAAGCTCACCTGAGCACATGTGCTAAAGATGAGCTATAAGAATCGATGAATGTCCATTGTCCGTCCGCCTGTCCGTCAATCCGCCGTCCGTCGTCCACAATTAGTTTGTTTGCACTCTAGCATCTTCATTTCTTAAGTAATCAACTTCAAACTTTATAACAATGTTTATTATTATCCTCTCACGGCCAACTTTGATTATGGCTGATATTAACTTCTTAGGTCAGGAGTTATGCCCCTTTTAATATTGAAAAAGAGTTAGTATTGTCACTTTGCACTCTAACATCTTCATTTCTTAAGCAATCATCTTTAAACTTTATGACAATGTTTATTATTATCCTCTCACGGCCAACTTTGATTATGGCTGATATTAACTTCTTAGGTCAGGAGTTATGCCCCTTTTAATATTAAAATATGCCAATTTTCCTTTTGTTTGCACTCTAGCATCTTCATTTCTTAAGAATCATCTTCAAACTCTATGACAATGTTTATAGCCATATTCTTTTGGCCAAGTTCGATTATGGCTGATATATGTCAATTAGGTCAGGAGTTATGCCCCTTTTTGATATATAAAAATGTAATATTTCACTTTATTTGCACTCTAGCATCTTCATTTCTGAAATAATCATCTTCAATCTTTAGAACAATGTATATAGCCATATTCTTTCTGCCAAGTTCGATAATGGCTGATCTGCCAATTAGGTCAGGAGTTATGCCCCTTTTGATGTTTAAATTTGTGTGTTTTAAGCCATATTTTTTGAGTCAAGTTTGACTTCAAATTTCGACAACAGGCTCTCTTTAGTTCGTTGAATTATAAATAATCTGATGGATTATGTCTTCAGTACAACTATGCTATAATTTAATAACTTCTACAGGCAATGATAACAGTTTTTCTCAGGTGAGAGTCTTTAGGGCCACCTTGGCCCTCTTGTTGAAAATATCATAAAGAACAATTTTTTTTATCATGATGCAGTGCAGTGTATTGAGTTATTTGTCGAATGGTAGTAGTTGACATGAATATCTTTTTGCCGATTTTTGCCTTTTTGGGGGAGGAATAACTTTATATATCGCAAAAACAGATAGCTTTAAACCTAAAGTAAGTACATATTTAAATCAGAAGACCTTTCTAACCATACCTGGGTTTTTAAAATCGGACATCATAGTTGCATGAAAGTAAGAATTTCTGGGAAAAAAATCCTTGTGCTTCTGCAGTTGATCCCAGTTGATATTTCGTAGAAAAGGAATCTTGTATACCTTTTTAACATGTTAAGAGGACTAGTGATACTTCATTCCCTTGCAGAACACGAAGATTGAATATTATTGTAGTTATCTTAAAGATGGTTCTGGAAAAATTAGCATTATGAAATTATAACTGAAAACAAAGCCACATATTCCCTTTTGAATGCAATGACTTTAAAATTTTAATTATGTTATATGACATCACATATTTCCTCTGTTTTTCATTTATGTTTGCACTCTACAGCTGTCAATTCGGGACGGATTTCCTTCAATTTTTAAAGATGGTGTATTTCAGAAAATAAAATAAGTATGATCAGGTTTGACATGGTTTGCAGTGCAGAAAGCCCTTTCTTTTGTCCAGAACAAAAGAAGTCTAGTTATTATTATTATTATTATTCTTTTCTTCTTCCTAACTAAACGCTTATTTTTATATGTTGCAATAGTCCTAGGACGATGAAATTTTTATGGCTTATTAGTCACGTGAGGAAATTTTGATTTCAATGATTTTCAGCACCCTATGACGTCACATGACGTCACAGCTAAAAATAGTGAAAAATGGTGTTCGCGCTCTACAGCCGTCATTTATGGTCGGATTTTCTTCAAATTTTCACAGATGGTACATCTTGAATCAAAGGTGTGCATATCCTGTCAGCTAACCGAAATTCCGAAAGACCGAAGTTCTGTGGCTGAAATAAGATTCGAACATAGGACCGAAAATTTCATTTTAGGATTAAAGAGCTTCAGGATGAGATAGAAAGTTGAAACTTACACAGTTTGCAGTTCTGCAGAATTTCTACAAATATTTTGAGTCGTGACGTCATATGACGTCATGTGACGTCATAAGCATACTTCTTAATTTTCATTTTAGGGCAATGATTTCGACATGATGCCAGTTGTTCAGAATAATGAAAATTTCAGAGTTATGAAAGTAAAGTATGCGCTTTTGAACAAAAGCATCTTCAGCACCCTATGACGTCAATGACGTCACAGCTAAAAATAGTGAAAAATGGTGTTCGCGCTCTACAGCCGTCATTTATGGTCGGATTTTCTTCAAATTTTCACAGATGGTACATCTTGAATCAAAGGTGTGCATATCCTGTCAGCTAACCGAAATTCCGAAAGACCGAAGTTCTGTGGCTGAAATAAGATTCGAACATAGGACCGAAAATTTCATTTTAGGATTAAAGAGCTTCAGGATGAGATAGAAAGTTGAAACTTACACAGTTTGCAGTTCTGCAGAATTTCTACAAATATTTTGAGTCGTGACGTCATATGACGTCATGTGACGTCATAAGCATACTTCTTAATTTTCATTTTAGGGCAATGATTTCGACATGATGCCAGTTGTTCAGAATAATGAAAATTTCAGAGTTATGAAAGTAAAGTATGCGCTTTTGAACAAAAGCATCTTCAGCACCCTATGACGTCACATGACGTCACAGCAAAAAATAGTGAAAAATGGTGTTCGCGCTCTACAGCCGTCATTTATGGTCGGATTTTCTTCAAATTTTCACAGATGGTACATCTTGAAACTAAGGTGTGCATATCCTGTCAGCTAACCGAAATTCCGAAAGACCGAAGTTCTGTGGCTGAAATAAGATTCGAACATAGGACCGAAAATTTCATTTTAGGATTAAAGAGCTTCAGGATGAGATAGAAAATTGAAACTGACACAGTTTGCAGTTCTGTAGAATTTCTACATATATTTTGAGTCCTGACGTCATACGACGTCATGTGACGTCATAAGCATACTTCATAATTTTCATTTTAGGGCAATGATTTCGACATGATGCCAGTTGTTCAGAATAATGAAAATTTCAGAGTTATGACAGTAATGTATGCGCTTTTGAACAAAAGCATCTTCAGCACCCTATGACGTCATGTGACGTCACAGCTAAAAATAGTGAAAAATGGTGTTCGCGCTCTACAGCCGTCATTTATGGTCGGATTTTCTTCAAATTTTCACAGATGGTACATCTTGAAACTAAGGTTGCATATCCTGTCAGCTAACCGAAATTCCGAAAGACCGAAGTTCTGTGGCTGAAATAAGATTCGAACATAGGACCGAAATTTCATTTTAGGATAAAGAGCTTCAGGATGAGATAGAAAGTTGAAACTTACACAGTTTGCAGTTCTGCAGAATTTTACATAATTTTAGTTCGACGTCATAGATGCCATGTGGTATAAGCATACTTCTTAATTTTCATTTTGGGCAATGATTTTGAATGATGCCGTTGTTCAGAGTAATGGAAATTTTGATTTAAAAGTAACATTCCTTTTGAATAAACCAACTTTAGACCCTATGACGACCATGAGTCACAGCTAAAAATGTGAAAAATGGTGTTCGCGCTCTACTCGCCATTTATGGCGGATTTTCTTCAAATTTTCAAAGGGGTATATCTTCAAAAAAAAGGGGGCTCCCCTTTTGCAAACCCAAAAATTTCCAAAAGATGAAGTTCTGTGGCTGAAATAAGAATCAACTAGGACCGAAAATTTTTCTTTTTAGGTTAAAGAGCTTCAGAAGAGATAGAAAGTTGAAACGTCATTTTTTGCATTCTGAGAATTTTCACATATATTTTGAGCCCTGAATATTGCGTCATGTGAGTCATAAGCAACTTTTTAAATTTTCCCTTTTAGGGCAATGTTTTGCATATGCCATTGTTCAAAAAATAAAAAAAATTTTCGAGTTATGACAGTAAAAGTAGCTTTTTGAAAAAATAATTTTCAGACCCCTGACTCTGTGACGTCAGAGTAAAAATAGTAAAAATGGCTTTCACGCTCACAGCGGCCATTTTTTGGGCGGGTTTTCTTTCCTTTTTTCGATGGTACATCTTGAAACTAAGGGGTGTTTCCTGTCAGCTAACCGAAATTTAAAGACGAAGTTCTGTGGCTGAAATAGATCGAACTAGGACCCAAGATTTATTTTAGGATTAAAGAGCTTTAGGGTAGATAGAAAGTTGAAACTTACCAAGTTTGCAGTTTTGCAGAAAATTTATAATATTTTGAGTGTTGCGTAATATGGCGTGGACGTCTAAGAAAACTTTTGATTTAATTTTAGTTGCAAAGTTTCGAATGATGCAGTTGTTCAGAATAAGAAAAATTTTAGGTTTGAGAGGAATGTATGCGCTTTTAAAAAAAAATTTTTGCACTTTGACTCATGGACGTCAAACTAAAGAAGTCCATACGAAAAAAAGTAAAGGGTAGAGAATTTAAAATTATTTTTCTAAAGGTTTTAATCTTAAATTTTTCAATTTAGCAAAAGTCCTATCATTGTATCAACGAATGAAATCTAGTTCTTTTTCTTTTTTTTTCTCTTGTATTTGTGTTAATTTCGGTAGTTGCCAAAGGGCCCCGAACAATGAAAATTTTATGGCTATTTTCAAACCATTTGCTTTCGAATGCAAAGAATTTCTTTTTCATTGACGTACAAACGTCAGTTTTTGACGTCGGGAAAAAGTTTGTTCGCGCTACAGCCATTATTTAGGGACCGATTTTCATAAAAAATTTCAAGAATGTGTATTTAGGCTCTATTTGTGCACCCGGTGTCCTTTTTTTCAGATTCAAAAAAGTCCATTTTCTATAGCAATAAGATCCGAATCAAGGTCGAAATTTTTTTAAAATGCTTAAAAAAATCTGTCCATGTAGGATAGAAATTTGATTTTATCAGATTGGGCTCAAAATTTTTTAAATTTTGGAAAAAAAATGTCAATGATCACGTGACGTCATTAATGATAATGTTTTTCTAATTTAAAAGGGTATTTCTATATGTTGAAATTGTCAAAGGGGGCAATAAAAATTTTAAGGGGAATAGCTTCAAGTGAAATTTTTTTTTTTTGGGGGGGGGGGGGTAGGGGAATCATATGACCCGTCACACTTGAAATATGAAACAAAAGTGTGTACGGGGTTTACAGTTTTGTTTATGAACCCATTTTCTCAAATTTTCACAGAAAGGTATATTAAATTCTAGTGTGCATTCGTGCCCTTTTTCAAATTTGAAAAGTCCATGGTTTTTAGCGAATTCCAAAATTCGAACCCAAAGGGCGTAAATTTTAATGCTTATAAAATCGGTCCTATTTGAGTTGAAAAGGGGTATTGGTCATTATGGTCTTGGGGTCTTAAAAAAATTTTTTGAAAATAAACGTCATATGACGTCACGTGACGTCAATATATGATAATGTATTTCAAATATTAACAAGAGTATTTTCTATATGTTGAAATTGTCGAAGGCAATGAAAATTTAGTGACACCTGGTACATACCTGTAATTTCGATTTCAATGATTTTCAGAAGCCATACGTCATAATTGACGTCCACATTTGAAATTGACTACGAAAGATTGTACACGTTCAGAACCATTATCTATGGCCGATTTTTTATCAAATTTTCACCAGAATGTGTATATTAACTTTCTTATTGGTTACCGGTTTCCGTTTTTTCCAAAATTCCGAAAAGTCCAAGCATCTATGGCGATCAAGAATCGAACCAAGACGTCAATTTTAATGCTTATAAAAACTGTCCTATTTGGAGATCGAAAAAGGTTGAATTTTGTCAGTTATTAGTCTCTGGGTGTCTAACAATTATTTGAAATAAACGTCATATGACGACACGTGACCATTTTAATATTATTTATTATTCTTTTCTTCCTTCCTAACTAAACGCTTATTTTAATATGTTGCAATAGTCCCCTAGGACGATGACATTTTTATCGGTTATTAGTCACATGAGTTATTTATGATTTCAATGATTATCAGCAGCCTATACTTCACTACGTCCCACAGCTAAAAATAGTGAAAAATGATGTTCGCGCTCTACACCGTCATTTATGTCATGTCTCAAATTTTAACAGATGGACATCTTGAAACTAAGGTTGCATAACCTGTCAGCTAACTCGAAATTCCCGAAAGACCGAAGTTCTGTGGCTAAATAAGATTCGAACATAGGCCGAAAATTTTCATTTTAGGATTAAAGAGCTCATCAGGATGAGATAGAAAGTTGAAACTTACACAGTTTGCAGTTCTGCAAATTTCTACAAATATTATGAGTCGTGAACGTCATAAGACGTTATGTGAACGTCAATAGCATACTTTTTAATTTTATTTAGGGCAATGATTTCACATATGCCAGTTGTTCATGAATAAGGAATATTTCACAGAGTTTATGACATAAAGTATGCGCTTTTAAACAGAAGCATCTTCACACCCTATGACGTCTATGACGTCCAAGCAAAAGGAGTGAAAAAGGTTTCACGCTCTACAGCCTCATTTATGGTCGGAGTTTCTCAAATTTTCACAGATGGTACAGCTGAAATTAAGTGTGCATATCACTGTCAGCTAACCGAAATTTCGAAAAGACCGAAGATCTGTGTGGCATAATAAGATTCGAACATAGGACCGAAAAATTCATTTTAGGATTAAAGAGCTTCAGATGAATAGAAAGTTTGAAACTTACCACATGCAGTTCTGCAAGAATTCTATATATATTTTGGAGCGTTGCGTCATATGACCGTCATGTGACGTCATAAGCATACTTCTTGATTTAATTTAGCCGCAATTGATTTCGACATGATGCATTGTTCAGAATATGAAAATTTCAGAGTATGAGGAGTAATATATGCCTTTTAACAAAATAATTTTTCCAGCACTTATACTCATGTGAACGTCAAAGCTAAAAGAAGTCCTATACGCAAAAAAGTAAAAAGAGGTAGGAATTTAATATATATTCTTTCCTAACGGTATAATCTTAATATTTTCAATTTTTAGCAGAAAGTCCAATCATTCGTATCAACGAATGAAATCTAGTTTATTCTCTTCTTATTCTTTTTATTTCTTCCTCTTATATTTGTGTTAATTTTTCGGGTGTAGCCATTGACTCAGAACATGAAAATTTTTTGGCATCATATTTTCAAACCATGAGCTTTCGGATGCAATGAATTTATAATCATACGACGTCATATAACGTCGATTTGACGTCAGGTGAAAAAGTTTTGTACGCGGTACTAAGCAGCCATTATTTCTGACCGATTTTCATCAAAATTCAACAGAATGTGTATGTTAGGGCTCTAGTTGTGCATCCCGGTGGTCCGTTTTTCCAAAATTCAGAAAGTCCATGGTTCTATACGAATCCAAGATTCGAACCAAGTCGTAAAATATTTTAAATGCTATAATATATGTCCTATTTAAGATAGAAAGTTGATATTTAGTCAGTATGTAGGTCTCTAGAAGTTTTTAAACATTTTGTGAAAATAAACGTCATATGACGTCACGTGACGTCATTATATGATATGTATTTCTAATATTTACAAGAATAGTTTCTATATGTTGAAAATTGTCGAAGGCAATGAAAATTTAATGACTCATGCATCTAACGCTGAAATTTTGATTTCTATGATTTCATAAGCCTATGACGTCATATGACGTCACACTTGAAATATGCAACAAAAGTTTGTACGCGGTCTACAGCCATTGTTTATGAACCGATTTTCATCAAATTTTCACAGAATGTGTATATTAAGTTCTAGTTGTGCATCTCGGTGTCCGTTTTTCAAAATTCGAAAAGTCCATGGTTCTATAGCGTATTCAAGATTCGAACCAAGGTCGTAGATTTTTAAATGCTTATAAAATCGGATTTATTTGAGATAGAAAAGTGATATTTGGTCAGTATATAGGTCTCTGGGAGTCTTAAACATTTTGTGAAAATAAACGTCACATGACGTCACTTGACGTCATTATATGATAATGTATTTCTAATATTAACAAGAATATTTCTATATGTTGAAATTGTCGAAGGGCAATGAAAATTTAATGACACATGCATATAACGCTGAAATTTTGATTTCTATGATTTTCATAAGCCTATGACGTCATATGACGTCACACTTGAAATATGCAACAAAAGTTTGTACGCGGTCTACAGCCATTGTTTATGAACCGATTTTCATCAAATTTTCACAGAATGTGTATATTAAGTTCTAGTTGTGCATCTCGGTGTCCGTTTTTCAAAATTCGAAAAGTCCATGGTTCTATAGCGTATTCAAGATTCGAACCAAGGTCGTAGATTTTTAAATGCTTATAAAATCGGATTTATTTGAGATAGAAAAGTGATATTTGGTCAGTATATAGGTCTCTGGGATCTTAAACATTTTGTGAAAATAAACGTCACATGACGTCACTTGACGTCATTATATGATAATGTATTTCTAATATTAATAAGAGTATTTCTATATGTTGAAATTGTCGAAGGGCAATGAAAATTTAATGACAAATGATCCAGACGCTGAAATTTCGATTTCAATTATATTCAGAAGCCTATGACGTCATATGACGTCACATATGAAATTGACTACGAAAGTTTGTACACGGTCCAGAGCCATTATTAATGGGACGATTTTTATCAAATTTTCACAAAATGTGTATATAACGTTCTTATTGTGTATACCGGTGTCCGTTTTTCAAAATTCGAAAAGTCCAAGCATCTATGGCGGATCCAAGATTCGAACCAAGGACGTCAATTTTCAAATGCTTATAAAAACTGTCCTATTTGAGATAGAAAGTTGAAATTTTGTCAGTATATAGGTCTCTAGAAAATTTAAACATTATGTGAAAATAAATGTCATATGACGTCACGTGACGTCATTTTATTTTATTATTATTCTTTTCTTCTTCCTAACTAAACACTTATTTTGATATGTTGCAATAGACCTAGGACCATGAAATTTTTATGGCTTATTATTCACGTGAGGAAATTTTTGTTTTCAATGATTGTCAGCAGCCTATGCCGTCACATGACGTCACAGCTATAAATAGTAAAAAATGGTGTTTGCGCCCTGCAACCGTCATTTATATGGGATTTTTTTAAAATTTTCAAGATGGTACATTTTGAACGGGTGTGCTATCCGGGCAGCTAACCAAAATTTCCCAAAAAGCCGAAGTTCTTGGCTAAAATAAGATTCGAACAAAGGGACCAAAAATTTTTTAGTTTAAGAGCTTCGGATGAATAAAAAATTGAAACTTACCATTTTGCATTTCTCAAATTTCTAATCATTTGATTCCTAGTATTGACCTATGTACGTCATAAGCTACTTCTTAATTTTTTTTTTGGGACAATGTTTCGACATGATGCCAGTTGTTCAGAATAATGAAAATTTCAAGTTAAACAGAAAAGTATGCGCTTTTGAAAAAAAGCATTTTCGCACATTACCCACTACGTCAAGCAAAAATAGTTTAAAAAAGGGGTTCCGCTCTAAGCGCCATTTATGGGCGGTTTTTTTTCAAATTTTCACAGATGGACATCCTGAAACTAAGTGTATATCCCTTCCCAACCGAATTTCCCAAAGACAAAATTTTTGGTGAAATAAAAATTTAACATAGACCAAAAATTTCATTTTTGTGTTAAAAACTTTGGGATGAAAAGAAAATTGAAACTTACCATTTTTCTTCGCATAATTTCTAAATATATTTTGAGTCGGACGTCCTTGACGTCATAAGCAACTCACTACTGCTTCTTTTTTTTTTTCTTTGTAAGCAACGTTTTTTTTCGCGGGAAAAAATTCAATTGTTCACATGAACATAAAAATACCGCGGGGGTCATTAATGAAACTTTATCTCCCTTTTTGCATTAAACAGGTTTCGAAGTCCCCACATTTGTTTTTTACGAAAGACATCTAGTTTTCTTATTCTATTCCTTTTTTTTTTCCTCTTGTATTTTTTTAATTTTGTTTTTTGCCAATGGCCCAAACAAATTAAAATTTTTTGGCATATATTTCAAACCCCTTTGCTTTTGAATGCAATGAATTTCAACATATGCCACATAACTCAGTTTTCTCGGAAAATTTTGTTCGCGGTCTACACCTTTATTTATGGACCGTTTTTTCTCAAAATTTCAAAAAAAAGTGTAAATTAGGCTCTATTGTGCATCCCTTCCTTTTTTTAAAAATTTCGAAAGCCCAGGGTTCTATACGAACCAAGATTCGAATCAAGGTCAAAATTTTTAAAATCTTATAAAATCTGTCCAGTGGGATAGAAATTGATTTTAGTCAGTTATAGGTCCTAGAAGTTTTAAACATTTTGGAAAAAAAATTCATAAACGTCACGTGACGTCATTTAGATAATGTATTTCTAAATTAACAAGGGTTTTTCTATAGTTAAATTGTCGAAGGGCAATGAAAATTTAAGGACATATGCTTCAAATGCTGAAATTTTGATTTCTATGATTTTCTATGCCATCCTCATATGACTCACACTTGAAATTGCAACAAAAGGGTGTACGGGGCCCCTCAGCCATTGTTATAAACCGATTTCATCAAATTTTCACAGAATGTGTATTTTAAAATTTCTAGTTGGCACCCGGGTGTCCGTTTTTCAAAATTAAAAGTCCGGGGTTTCATACAAATTCAAGTTTCCCGAACCAAGTCGAAAATTTTTTAAAATGCTTATAAAATGGGTCCTATTTTAGTAAAAAATATTTTTGGTCATAAAGGTCTCTGGGAGTCGTAAACTTTTTTGTGAAAAAAAACGTCATATACGCACGGACTCATTAATGATAATGTATTTCTAATTTTAACAAAAAATTTCTATATGTTAAATTTGCGAAGGGCAATAAAAATTTATGAACAGGGTCAACCGGGAATTTCGATTTCAATGTTTTTCAGAAGCCTAGACGTCACATTTGAAAATTGACTACGAAAGATTTACAGGGTCCAGAGCCTTTATAATGGGCCGTTTTTTTATAAAATTTTTTCACAGATGTGAATTTTACGTTCTATTGTGTATACCGGGGGGCCTTTTTTCAAAATTCGAAAATCCAAGCATCTATGGGGGATCAAGGTTTCAAAACCAAAGGGACGTCAATTTTTAATGCTTATAAAAACTTCCATTTGAGATAAAAAAGTTAAAATTTTGTCATTATAGGCCCTCTGGGTTCAACAATTTTTAAAATAAAACGCGGGGAAACTCACGTGACGTCATTTTATTATTATTATTATTCTTTTTTTTCTTCCTAACAAACGCTTATTTTAAAAGTTGCAATAGTCCTAGGGCGATGAAATTTTTAAAGGGTTATTGTCACATGAGGAAATTTGATTTTAATGAATCGCACCTATGACTCCCCCAGACGTCACACTAAAAATAGTGAAAAAAGATGTTCGCCTCTACGCCGTCTTTTTGGTCGGGTTTCTTAAATTTCAAGATGGGGCATCGAAAAAGGGGTCATATCCTGTCCTAACCGAAATTCCGAAAGACCCAAGTTCTGTGGGTGAAATAAGATTTAACATAGGACCGAAAATTTTTTTTTAGATTAAAAGACTTTAGGATGAATAGAAAGTTGAAACTTAAACATTTGCAGTTTTTGCAGAATTTCTACAAAATATTTTTTGTCGTGACCAAGACTTTATGTACTCAATAGAAAACTTTTTAATTTTTATTTAGGGGAAAGATTTCGACATGAGCCAGTTGTTCAGAAAAATGAATTTTCAGAGTTAACATTAAAGTATGCGCTTTTAAACAAAGCTCTTCAGCACCCTATTTACGTCAAATTGACGTCAAGCAAAAGTATGAAAAATGGGTTCACGCTCACAGCCCTCTTTAGGCGATTTTTCTTTTAAATTTTCACAGATGGTACTCCTGAAATTAAGGGTGCTATCCTGTCACAACCGAAATTCGAAAGACCGAAGATCTTGGGTTAAATAATTCGAACATAGGGCCGAAAAAACATTTTAGGATTAAAGAGCTTTAGATGAGATAGAAAGTTGAAAATTACACAGTTTGCAGTTCTGCAGAATTTCTATATATATTTTGAGCGTTGCGTCATATGACGTCATGTGACGTCATAAGCATACTTCTTGATTTAATTTTAGCGCAATGATTTCGACATGATGCCAGTTGTTCAGAATAATGAAAATTTCAGAGTTTTGAGAGTAATGTATGCGCTTTTTAACAAAAGAATTTTCAGCACTTATGACGTCATGTGACGTCAAAGCTAAAAAGAAGTCCATACGAAAAAAAGTAAAGGGTAGAGAAATTTAATATTATTTCTTTTCTAACGGTATTAATCTTAATATTTTTCAAATTTTAGCAGAAAGTCCTATCATTCGTATCAACGAATGAAATCTAGTTATTCTTATTCTTCTTATTAATTTTTCTTCCTCTTGTATTTGTGTTAATTTCGATGTGTTGCCAATGGCCCAGAACAATGAAAATTTTATGGCATATATTTCAAACCATAAGCTTTCGAATGCAATGAATTTCATTTTCATAGGACGTCATATAACGTCAGATTTGACGTAAGGTGAAAAAGTTTGTACGCGGTCTACAGCCATTATTTCTGGCCGATTTTTCATCAAAATTTCACAGAATGTGTATGTTAGGCTCTAGTTGTGCCTTCCGGTGTCCGTTTTTTTCAAAATTCGAAATGGCAATGGTTCTATGGCGATCCAAGATTCGAACCATTGACGTCAAATTTCAAATGCGTATAAAATCGCTTACAAATGAGCTAGAAAGATGATATTTGGACAGAATATAAGTCTCAAGGTTTACTTTACATTCTCTGAAGATGAACGTCACATGACGTCATTGACGTCATAAGGTCAAAATAATTTCTGATATATACGCGTTAATTTAAATATGTTGTTACTTCCAGGACCATGGAAATCTAAGGTATGTACATCAATCCATGTGCTTTAAAATGCAATGTAATTCATATTAATGTGACGTTATATCACGTAAGATTTGACGTCAGACAAAAAGGTTTTACGCGTGTACAGCCATTATTTTTGGACCGATTTTCATCAAATTTCACAGAATGTATATGTAACGCTCTATATGTGTATCCCGGGTCCCTTTTTACAAATACGAAAAAGCAATGGTTCTATGCGAATCCAAGTTTCGAACCATTGACGTCAAATTTCAAATACAAATAAAATCGCTTCCAGATGATTTAGAAAGTTGATATTTGGACTGAATATTAGTCTTTGAGACTTATTCATATTCTGTGAGGATTAACATCATTTGACGTCATAAGGTCAAAAAGAATGTTAATATATCTACGCGTTAATTTCTATATGTTGCAAAGTTGTAAGGAGCATGAAAAAATTACTTGATATATCAAAATACTTAATATTTCATTTCATTGATTTTCTTATGCCTATGACGTCACATGACATCAAACTTGACGCTGTCTACACAAGCTTTTATGCGGTCTTCGGCAATTATTACAGGATGAAATTCGAATTGTAAGCATTTTAAATAAATTTGATTTGTAACATAGATTATAAAAATACCCAAGTTAAATAAATCGATATAAAAAAATGATTTTCAGTTACTTTTGCCATATCCTCCAAGTTAAACGGTTTTATATTTTTCAAAGTTTATTTAAGTTATGGCCATACAAAAGCAAGTTAAAGGCTGGAATTTCATATCTTTTTACTTTTTTAGCTTTTAAGTGTTTAACAAATGTAGCAAAAGTCCTATCATTCGTATCAACGAATGAAATCTAGTTATTCTTTTTTTCTTCCTCTTATATTTGTGTTAATTTCGAGTTGTTCCTATTGACTCAGAACAATGAAAATTTTATGGCATATATTTCAAACCATGAGCTTTCGGATGCAATGAATTTCATATTCATATGATGTCACATAACGTCAGATTTGACGTCAGGTGAAAAAGTTTGTACGCGGTCTACAGCCATTATTTCTGACCGATTTTCATCAATATTTCACAGAATGTGTATGTTAGGCTCTAGTTGTGCATCCCTGTGTCCGTTTTTCAAAATTCGAAAAGTTCATGGTTATATAGCGAATCCAAGATTCGAACCAAGGTCGTAAATTTTTTAAATGCTTATAAAATCTGTCCTATTTAAGATAGAAGTTGATATTTAGTCAGTATATAGGTCTCTAGAAGTTTTAAATATTTTGTGAAAATAAATGTCACATGACGTCACGTGACGTCATTATATGATAATGTATTTCAAATATTAACAAGAATATTTCTATATGTTGAAATTGTCGAAGGGCAATGAAAATTTAATGACACATGCTTGAAAAGCTGAAATTTTGATTTCTATGATTTTTTAATGCCTAAGACGTCATATGACGTCACACTTGAAATATGCTTCAAAAGTTTGTACGCGGTCTACAGCCATTGTTTATGAACCGATTTTCAGCAAATTTTCACAGAATGTGTATACTAAGTTCTAGTTGTGCATCTCGGTGTCCGTTTTTCAAAATTCGAAAAGTCGATGGTTCTATAGCGAATTCAATATTCGAACCAAGGTCGTAAATTTTAAATGCTTATAAAATGGGTCCCTATTTGAGATAGAAAAGTGATATTTGGTCAGTATATAGGTCTCTAGGAGTCTTAAAACATTTTGTAAAAATAAACGTCATATGACGTCACGTGACGTCATTATATGATAATGTAATTTCTAATATTAACAAGAGTATTTCTATATGTTGAAATTGTCGAAGGGCAATGAAAATTTAATAACAAATGATTCAGACGCTTGAATTTTAATTTCAATGATTTTCAGAAGCCTATGACGCCCATATGACGTCACATTTGAAATTGACTACGAAAGTTTGTACACGGTCCAGAGCCATTATTAATGGGCCGTTTTTATCAAATTTTCACAGAATGTGTATATTACGTTCTTTTTGTGTATACCTGTGTCCATTTTTTCAAAATTCGAAAAGTCCAAGCATCTATGGCGGATCCAAGATTCGAACCAAGGACGTCAATTTTTAAATGCTTATTAAAACTGTCCTATTGAGATAGAAAGTTGAAATTTTGTCAGTTAGTAGGTCTCTGGGTGTCTAACAATTATGTGAAAATAAACGTCATATGACGTCACCTGACGTCATTTTTTTATTATTATTATTCTTTTCTTCTTCCTAACTAAACGTTCATTTTAATATGTTGCAATAGTCCTAGGACGATGAAATTTTTATGGGTTATTAGTCACGGAGAAATTTGATTTCAATGATTGTCAGCAGCTTATGACGTCATTTGACGTCAGAGCTAAAAATAGTGAAAAATGGTGTTAAAACGCTATACAGCCGTCATTTATGGTCGGATTGTCTTCAAATTTTCACAGATGGTAAATCTTGAAACTACGGTGTGCATATCCTGTCAGCTTACCGAAATTCCGAAGACCGAAGTTCTGTGGCTGAAATAAAATTCGAACATAGGACCGAAAATTTCATTTTAGATAAAAGAGCTTCAGGATGAGATAGAAAGTTGAAACTTACACAGTTTTTCAGTTCTGCAGAATTCTACATATATTTTGAGTCGTGACGTCATATGACGTTATGTGACGTCATAAGCATACTTCTTAATTTTATTTTAGGGCAATGATTTCGACATGATGCCAGTTGTTCAGAATAATGAATATTTCAGAGTTATGAAAGTGAAGTATAAGCTTTTGAACAAAAGCATCTTCAGCACCCTATTACGTCATAGACGTCAGAGCTAAAAATAGTGAAAAAAAGGTGTTCACGCTCTGCAGCCGCCATTTTATGGTCGGATTTTCTTCAAATTTACACAGATGATACATCTTAAAACTAAGGTGTGCATATCCTGTAAGCTAATTGAAATTCCGAAAGACCGAAGTTCTGTGGATGAAATAAGATTCGAACATAGGACCGAAAATTTCATTTTAGGATTAAAGAGCTTCAGGATGAGATAGAAAATTGAAACTTACACAGTTTGCAGTTCTGCAGAATTTCTACATATATTTTGAATCGTGACGTCAGAGGACGTCATAAGCATACCACTTATTTTTAATTTGGGGCAATGATTTCAACATGATGCCAGTTGTTCAGAATAATGAAAATTCAGAGTTATTGCAGTAAAGTATGCGCTTTTGAGCAACGGCATTTTCAGCACCTATGACGTCACGTGACGTCAGAGCTAAAAATAGTGAAAAAGGGTGTTCACGCTCTACAGCCGCCATTTATAATCAGATTTTCTTCAAATTTTTACAGATGGTACATCTTGAAACTAAGGTGTGAATATTTTGTCAGCAAACCTTAATTCCGAAAAACCGAAGTATTGCGGCTGAAGTGAGATTCGGACATAGGACCAAACATTCATTTTAGGGTGAAAGAACTTCGGGATAAGATAGAAAGTTGAAACTTACACAGTTTGCAGTTCTGCATAATTTCTTCATATATGTTGAGTTGTGACGTCATATGACGTCATAAGCATACTACTACTACTGCTACTTATTTTTTTTTCTTCGTAACTAAACGCTTATTTTTCGCGGAATATAATGTCAATTGTTCAGCATGAACATGAAATACTACCAGAGGTGAGTCATTACATGAACCTTCTATCTCCTAATTTTTGCATGAACACAGCTTGCAGAAAGTCTTATCATTCGTTTTCACGAATGACATCAAAGTTATTATTATTATTATTATTATTTTTTCACCTTTTGAGGTTCAAATTAAAACAGGTTGCCAATAAGCCAGAAGCATGAAATTTTAACAGTGATCAGAGTGACTTTGGCCCTTTTGAATGCACTAATTTTCATCTTCATATGACGTCATGTGACGTCACAGCTAAAAATAGTGAAAAATGGTGTTCGCGCTCTACAGCCGTCATTTATGGTCAGATTTTCTTCAAATTTTCACAGATGGTACATCTTGAAACTAAGGTGTGCATATCCTGTCAGCTAACCGAAATTCCGAAAGACCGAAGTTCAGATTGAACAGTATGACAGTAAAGTATGCGCTTTTGAACAAAAGCATCTTCAGCACCCTATGACGTCACTTAACGTCACAGCTAAAAATAGTTAAAAATGGTGTTCGCGCTCTACAGCCGTCATTTATGGTCGGATTTTCTTCAAATTTTCACAGATGGTACACCATGAAACTAAGGTGTGCATATCCTGTCAACTAACCGAAATTCCGAAAGACCGAAGTTCTGTGGCTGAAATAAGATTCCAACATAGGACCGAAATTTTATTTAGCATTAACGAGCTTCAGGGTGAGATAGAAAGTTGAAACTTACACAGTTTGCAGTTCTGCAGAATTTCTTAATAATTTTTGAGTCGTGACGTCATGTGACGTCATGTGACGTCATAACAATACTTCTTAATTTTCATTTAGGGGAATGATTTCGACATGATGCCAGTTGTTTCAGAATAATGAAAATTTTAGAGTTATGACCGAAAAGTATGCGCTTTGAACAAAAGCATCGTCAGCACCCTATGACGTCAGGTGACGTCAGAGCTAAAAATAGTGAAAAAAAGGTGTTCACAATATAAAACGGCCATTTATGGTCGGATTTTCTTCAAATTTTCACAGATGGTACATCTTGAAACTAAGGTGTACCTTCCCTGTCAGCTAACCGAAATTGTGAAAGACCGAAGTTCTGTGGCTTAAATAAGATTCGAACATAGGACCGAAAAATTTCATTTTAGGATTAAAGAGCTTCAGGATGAGATAGAAAGTTGGAACTTTTTGGAATGATTGCAGTTTTGCAGAATTTCTACAAATATTTTGAGTCGTGACGTCATTTGACGTCATGTGACGTCATAAGCAACTTATAATAAGGATTTTCTTCAATATTTGAAGATGGTGTATGTCAGAAAAGTAAATAATATGATCAGTTTGACATAGTTAGCAGAAGCCCTTTCTTTTGTTCAGAACAAAAGGCGTCTAGTTCTTCTTCTTATTATTATTCTTTTTTTTCTTCCTAACTAAACTTTTTTCTATGTTGCAATACGCCTAGGACGATGAAATTTTATGACTCATTAGTCACGTGAGGAAATTTTGATTTCTATGATTTTCATATGCCTATGACGTCATATGACGTCACATTTGAAATATGCTACAAAAGTTTGTACGCGGTCTACAGCCATTGTTTGTGAACCGATTTTCATCAAATTTCACAGATTGTGTATATTAAGTTCTAGTTGTGCATCTCGTGTCCGTTTTTCAAAATTCGAAAAGTCCATGGTTTTATAGCGAATCCAAGATTCGAACCAAGGTCGTAAATTTTTTAAATGCTTATAAAATCTGTCCTATTTAAGATAGAGAGATGATATTGAGTCAGTATATAGGTCTCTAGAAGTTTTAAACATTTTGTGAAAATAAATGTCAGATGCCGTCACGTGACGTCATTATATGATAATGTATTTCTAATATCAACAAGAATATTTCTATATGTTGAAATTGTCTAAGGGTAATGAAAATTAATGATACATGCTTCAAAATGATGAAATTTTGATTTCTATGATTTTCATATGCCTATGACGTCATATGACGTCACACTTGAAATATGCAACAAAAGTTTGTACGCGGTCTACAGCCATTGTTTATGAACCGATTTTTCATCAAATTTTCACAGAATGTGTATATTAAGTTCTAGTTGTGCATCCCGCGTGTCCGTTTTTTCAAAATTCGAAAAGTCCAAGGTTCTATAGCGATTCAAGATTCGAACCAAGGTCGTAAATTTTCAAATTCTTATAAAATCGGTCCTATTTGAGATAGAAAGATGATATTGGGTCAGTATATAGGTCTCTGGGAGTCTTAAACATTTTGTGAAAAGAAACGTCATATGACGTCACATGACGTCATTATATGATAATGTATTTCTAATATTAACAAGAGTATTTCTATATGTTGAAATTGTCGAAGGAAATGAAAATTTAATGACAAATGATCCGATGCTGATATTTCGATTTCAATGATTTCAGAACCTATGACGTCATATGACGTCACATTTGAAATTGACTACGAAAGTTTGTACACGGCCCAGACCATTATTAATGGGCCGATTTTCATTAAATTTTCACAGAATGTGTATATTACGTTCTTATTGTGTATACCGGTGTCCCGTTTTTCAAATTCGAAAAGTCCAAGCATCTATGGCGGATCCAAGATTCGAACCAAGGACGTCAATTTTTAAATGCTTATAAAAACTGTCCTATTTGAGATAGAAAGTTGAAATTTTGTCAGTTAGTAGGTCTCTGGGTGTCTTAACAATTATGTAAAAATAAACGTCATATGACGTCACGTGACGTCATTTTTTATTGTTATTATTCTTTTCTCTTCCTAACTAAACGCTTATTTTAAATATGTTGCAATAGTCCTAGGACGATGAAATTTTTATGGGGTATAGTCACGTGAGGAAATTTTGATTTCACCCCTACTGCATATATGTAGCCATATCTCAATAAATATCGATTTTTGTAAATATATGTATGAATAAGAATTATAGCTGAATAATTGACGTTTCCAAAGATATTTAGTTTATTAAAATTGGTTTACGCAATACAAAGTTATAAGCAAAAAAACTAAATGAAATGAAGCTAATTTTGCTGATAATATGCTGTTTTCTTGAGGTTTAACAGTCAATATCTCAAAACGACTGAAGATAAGTTTATACATTATGCGTATAAAATGTAGCATGTTTAAGAGCTTTCTAACGGTACCAATTTATTGAAATTGGACTTCATATAAGAAAGTTACATGGAAAATAAGATATTTCATAATCATGCATCATAAAAATATGGAAAAGGTCACGCGCAGAGGTTACCAAGCTTAAATACTTGCGCTACGACTTAAAAAAAAAAAAAAATCAAATTGCAATTGATGGGCTATATCTTGATTTTTTTTTTTGTCGAATGTTGACTGTTTCCAAAATAAGCATTGAAGTTAATACATGTACAACAGCACAAGACAAAAATCCGTATTTGCAACACTATGTAGCTAGCGAGCAGTTTGCAAGCCTTGAAAAATTCACACGCAGCCCCACATTTTAGACCATCTAAAAACTGCATTGTTATGCTAACGATATTCATATTGCATCAGTTTGTATGTTACCTTTCAAAATATCACCATAGTTCGAAATTCCAGGAATTTATGGCAAAACTACGGAAGCCCAAACACGCGCCAAAATCGCTAAATACGTTTAACTACGTTACAGGTGTCGAAAGGATATAGCACTATACAAATATTCAATACTTCTTCCTAATGAGGCTAAAATTAAACAAGGTTACAACTGAGCTGGAGTGATGAAATTCTATGTGTGATGAAAGTTAGAAACTTACATTTGAACACTGTTTCATTTTTGTTTCATGTCATATGACATAGTATAATTTTTGTATGTAAACTACATGTGCAAGATATGGCGGACTTTTATTAAAATTCACAGAATGTGTTCTATTTGTGCTATTTTATATAGAAATAGAGGAGATAGAAAGTTGCAATTTGGACAGAATTATCTATTATGTCATCTTCTGTATATACTATATAAAGCAGATGTTGCAGAAAGTCCTATCATTCGTTTAAACGAATGACATCTAGTTCTTCTTCTTCTTCTTCTCTTCTTATTCTTTTTTCTTCCTTTTATATTTGTGTTAATTTCGAGGTGTTGCCATTGACATCAGAACAAGAAAATTTTATGGCATATATTTCAAACCATGACTTTGGATGCAATGAATTTTATATTCATACGACGTCAAATAACGTCAGATTTGACGTCGAGTGAAAAAGTTTGTACGCGGTCTACAGCCATTATTTCTGGATCGATTGTTATCAAAATTTCACAGAATGTGTATGTTAGGCTCTAGCGGTGCATCCTGTGTCCGTTTTTCCAAATTCGAAAAGGCAAATGTTTTATGGCGAATCCAAGATTCGTACTAAGGACGTCAAATTTCAAATGCGTATAAAATCGCTTCCAGAAAAGCTAGAAAGCTGAGATTTCGACTGAATATTAGTTTATAGGTCTTCTTTACATTCTGAAAAGATGAACGCCATATAACGTCACATGACGTCATAATGCTATTAAAACTTTCGTATTAAACTTAACGGTTTTTAATCCCTGTAGGCTTTATTTTTTGTATGATATTGCTTGAAATTTTGTCTGGAGATGCATATTAGATCCAAAGGAGTCATTTACTTCCGTTTCCGGAAAATCCCAAAGGTCAAGGTCATATATCATTATCGGTTTTTTCTTCGGCCTTAAATATCTCAAAAACGGAAAAAATTCTATCGAGACACTATCATAATTTGTATGCTAGAAAGACCTTCAGAGATATTTAGTTTTGATGATCGGGATTGAATCGTTGAGTTATGGCGAAAAACAAAAATTCGGTAACCCTCAGTGTGTTTAAACCGTTTATATCTCGAAATCCTTTGATTTTTGAAAATATGATGATGAATATTATTGTAGAGCAAGTTTGGCCGTTCTTTTGATGCTTAAAGTTTAATGATTGATCTAAATTCATGGAGGTATAGGAAAAACGAAATTTCGTGCATATAGCTTTGGTGATTTTTTCATTTTTCAAGAGGTTTAAGAGCTTGTATCTCAAAAAATATTAAAAATATTCCTATAGATAAAGCGTGTGAAATGTAGAGAATTTTAAGGCGATTTTTTTGGTACCTAAAGTTTTGAAATTGATCCAAGTATAAGGAAGTTACATCAAAAATAAGAATTTAAACATGTAGAATTTCAGCGATTTTTTCGTTATGTAAGAGTTTCACGGCTTATATCTTAAAACCTATATTAAATCACAGGGGTTTGTAGCACCCTTTGTCGACTTCCGCTGTTTTATTTCACTATCATGATTGAAGTCTTAAAATTATTATTTTGATACTACATTCGTGAAATGGATAACAGACAACGGGTGCTTCAAACCCCTTTGTATTAAATAAGTCAACATATTAAGCGAATGAGATGTAGAGAATTTTAAGACGATTATTTTGGTACCTTAAGTTTTGAAATTGATCAAAGTATAAGGAAGTTACATCAAAAATAAGAATTTAAACATATAGAATTTCTGCGATTCTGCCGTCATGTCAGAGTTTTCCGGCTTATATCTTTAAAATCATTAGAAATATGTGCTTACATTAAGCAAGTGAGATGTAGAGAATTTTAAGACGATTATTTTGGCACCTAGAGTTTTGAAATTGATCAAGAAATAAGGAAGTTACATAAAAAATACGAATTTAAAGCCAATTGTAAAAATTTTCATAAAATATCCTACTTTCGCTTTCACCTTAATTGAAGCATTTTCGGAAAATGTAAGTTTACTATGATGGCTGATTTCTGCCATTTCGTGTTGTCGTGTCTTCGCCCCGAAAGGCGAAAGGCGAATAACGAAAACATGCCATATTGTCGTTATTTCGCCTGTCGCCTTCGGGGCGAAGACACGACAACACGAAACATGTCAAGCGAAAATAACGAAATTTTAACAGGCGAAAGGACGAAAAGTTTCGCCTTTGAATGTTTCGTATCCGCAGGTCGAAACCTTTCGTGTTGGCGCCCTTTGTTTGTCGTGTCTTCGTGTCTTCGCCCCGAAACGCGAAAGGCGAAATAACGACAATGTTGCAGATTTCGTGTTGTCGTCCTTTCGCCCCGAAAGGCGAAAGTCGAACTAACGAAAATGACTGTACGTTTCGGGTTTCGCCTTCCGTAGACAAAATTTATAATTATACGTAAGCATCTACATATAATGTGTATTAAAACATCAATTTTATTACTCAAAAGGATATTATCGGGGCATATATTCTGCTGCAGTGAAATAAAGCTATCTTCACCTGGCATTGTTGATATTTACAGCAAGTATGCATATGTGTAAACGTTCTGCGCATGTCTACCGAAAGGCGAATCCCGAAGCTTTGTCATTTTCGTTATTTCGACTTTCGCTTTTCGAGGCGAAAGACGACAACACGAAATCTGCAACATTGTCGTTATTTCGCCTTTTGCGTTTCGGGGCGAAGACACGAAGACACGACAAACAAAGGGCGCCAACACGAAAGGTTTCGACCCGCGACACGAAACATTCAAAGGCGAAACTTTTCGTCCTTTCGCCTGTTAAAATTTCGTTATTTCGCCTGACATGTTTCGTGTTGTCGTGTCTTCGCCCCGAAAGGCGACAGCGAAATAACGACAATATAGGCATGTTTTCGTTATTTCGCCTTTCGCCTTTCGGGGCGAAGACACGAAGACACGACAAACAAAGGGCGCCAACACGAAAGGTTTCGACCCCGGACACGAAACATTCAAAGGCGAAACTTTTCGTCCTTTCGCCTGTTAAAATTTCGTTATTTTCGCCTGACATGTTTCGTGTTGTCGTGTCTTCGCCCCGAAAAGGCGACAGGCGAAATAACGACAATATGGCATGTTTTCGTTATTTCGCCTTTCGCCTTTCGGGCGAAGACACGACAACACGAAATGGCAGAAATCAGCCACCATAGTTTACAGATATGTATTAGTCATATAAATTGAAAAAAAAAAAACTTTTTACTTATATCATATTGATATTACTAGCTAAACAGGTGTACCGTTCCCGTGTCCGAGTGTTTAAAAGCGTCCGCCTCGGGAGCGGGAGGTCGTGGGTTCGATACCAAAGTCGTATAAAATGGTACTGTTATAGCTCCCTTGCTTGACACTTTAGCATATAAGGGTAGTTGCAGGACTGGTGGCCCGGTATCCGGATAATGTGACTGGGTGTGGTATCATGCCACATGTCTACGACGTGATACTGCAGTGTGGCATCACTATAACTGCATTAAGTAGACATCGTCTCCAAATGACTGAAATACTGTCGGTGGGACGTTAAACCCAACAAACAAACAAACTAAACAAGTGTTGACAATGATTTAATGTTTTGTCAAATCATTTTATTTACGTTAATTATGAATATCAGATGCAGCATTGCGTTACCCAAAATCCTTTGAGCGTTTTGACACATGTCATTTAGACCGTTGTTGAAACATTGCAATTTCCCGACTTTATTGTTGCATCTATCGATAAATGTTGTACAAGCTATATTCCAAATTTATGATAAATGATAACCTATGTGAAAATATATGTTATAGTACAATGTAATTTAATTGCCAGCTTGAGATACCATGAGCGTGTATAAGTGTAGACGTTTGAAACAAAATGATCAACACATGTCATCCGTTCAAGACGCTGCAAGCTAATTTGTCTGTAATGCGACGTTCACACAGTGCCGATTATGGCTCCCGTTTGAGATCAGACAGCGCTACGACACGAAAAGCGAAAAAGTCGGATTACTATCCTCAATGTCCTATCATTGTCTGAACGCAGTGTATATGTTCGAAACAGAGTTCTACGATCGGGATGGTCCGGAGAGGTTGGCCAAGCACTCCTGACAGTTAAGGCGTCCCGTAACATTCGGGAAACTCAGCCGTTTTTTGTCTAGTCGGATTACAATCGTGACTATGTCGTGACAGATTCTGCTGTATCGGATCAAATGGGATTGAGAACGGATAATCGGGACGAATTCTGCTGGAAACGGCTGGATCGGAGCCTCCTGAACAATACTGATTGTTGTCGTGTTTAAATAAATGTTTTTAAAAATTTTTAATAAAGTTTGAATTTCCAGCCATGAATCACAGGATCTTGATTAGACTTTTGACACATTTTAAAACGGTAATGGTCCTATCAAGGACGCAGTAAAAATCCTGAATGTGTACCTAGGCATTACTAAAAGCGCAAAATTTAGTAACTGTGGGTAATTCAGTCGTCTCGATCGTATGTAAAAGCGTTTTTTGAATTTTACTCACGAGGCTACACGCTTCGACGATTTCTATTGCATGGTACATTTACTATTTCATTCCCGCGACTGTAAAACGAAAATAAAAAAAAAATTTTTGATATGCAGAATTAAGAGGTTTAAGTTTAACTGTTTATTTTTTGAATACCTATAAGTAGTACACCGGTCTCTTTGCCCCAAACAAAGATGACGTAATAGGCGGCCATTTTTTTCTATTTATAGAAACTCATTTACATATAAGCGTTTAAGGGTTGTGCGCATGTGCGGCGGCCATATTGAATTTTTAGGGTATCTAATTTGCATAAAGATTTTAAGGGTAGTGCGCATGTGCGGCGGCCATTAGTTGTCATTTGCTTGGTTATAGTATACAGAGGTGACTTGTATACTCGATCTAAGATCTACTCGGGGAAAAATTGAGGGTCACTTCCATTCGATCTCAACCTTGGTATTCTTTTAATAGTGATAATTAATTTACTAAGCAACAATAAAATAATAATAACAATAATATTAATTTTAAAAAATCACATCAATAATGATTATAATAAAAATTAAATATATAGAACTTTCAAAAAAAATAGGATGATATATATCAACTAGGTCTAAATACTAATGCCACCTTTACGATGTTGACTCCTCGGCGTCCTTTGCTCAAATGAGACTCGAGCTGAGCGAACAGCTATTTTTAAGAAACTATTTTTAGAAATGACATTTCACAACTTTTGCACTCGTTTACCAAGCCACCCGCGTAAATAATAGACGGTCTATTTTTAGCGATGAACAATAGCGATTTTGATTTGGGGACGGAATGCGAACAATGACTATAAAAGTGTCCAAAGTTAATCCTTTTAAAGTCGCCACTCTGTCTGGCGTGTGTTGATTTAGGACGGAAATGCGAACAATGCCTATTCAAGTGTCCCAAGTTAATACCTTTAAAGTCCCCCCCCAGTGTCTGCGTGTGTGATTTAGGGACGGAAATGCGAATAATGGTTTTGTGCTATTGTTAAGTGAGTGATCAATACTCCCTCAACGTCACTTGGAGTTGGCATCCCCTTAAAAAAAATGACAAGAAAACAAATTTTACATCTTAAGAACATATTTAAACATTATTGATCACTTTAAAACTATGATATTAATTATATTCTGCTGAAATTAAAATAATGAAACTAAAATTTTAAAAAGAAGTAGAAAAATCTAATGTTTTCGACCCACAAATTGAGATCATAAATTACAGAAAAGTAAATAAAAAAACTTACCAATCTCCAAGGGCTAAAGCCTTTACTGAGAAAAGTTACCATTGTTTCTATTTTTAAAACAATATTAAATGTTTTTATATTGGAAAATACACGGGAAAAATCCATATCTTTGTTACGATGGTTAACCCAACACAGCAAAACCAAAATAGGTGACAATTTTTACTCGGACATACATAATATAAAAGGACTTGAGGGAGTTGGTTAAGGATTGCTGCTCTTTATACGTCAAAGTACTGATTTGTCTTAACATACACCATGTAATTCTCGTTAAACGGGAGTGGACAAGATCTTACAGGTTTATACATGACTTCGACTTCTTGTAAGGGCCCATACCATTATACGTCAATATTGGTTGACTTCAGCTATTGATCGCTTTGATGAAAAATCAACTTACCAAATTGGTAACTTCCAAATCCAACCTTCCAGTCACAATTCCAATATATATAGTTGCTTCTTAGTATCTTTTCTGCGCTGAGTGGACATGAATGTCAAGTTCATACACGCCTTCGTTGCTCCAGTCCCATTTATACGTCAATATTGGTTGACTTGAATCGGATTAAGATAGCCCTACAAAGGAGCTGGCCAATGTTTACATTAATCCTTAGCTTTACCTAGGAAACGGATTAAATATCTTCCTAGTTGCACGACTTTTAGGGGGAGTAGAATAAGGGTTATAAAGCAAAGTAGTATCTATATTTTCTGTTAAACTACGAATATTTGTAAGTGTAATACTTCAAATAATGGGAATTCTTTAAACTTTAAAACAGAAATGTTCATATTTTCTATATTGGTTGAAACAACAACAAAAATAAAAAGACTTAAATCATTTTTCCTGTCTAGTGCAACCGTTTACATATTGATTTTCACAATTTTTATATCAATTGATAGATTTATCAAAATACTTCAAAATAAACCCTATGTTCTCGATTCGATTTTCAGCCGTTATTGAGTTATGACGTAACAGCAAATTTTTAAACCCAATTTTCCCAAATTTCTCAAAAGATCGTGTTTCATATACCGTTGGAAAGGTCTCGTCATGCCGATTTCAAAAATGTATACTTTCATAGGGTTATTTTTATTCGTTCGCGAGATTAAGCGTTTGAAAATGTCACGTGCCCGGGAAAATGGCGTCAAATATTCTCCACAAAATATATTTAAGGCTATATCTCAGTCATTTCTGACCGATTTGCGTGATCCTGGTATCGATAGAAAGGTCTCATGTCAACTATACGATGAACTCAATAGCCCCGGAAGTGTATTGGTGATAACCGGAAATGACGCGATACAAACTGTTCATAATCAGAAAATGACATTTAAACACCCGTTTACTAGGGTCATATCGGGACCCATTTTCTAGCGGTAAAAGCGAGGGGACAAGAGGACTTTTTCTGTCATATTTGTTTGAACCATGGCCAGAAAGGATTATATTTGTTTTGGACAATTGCAGTCTATGTACAAAGAACTCGAAAAAAGTTTTCCATTCATCGAGTTTGTTCACGGTATACCGGACCATATCGCAATCCAAGATATTTGGACAAAAAACAAAAGAAACCTTAAGTCTTTGATGACCTGATGACAGAACGAAATGCGACCAAAGAATCGCTGATATCTTTACGCGCGGTAGCCATCACCGAAATTTGTCGGTCATTTTTTTGACCCAAAACTTATTTCCTCAAGGAAAAAGCATCCCGAGATATCGCCCTTAACACGCAGTTTTTTGGTCCTATTTAATAATCCGATAGACAGACAACAAGTGACGACCTGGCTAAAGAATTTATCCATCAAACAGTAACCTACTTATAAAGAAATTTGAACAAGCGACTTCTAAACCATAGGGTTACTTGGTCATAGATCTGAAAGCGAACACGCCGGAACAGGACCGTTTGCGTACCGACATATTCATAAAAATGATCCTAAAAAACATATTTGTTGCCGTCAGATATAAAATCTGAATGTGACAGTGCCCTCTGAACTTGCAGTGACAGTGTTTCTGGTTCTATATATAACGAAGATGATAAACCTAAATGGAAAAAAAAGGATCGCCACTTTCAACGGACCACCCGTAAAAGATTTCGCGAAGACCTTCAAGAGCAGCAATCGCTTAAACCCGCAATGGGACAGGCGTTTTAAAGGGAACCTTTAAGGAAGTCAATCAGAAGGGTTCGAAAAAGGGGTGAACGAATATTTGGGAAAGAGGATACTCGCAAAACGAGGACGTATCTCGTGCGGCTAATGACTCATTGCTGCAGCTTCGTAAAGAATGAGAAAGACTACGGAAATTTTTTGATAGACTTTTATGGGTTACAACAAGACGTTACGCAACAACAAATATTGCAATCAGCGTAATAAGCTTAGATGGGAACACAACATGAATTTCCCCGATTCAATACGGCAAGCAGTAAAACTAAGAAAAGATCTTTTACGGAAATATGGCCTAATCACGTGACAAATGAAAGTAAATGTTTGAAAGTGAAGAAGAAAAAAATACAGCGAAAGTAATCAGGAGAATGCGTAAGAATAAGCGAATATCTGTTTGAAACTAAATAAAATCAGGGGGCTCGATAGAATATATGATGCGCAACAAAAAAAAATGGGTTCCTTAAAACCCTGACCCTTGAGTTGTTGTATCAGCATTTAAAAGATTTAAGGGACGGGTACGTTCAACCCGACCACCTTGGACGATATTTTATAGGGAGCGGTAGAATTAATAGAAAAATAGCCGAAATGAACAAACAAAAAAAAAATCCCACTGTAAATCTAGTGACGCCCGTGGCACAAGCCATTGAAATAGCAAAGTCCGAACTAGAAAAGAGCACGCGATTCTCCTAAAAAGAAAAAACGTATGAAAGACCAAAGAAAATCTGAAGGATTGGAGAAAAACCAAAAACTAAAACGATGAACAATATCGAGCTCGAACAATTACTGAAAGGATATCCATGAGTGTGCATTTTGCCCATGAAGTGAAATTATAAAAAGGAAATTTTATTATTTCAAAAACGATTTAAACAGGAGAACGTGGACAACATTGGGTGGTTTTCTATTCCCCCCGAAGTGGACCGGACGAATTCTTCGACTCTCTTGGACATAATCCAGAATTTTACCAAGTGGACTTTGAAAACGTTTAAAAATCCCTATTTTATGAACTGTAGTCAAATACAAGACAGTGACTCGATGTGTGTGGGCTAATTGCGTGTATTAAAGTGCTTAATAATTTTCCGAAAGATCAATGAAAGATATTGTAAAGCCCTTTTTACGTGAAAAAACAAGCCATATAATGACAAACTTGTCGCTTAAAATTTCTTGAAACTATATTGTAAATGTGTTTGTATTTGAATATTTATATGAAAATAAAATGAACAAAAGTATTACCTGTTTTTCTTTTCTGTATTAGAAGAGAGACATATAATGTCACATATTCTTACAATAATTTCGAGGGAAGGAGGGAGGAGAAGGAGGGGGAAGGGGGGAGAAGGAGGAGGGAGAGGAGAGGGGGAGGGAGGAGGAGGGGGGGGAGGAAAGGAGGAGGGGTGTTTCATATCCAACGAATCAGTATGTATAAGAGAGAGAGAACGACCAAAAAACGAGTCAGTCGGTTGTCTTTGAAGAGAGATTTTATATATGATGACGTCATTTCCGGTTATACCACCAATACACTTCCGGGCTATTGATTCATCGTATAGCTTGACATGAGACCTTTCTATCGATACCAGGATCACGCAAATCGGTCAAGAAATGACTGAGATATAGCCTTAAATATATTTTGTGGAGAATATTTGACGCCATTTTCCGTCACGTGACATTTTTCAAAAGCTTATATCTCGCGAACGAATAAAGATAACCCTATGAAAGTATACATTTTTGAAATCGGGATGACGAACCTTTCCAAAGGTATATGAAACACGATTTTTTTGAGAAAAATTGAAAATTGGGTTTAAAAATCGCTTTACGTCATAACTCAATAACGCTGTAAATCGAATCGAGAACATAGGATTATTTTGAAATAATTTGATAAATCTAAACAATTGATATAAAAATTGTGAAAATCAATATCGTAAACGGTTGCACTAGACAGGAAAAAAATGATTTAAGCTCTTTTATATTTTTGGGTTGGTTGTTCAACCAATATAGAAAATATGAACATTACGTTTTAAAAGTTTTAAAGAATTCCGATTAATTTTTAAGTATTACACTTACAAATATTCGTAGTTTAACAGAATATATAGATCCTACATCGCTTTATAACCCTTTTTCTAACCCCTCTAAAAGTCGTGCAACAAAAGTTATTTTAATCCGTTAACCTAGGTAAAGCTAAGGATTAAAGAAACATTGGCCAGCTCCCTTTGTAGGGCTATCTTTAATCCGATCTCAAGTCAACCAATTAAATTTACGTTTTAAATGGTACTGGGGCAACGAAGGCGTGTATGAACTTGACCATCATGTCCACTCTAGCGCAGAAAAGAAAACTAAGAAGCAACATATATATAATTGGAATTGTGACTGGAAGGGTTTGGGTTTGGAAGTTACCAATTTTGGGAAGTTGATTTTTCATCAATGCGATCAATAGCTGAAGTCAACCAAGATTGACGTATAAATGGTACTGGGCCCTTACAAGGAGTCGAAGTCAGTATAAAACCCGTAAGATCTTGTCCCACTCTCGTTTAACAGAGAATACATGGTGTATGTTAAGACAAATCAGTACATATTGACGTATAAAGAGCACAGTCCTAACCAACTCCCTCAAGTCCCCTTTTATATATATATGTATTCCGAGTAAAAAAATTTTCACCTATTTTGGTTTTGCTGCTGTTGGGTTAACCATCGTAACAAAGATATGGATTTTGCCAGTGTATTTTTCCCAATTTAAAAACATTTAATATTTTTTTAAAAAAAAGAAACAATGATAACTTTTCTCATAAAGGCTTTTGCCGGGTTTGGGGATTTGGTAAGTTTTTTTATCTAAATTTTCTGTAATTTATGGTCCCCAATTTGTGGGTCGAAAACATTAGATTTTTCTACTTCTTTTTAAAATTTTAGTTTTTATTATTGTAATTTCAGCAAATATAATTAATATCATAGTTTTTAAAATGATCAAATAATGTTGAAATATGTTTAGACCATTGTTCGCACATCCGCTCCTAAATCAATATCGCTATTGTTCCATCGCTAAAATAGATCGCTATTGTTAACGCAGGTGGCTTGGGAAACGAGTGCAAAAATTGTGAAATGTCATTTCTAAAAATAGTTCTAAAAAAAAGCTGTCGCTTAGCTCGAGTCTCATTTGAGCAAAGGACGCCGAGGAGTCAACATCGTAAAAGGTGAGCATTAGTATTTAGACCTATTGATATATATTATCATCCTATTTTTATGAATGTTCTATATATTTAATAAGGACTTTCTGCCCTTTCGGCAGAAAGTCATATTGGGGTTTTTAATGTTTATTATTAGGACTTTCGCCCTTTCGGCAGAAAGTCTTTTTGGGTTTGTACGGTTTTTTTTTTATTCTTCCCTTTTTCTTTTTTTCTTCCTCTTATATTTGTGTTAATTTCGAGGGGTTGTCATTGACTCAGAACAATGAAAATTTTATGGCATTTTATTTCAAACCATGTGCTTTCGGGTGCAATTTAATTTCATATTCATAGACGTCAAATTACGTCAGATTTGACGTCAGGTGAAAAAGTTTGTTCGCGGTCTACAGCCATTATTTCTGGACCGAAATTTTATCAATATTTCACAGAATGTGTATGTTAGGCTCTAGTTGTGCATCCCTGTGTCCGTTTTTCAAAATTCGAAAAGTCCATGGTTCAAAAGCCCAATCCAAGATTCGAACCAAGGTCGTAAATTTTTAATTGCTTATAAAATCTGTCCTATTTAAGATAGAAAGTTGATATTTAGTCAGTATATAGGTCTCTAGAAGTTTTTAAAAATTTTGTGAAAATAAATGTCATATGACGTCACGTGACGTCATTATATGATAAGTATTTTTTAATATTAACAAGAATATTTCTATATGTTTAAATTGTCGAAGGACAAGGAAAAATTTAATGACACATGCTTCAAACGCTGAAATTTTGATTTCTATGATTTCATATGCCTATGACGTCATATGACGTCACACTGAAATATGCAACAAAAGTTTGTACTGGTCTACAGCCATTGTTTATGAACCGATTTTTATCAAAATTTTCACAGAATGTGTATATTAGTTCTAGTTGTGCATCTCGGTGTCCGTTTTTTCAAAATTCGAAAAGTCCATGGTTCTATAGTGAATTCAAGATTCGAACAAAGGTCGTAAATTTTTTTAAATGCTTATTAAATCGGTCCTTTTTGAGATAGAAAAGTGATATTTGGTCAGTATATAGGTCTCTGGAAGTCTTAAAGATTTGTGAAAATAAACGTCATATGACGTCACGTGACGTTATTATATGATAATGTATTTCTAATTTAACAAGAGTATTTCTATATGTTGAAATTGTCGAATTGCAATGAAAATTTTAATTACAAATGATGCAGACGCTGAAATTTCGATTTCAATGATTTTCAGAACCATGACGTCAATACGTCACATTTGAAATTGACATACGAAAGTTTTAACAAACGGTCCAGAGCCATTATTAATGGGCCGATTTTCATCAAAATTTCACAGAATGTGTAATTACGTTCTATTGTGTATAACGGGTCCTTTTTTTCAAAATTCGAAAGTCATAGCATCTATGGCGGATCCAAGATTCGAACCAAGACGTCAATTCTTAAATGCTTATAAAAACTGTCCTATTTGAGATAGAAAGTTGAAATTTTGTCAGTTAGTAGCCTCTGGGTGTCTTAACAATTATGTAAAAATAAACTCAATGACGTCACGTGACGTCATTTTATTATTATTATTATTTTTTTTCT
>CM037779.1:12731145-12781145 GCA_021229015.1 Solen grandis
CTTGGTCAAAGGTCAAGGTCACAGTGACCTCAAATGTAAAAATTGTTTCCGATTAATAACTGGAGAATGCATGGGCCCACATTCTCAAACATCATAGGGATAGGGTGATTGGTTATGACTAGTAGATAACCCCTATTGATTTTAGGGTCACTTGTTTAAAGGTCAAGGTCGCAGTGTCCTCGAATGTGAAAATCTTTTCTGATCAAAAACTGAAGAACGCTTGGGCCCACATTCCTCAAACTTTGTATAGTGAATTGTAATGACTAATAGATGACCCCTATTGATTTTGGAGTCACTAGGTCAAAGGTCAAGGTCACAGTGACCTTGAATGTGAAAATTCTTTCCAATCAATAACTGGTCCTGATCAATTGTCAGGACTGGTAGTTGACCCATATTGACTTTCAGGATGGGGGTGGGGGGAGCGTAGGGGGTCATATGTGTCGTTAGGACAACTCTTGTTTTTACATGACATTCGTGACAGAAGTTGCAAATTTCAATATGTCCGTTATATGCAGGTACTACAGTGCAACCATTATTAAGATGTCGGGTGTTCGAAAGGAAAGTGACGCCATCTGGCTGTCGGCAGGTACTGCCTTCATTAACTTCATCTTCACTATAGTTTCGCTGTTCCTGGTGGAGAGGCTGGGAAGGAGGAAACTAATCATCGGCAGCTTGGCAGGTGAGACGTGTCATTCAAATGTATGCAGCAAGATTCTGTACACTTTCCTCTACAGTTTGCTTAAGATCTCATTGATTTTTCTGAGAGAAAAAATGTAAGCCAGTCATATTTAGGACTTTAATTCCATACTAGACATATGGACAAGTTCTTAAATATTTTGGCCAAATGTTTCTTCTCATTTTTTTTTTCAAGCTGGATTATTTCTGCATGTGTAAAAAGTTGATAAAATATTTGGAAAAAATACTGGTACATGTATATGCTTATCATAGATAGCCTACATACTCATTATAGATAGCACACAGCTGGGTTCATATATTTGCCATTGTATGCATCTTTATCAAAATTATGGAATGATGAAGCAGTGATACTCTTTTTCAGAAATATTAACTACTGTTTGACTGAAGTTTGACTCTAGTTCCTTTATGAATTAAGTCACACAAATTCAGTGTATAAAGGCATTATCTCTAAAGTAAACAGCCTCAGATACCTGTTTATAAGCATGTATGATTTTGAGCCATTTATCCAATACTGGGTAAGTGTTTAAGAATAGTTCCTACCATTTAGCCTCATTGTCAAGATGATGTTACAACATGATACTCCAGTGAGGACACAGTTTCTTGTATATCAGGTCTGATTTTTCAATAGTTTAACCCCAGTTAACTGTTCACAGAATATGAGACTGAATCCTTCAGTAGGGTTTATTTAGATGACATAGTTATTAATCTAAAGAAATAAAACCAGATAATCTCAAAAATTATTATATTTGGCAAGTTAATAAAAAGTTTATTTAAAAAATCTCTATCATGTGTTTGCAGCATGGAAAGGAACCCGGGCACAAGCTTATGGGTGGGAGCTAGGCTCTGTCCTAAGCAGGTACCTTCAGAACAAGTGTTCTTGTCAATATTGAAAACACATGAAGGATGACTTCATGAATATTCATGGACAAATTTACAGTATGAGAAAACAGAGGAGACCCTGATCCGAGTCTGGTCTGTTTGCCATTGCATGGAAATGAGTCTGTACGAGGTAAAGGGTTAAAATATATAATCTGTCTCATGTAGAGAAAGTCCAGTACTGTAGTACTCTCGGTGTGACCAGACAACATAATATGTTTGCATAAGTAATTACTTGCAACCTCTCAATCTGCAGGTGTCCTGGCTAGCCTAGTGGTCCTGGCTGTGGGGTTCCAGCTGGCTGCATTCAATTCCCCGCCCATCACCGTACATGAGAACATAACTAGCTCTCCCTGTCTGTCTTACAAGTAAGCATCTCCGTACATGTACTTTGCATCATGATATGACATTCGTTGATCTGTAGATGTTTGATTTTAACACATAATTTGAGTACACTTTTTTAGCTCAACTGAAATCAAGGGAAGCTATTGTGATACTCATTGGGTTCCAAATGTAACCAGAGAAAATTGTGTAGCATGACCAGGAATTGAACTCAGAATTCCTCTGTTACTGGACAAGTACTCTACTAAATGAGGTGGCAGACCATTTACTGATTTACTGGTACACAGTTCTCTTACTAACTAGAGTTACTTATAGGTCATTACAATAATTAATCTTCATGTTAAATGTTTGAGAGACTTGTATTAGTCTATCCAATATACACATGTGTAACATTGCAGTTGGTGTGAAGCCTGCATAGAGAACACAGCGTGTGGATATTGCTACAATGACTTTGGTAATGGTCCGGTCAATGGCTCGTGTCTACCAACAGATGGGGATGTGGTCTCACACTCAAAATGTAGGTACCCTTTGATATAACTGTTTATAAAATCTAAGTCCCCCACTTTGTCAAATTAACATACAATACCCCCATTTTCAGCTCTAATTTACAAATCTCTTGTTGAGCTTTGGTACTCGATCACCCTGCTGTGAACCTTGGCATCAGCATCAGCGTCACACCTCGGTGAAGGCTTTCCATGCAAGTTACTATTATGCATATTATTTTAATAAGTAGTGATGCTTATTCACTTCATACTTCACAAAGGACTTCAGGGACATTAAAGTGAGGCTGATATAATCTGTAGAACTTATTCTTAGATTGATCAAAGTATGTTCCTGTTTAGTATTATTGAAGTAATTTGAATTTAGGTCGGCTGTAATAAAAGGACACATATTGTGTTACATCAAAAAATAAAGAAAAAAGCAGATCAGAAATGTTTTTTTATGAAATAGTTCATAACCACAGAACACTCCTATTTACTCTCTGTTTCCATGGTAACAGTTGGGCGGTGTAATGCCACAACAGGAGACGAGGAGCACATTATCTATGCCCACCAGTACTGTCCTACAGACTACTCCTGGCTAGGCGTGGCTGGACTTGCCCTGTACCTCATGTGCTTTGCTCCAGGTATGTTGATTTCCCTTTACATTTGATTTGAGTGTTGAAAGTGGTTGGAATCAAGGGGAATAATCCACTGTCTAATCAGACAGGCAGGATAATATACCCTTGACCAGTTTTGATGCCTTCACAAACAGAGTAGACCAGCATCAGACAGCTCCACCAAGGACTCATTTGCAAGTTACATATAAAATTAAGAAGTCAATAGGTAGGGAGTAGAAATAAGTCAAATAATGCTAACCCACAGTAGCAGAGTTTAGATAACCTATGTTTTTCTGTATGTATTAGCAAATATTTTCCTCATATTAACTGATAAAGTTCATCTAATTACAAAAATGTCATGAAAATATTTAATTTACACTTATTTCTTTTTAATGAGGATTGGGAAACAATTCTATTACAACTTACACCAGTCCTTTCCAATGGTATCTGGGTTAGACCAGTCCTTTGCACCTGGGTAGACTATGAAAGATACTAAATCCCACAGGAATCAAACTTACAACCTTCAAATTCTCAGTCATTGGACAAAGGCGTCATTAATAGAGTTTAGATTAGCTATGTTCCACTTTATTCATAAAAACAAACTATGATATATCCTGTTTTTACTGTTTAAGTTCTTTACAAAATTAATATGTCATGCAATACTTGATCCTACCTATGTATAATTTTAGTATATATAATTGTCTGGCAGGTATGGGACCTATGCCTTGGACCATCAACTCTGAGATCTACCCATTGTGGGCCAGAAGTACCGGCAACTCCCTGGCCACTGCCACCAACTGGTTGTGTAACGTACTCGTCTCAATGACCTTCCTGACCCTCACTGAGACCATTACCAAATACGGTAGGTGGCATCAATCATAGTCAACACCCATGAGTGACCCATTTTTTTACAGTCCATGTATTGCCCTTGGGATTTTTAGTAATTGATCATTTGAATAGCAGCACTCCTATTTGGTGCCATATTGTGTAGTGTTGATTTTTGAACCAATGGAAATACATGTAGTCACTATTACAGCAGCCTTTTCATTTGACAGCATGCATGGATTTCTATTTTCAATTAATATGCAATCATTTTGAAATTGGCAAAATACTGGATTGTATAGAGTCTGGGCTGCGAGGTCTTTCTGATCAGGCTTTTCACTTCGGCAACCAGGTTGTTATTCTAAAATTGCAGTAATCTGAGGCCTGGGAGAAAAATCCTCAAATGATCACAAGGCTTGGAAAACAGACTAAAGATCTTCCCTCTTTCTCTGTTTCTCCTCACTGAAACGTGGAGGTTACCTGCAATTAGGCACGATGCTCGAAAAATTGCACTGCAGACTCCATTTTACTTACTTGGTTTCCTCGATTGCTAAGAGGTGCTTTTCTTTGGTTCCGTTCTAATTGACAAACTGAGCCAGGAATTAGATTTTGTTCTATAAAGTATTACTTTTAGATAAAAGACTTCATTAATACATACAGTGTTTATTTAACTGGTGACTGTCCCCGGTGGCATAGTGGTTAGAGCATCTGCCTCGGGAGCAGGAGGCCATGGGTTCTATCCCCAGCTGCAACATACCAAAGTTGTTAAAAAGGTACTGGTTTAGCTCCCTTGCTTGGCGCTAAACATATAAGGGTAGTTGCAGGACTGGTTGGCCCGGTGTCAGAATAATGTGACCATGTCTATTGCGTGATACTGCAGTGTGGCAGCACTATATCTGTCTCAAGTAGACATAGGGACAGTCTCCAAATAACTGAAATACTGTTGTTGGGACGTTAAACTCAACAAACAAATATTTAACTGGTGAAAATGTTCAAAAATATTATAATCTGTAATTTTTTGTTCATAGAAAATTATCTATCCTATTAGACGGATTAGAAAGTCTAAACTATCTTGATGTTTATTTCGTGTTTAATATTTTTAAGTCCTTTTTGTTAAATATATACATGCTGTTATTGTTTGTTACTTGAAAACACATGATATGTTGATGTGAAAAGCATCATCAGCTACACCTAGTGCAATCATCATAGAATCAGAAGACTATATTTGTATAATGTGTGAAAATTGCTTCAGTAACATCAGAGTTATGCCCTTGTTTGGTAACATCAGAGTTATGCCCCTATTTCATTAAAAGATAAATTATTTTTTGTTTATCAATAGAGTTATTTTTATACTTATCTTTTCTGAAATCCAAGAGTTTGTTTAAACCAAAGATTCATCTAATTAAAGACAAGTATGAATCACTCCTATATTGTATTGCAGGAACATACTGGCTGTTTGTGGGTATTGTTATATGTGGACTTGCCTTTATGACCTTGACCGTGCCAGAGACCAGGGGCGTGTCCTTAGAAGAAGTTGAGACCCTGTTCTCAGGCCCGGTGTGTCGCTGTCCAGGTTCATCAACAACAAAAGAACAAGACAGATACAAACAAACTTGATGTTTGTAAAATAGGTCATGCTATTGGTCATAATTCTTAACTTTCATTTTATCAAATTTGTCATGTTTTCTTTGTTAACACAGATATCATATTTTACAAAGATATTTTCATAGCTACAGATAAGCCGCTTATTTTATGTACACAATTAAGTTAAATAAAAAAAAATCCATTTACATGCATTGAAAATCAGGTTTTACAAAATGGAAATAAAAAAAAAATGATTCAATCTTTCTTAATTCCTGCGCATATATCGTGAACACTGCTATGCAATCAAAAATGCTAAAATTGTTTCTTGATAATTTACTTAAAGCTCCTTTCAATTAATTTCTGAGCATGACATTTCTGCTTTTGATTTATGTAAGATGCACCATTGTATTACACCCAATTAGCAGTTAACCTGATTTATTGGTAACCTCTTAATTATTTGGGGTAACAAGTTCCCTTGTATGCATTTAAATGGTTGCTTGTACCCAACTGACTCAGAAGCTTATCTGTAGGTCTGATATACTATTATTCATTCATAAATTAAAGTGTGAACAAAAGTCCTATGCAAACCTAGATATTTTTTGAAAACCATAATTTATGCATTTAATGTTTTGATTTTTTAAGATGTCACTGGATACTGAAGATGAATATTTTTGTATATGTTCTCTTAAACATATCAGTAAGACTGTGCCTTATATTTTAAAATCAAAAGTGAAAGTGTGTCTAAAATATTATGAAACGAGTGCCTAAGAAAAAATAATATCATATACATGTATGTATGTAAGGGATACATTCTGGCCACATGGGATGATATTTCTTCGACTGTTTGCTAAATTGATGCCTGCCTAGTCCTGTAAAAGTAAAGAAAACTTGTCAACAGATAATCAGATGGATTTTATATGAATAAAAACAAACTAAAATGACAAGATTTTATCTTGAGATTCGTTTATAGAGCTGTTTATCAGGCCTGAAATTGCAAATAGACTTGTTCCTAATTTGATTGGTTCGGATATTTTTGTCACTCAGATTAATATTTTGATACAAAATGAGACATACTTTAGCTAATCTACACAATATCTAGATCCTTGATTAATGTATATTTCACAATGGAATTTCTTATTGTTCAATATCAAATTTACAGTTTAAAAAAGGCAATGCATTTATTATGTTGTTTTTTTCTTCTCTCTGGATCAAGTTTGAAGTTAAAAATATAATGGTAGACTATTCGAATAGTGATATTTTACAATTAAATCAGAGCAATGAGTTTACATGATGCACAAAAAAAATAATAATAAATATTTATCCTTGTTCAAAGACAAGCCATGAAAATTCACTCAACCATTTGTCAAGGAAAACTTGCTTTATTAGCTATACCGGGTACTAGACCAAGTTGGTTTGGGTGAATGGCCTAGTGATATAAGGATTGATTATTGATAAGCAGCTGGGATGAATTTATTATACCCCCGAAACAAAGTTTGGGGGGGTATATAGGAGTCACCCGGTGGTCGGTCGGTCCAGCGGTCCGTTGCATTTTCCTTGTCCGGAGCATAACTTGAAAACCACAAGTTGGAATTCAATACAACTTCATGCAATGATCAAGCACATTGGAGGAAGTGCAGTGCACAAGAACCATAACTCCATCTTGACTTATTACAGAGTTATTGCCCTTTGTTACTTTTCCTTGTCCGGAGCATAACTTGAAAAGTACAAGTTTGATTTCAAAACAATTTCATACAATGGTCAACCACAATATGAGGAAGTGCAGTGCACAAGAACCATAACTCATCTGATATTACAGAGTTATTGCCCTTTGTTTTTTTCCTTGTCCGGAGATAAGTTGTAAAGTACGTTGGATTTCAAAACAAATTCATACAATGGTCAAGCACAATGAGAGGAAGTGCAGTGCACAAGAACCATAACTCTATCTAGAGTAATTACAGAGTTATTGCCCTTTGTATTTTTTCCTTGTCCGGAGTATAACTTGTAAAGTACTGGTTGGATTTCAAAACAATTTCATACAATGGTCAAGCACAATGAAAGGAAGTGCAGTGCACAAGAACCATAACTCTATCTATAGGAATTACAGAGTTATTTCCTTTAGTTACTTTTCCTTGTCCAGAGTATAACTTGTAAACTACTGGTTGGATTTCAAAACAAATTCATACAATGGTCAACCACAATATGAGGAAGTGCAGTGCACAAGAACCATAACTCTATCTAGAGTAATTACAGAGTTATTGCCCTTTGTTACTTTTCCTTGTTTTCTTGTCCTGAACATAACTCGAATATTATACATGGTATATACTTGAAACTTAAAATGTAAACAGATGGCGACTAGGAGAAGTGCAGTGTCCAAGAACTGTAACCTTATATTTTTAAACTACTGTGACAAACAACCATTATTGACTCTCTATCAACTTTAAATAAAAACTTTACTTACTTATTACTATCACAACCAATATACTATGTATACAGGTTCTTATCTATGCTCTGCCTGAAGTCTGGCTTCTCCTGCATTGAAGTATTTTGCGGGGGTATTAATCACCTTCAGTGATAGCTCTAGTTTATTTTGGATGCATTTTATCAGATGATGCAATTCAGTTGTAAGAAGTAGAAGTGCAAATATAGTGCATCAAACTGTTTCATTGGCTCATGGTGGTGTGAATAACAAATAGATAATTTGATATGTGTTCATGCACATGCTGTTACCAGACAAGTCTTTCATAGATTTTTCATTGATATTAAGCGCCCATAATGTAGCTATTCACTCACAAATGTTTACAAGAGCTCTGTTTACAATAAGTTTGACAAGTTTTATCCATGTCACAAAGATGCACATGTATAAGAAAAATCAAATGTTTCCTTTTCATTTTTACATAATATGCAAAATGCATATGTAAGATTATTGCTGTTCAAATTTTAAGATATAAACACAAATTTGTGACAATGTAGTTTGGAAAATGTATACATTCCAACATATTTTGATACTAGATATTAGTCGTAATTAGATAATACTTTTAGATATAAATCCAGGATTTTATTTTGTATACATATTTGTTAGAAGGATGTGCTATATATTTATATGGACATCTATATTTATGAGGGTATATTTATACAAATATATACTCAGATTTGGGGAAAGTGCAAAATATTCAGAACCATTGTTCCATAGTATCTAGATTGTATCTTAGTTAGAGTCATTTCCTTCAGGTCGTGGGAGGAAATGACTTTAAGGTGATGTCTGAACTTGTTTAGATCTGCTTGCCCGCCATTATGCCTGTGATGTTATATATTCCATTTATATATTGTCTATCCACTTTATGTCCCCACTTGTACATTTATCATATCTGTCGTCAGATGCTAAGATTTTTTTGCTAGCTAAGTTTGACTTCTCCCTCTAAAGATTTTGTCCATACATTTTGAATATTCATTAGATACTGAAGAGAAAAAAAAATCAGTAGATATTTTAAAGTTTTTTCTTCTGTGTAACTCAAACTCTTTCAAACAGCATGCTTTCATACTTACATACTTAAATGCATACAATCAACATCGTCTCTTGTTCACTTGGTGCCATGGATAGATGGCAGTGTTCTTTGACTAGGGGATTGTAGGGGATTTTCATGAACAAAATGTTTGTGAAATCTCATTAACAAGCCCACTTTTGAGACTAAAATTAACTGATCTTAAAATTAGTTGATGGGGTCCTGATAAAAGTGGTTGTTTTAATGCAGAGGTGGTTGTAATACAGTGGAAATCTTAATAGAGAGGTGGTCTTATTAGAGAGGTGGTCTTAATACAGAGGTGGTTGTAGTAAAGAGTTGGTTTTAATACTGAGTTGGTCTTAATACAGAGGTGGTCTTAATACAGAGGTGGTTGTAGTAAAGAGTTGGTTTTAATACTGAGATGGTCTAAATACAGAGGTGGTTGTAGTAAAGAGGTGGTTGTAATACTGAGGTGGTCTTAAATGCATTTCAGCATTTTTTTTCTAACGGACAGATTTCTCTAAAATTTTACACATAAGTACTTTAGAATATAACTAAAAGATATTTGAATTCAAAATAGGGGTCACTATGCTCATTTTAGAGATTTAGCATATGGTAAAACGCCACTGCTAAAATTTGTTGAAAAAATCAAAGGATTAAAAAAATTAGAAATGCTGCATTCTAAATACTATAATTAAATATCAATATAATATTTTCAGAATATTTTATCACAATTTTTAACTGGTTGTGTGTCTTTCATTTACAGGTGAAAATACTGTCAAACATACATGGAAAATACAAAATGAGCAAAAATCGCCATTGTGTTAGGACCAAAATGTAAACAAAAACTACCCAAAAGCTTTGAAATTTTATATATATTTTTCTTGATAAAAAAAACTTTCAACGGACAGATTTTCTTTATCTTTTCAGATTCAATCCTCTGAAAAAAATGCTTTCTAAAAATTAAAAAAAATGAATACTTCATTTTTGTTTTTTCACTAAAACTGCTTTTGTATAGAAATATTAGCCAAATTTGCATAAGAACACTAAATTTTGATGTTTTGGACCCTCAGCATTGACAAATATACTTTTAGTCATGTTTTTAATACATAATTCATAAAATTTTGGGGTCCCTTTAACATTGTACTAAAAATAACTTAAAAATTAAAAAAAAAATAACCAAAGTTAAAATCAGTGGTAACCCGCTGAAACATTCTTAACACCAAGATGGTTGTATAAAGAGGTGGTCCTAGTACTTGGGTGGTCTTAATAGCAAGGTGAATGTAATAATGATGTGTTCTTATACTGAGGTGGTCTCAGTAAAGAGGTGGTCATAATAAATAGATGGTTCCAATAAAGATATGGTCAATGTTGGAACACTACAAGTACAAGAGTGTGATTGATTTTTAAACTTAATGTACATATATATCAGACTGTTTTTTAAGCTAAAATATTTATATAAAACTGTTTTGTTTTTTTTAAACTCAATATATGTATATTTATATCAGACTTTGCAAAAAATATAATTATCTAGAATTTTAGTTGAAGTAGACACAGGAAGAATTGTGCATGTGACCCTTTAAAATTGACTTGATAGGTTGTATTTTTGGCAGTTAAAATTAATTAAACTTTTGGTGACATATACACCTTCAATATATAGTTGACATTTTAATTGCAATAATAATTTAAATGTATAGTTTTTATTTAAATAAGTTTAAATATATATATATATATTATGTTTGCTTTATATATAATTGGTGGCTTATTTATGAATTTGCTGTTTATATAAGTTTCTTGGTGTGGGGGATGCCATCCCCTAATTATTTTTTTTCTGATGCTATCATTGAGAGGATAGAAATTGGGAATATTTTAGCTAAGCCTATCATTGGACCTATATCTAATTTGCTCAATTTATGATTTAATGTTGCACATCTAATATTTCAAGATCAGGTGAGGTATTAATTCTGATCACCCTTGTCTGTGATCTGGCGTCCGTCGACCGTCGTGGGATTTGATGAAACTCTATTGGAATGATCATTGGGTGATACTGAACAAAAACAGCTAAAATCATTCTGGTCACCTGAACAAGATGGCCACCAGAGCTTAAAATGGAACTATCTTTAAATGACATCTCCTCCTTAACCACTGGTCAGATTTTGATGAAACCCAAAAGAACATGATGAATCAGTATCCAGTCTAATTGTCCATATCAGCACATTTATTACAGAGTTTTGATCCTTTGCTTCTTAACTACTGTATATTATGTACAATTTTATCTTTACTTGAACATCTAGGACCATCATGGCCCTCTTTTTTCTCTCTCCACCTGCTCAAATATTTCACATTCTAATGGCACCTTCATCTAACTTTTGTTTGATTGCTTAATAAAAACCTAAATCAAGTTTGCTGAAGTTCTTATTCCATTAAAGCAGCTTGTACTCAGATGGCCATTGAGAAAGAATTTGATGTAAAAGATGATGGTGTGACAGGGGTATAAATCACCTTCAGTGATAGCTCTTGTGTTTTTCAAAAAATTTCAGTATGGAAGTATGGACAATCATGTATGTTTTACTTTGAATTTTATTAATTGTGCTTGCCAACATTTTATGTCATAAATTCATACCTGAAAATTTATTTTATAATTTAGTATGTACTGATGAAGACTTATAAATACATAAGCAATTAAGGAATACTTTAAATGTAAGTCATGTACTAAGATAGCTTGAAATACAATGTATTCTGCTGTGAAATTAACTATGCATATGTTACAGTTTTGATATTACAAACAAATCTGCCATCTTTAAGGCAGCAGCGTTCTGATATTGAATGTATATACAGTTGGTACTCGTTATCTCCAATTTGTGTATATCGAAATTTCGGCTATGTCAAATTAATTAACTTGGTCCAGATTTTCCCCTTCTTTGTCTATATACATTAACTTCGTGTGTCTCAAAATTTATTTGTTTCAAATTACTGCTATCTCAAAGTGGAAATTTGGACCCTCGCCCTATAGTACAAATGTACAATGCATATTTGTTTGTTTATCTCAAATTCCACAGACGCTAATTAGCCCGCCGATATTTTTCACACCTATCAGTAAACTGGTGACACTAGCTTTGCACTGTGCTATCTGTACAACAAATCGTGATTTTAGGCTATTAGATAATAATTACCAGATTATGTTTTGATGAAATATTTGCATGGTAATTATATGGCTAAACTCAAGGCGTTGTGCTTGACAATCTTTGCTCAAAATGTGCCAGATTTTTTTTTAAATACTATCGAAGAATAAACCCAGGTCATAATTCACAATGTCTCTAGAACCTACTTGTCCATCTATGAGCGCTGAGCAATCTGGCATTGTGCAAAGTGCTTTGAATATTGTGCATGTACATAAGTGCTCTTTATTAATAGAATGCAGTTTGCATGTTTTCGATCTATATTATTGTTGTAACCCTATTTGTTTATTTCGTTTACCTTTCTGTATTTATAGAAAGAAGCAATTGACTAAATAAAGAAAAATACACTACTTATGGATTATTATTTATTAATTATATATTCTACAAAAATGTGTCATCTTCTTCAAGATATTGACACAATATTAATAGAATGACAACCTCATTTCAGATTGGTCAAATTACGGACATCTCGAAGTCTTATTTTTGGTCCCATGAAATTCGAGATAACGATTGCCTACTGTATGTACATAAGTAAATGTTATAATTTATCTAACTATGCAATAAAAAACTAGCAAGGAAACTGAATATGTTTCTTAGGAATTTCAAAACTTATCATAGGATACTGTGCATGTACAAATAATATGGATAAATTTAAATATTGTTAAAATTTGGGAAAACGCAGCTGAAATGACTGTAGTCATGGCATGGACCGTCACAGTGCACATATTTATGTTCAAATTAAATTATGTGATTATCCAATAGCTACACTGGTATATTGTGATCAATGTTTTGACCTTGTATACTTGAAAGAATGCATGGGTTTCTTTGTGATACTATTTATGAGCAGTAGACACAGCCATGAATTACTAACAATGAGTGAAGGCTGGGCTAAAAATAATGAATAAAAGTCCATTATGTGCTGCTCAAATATTGGGGAAAATGAGATCTGAATTTTAAATTGTCTACAAATCAAGTCAATAGTGCAATGCTTTTCATATATGTGTGCATTTTCATTCTGTTTTAGTCCATTGTAGTTTTTATCACCACATAATGTTGCTTTGGTACAGGGTAATAGCTTAAGCATACATGTATTTATGTTGTTGCACAATGAATATGTTCTGGTGGTCTAGTCACACTCAACCTGTCTTATATTTGGTTTAAACATGATTAAAGTAGAAAAGTATCATTTTTAACCATCTATATACATTGAAAAATGTGTTTATTTAATGCAGTAATGGACCATATTAATTTGTCAGTCTTCATGTGAAACATGTTTTGTTTTTTTTAAGTTTGATTAAAACTACTTTTGAAAACATCTAGATAAATACAATAATATTGTTTTGGGGAACATATAGAACTTACTGCAGTTTCCACTTTTACTGTTCATACCTTCTTGAATACCTGAATGCATGCCTATTATTCTTTGCTCACGGTGTATTTTTGTTAAGTAGGAAACATCTTTATTCATGTTTACCATTTTACATATGAACAATATAAAATTATATATATACTTGTTAAATATATACAATTACACGTTACTTTATGTGCTGTTGTTACTTATGTCCAAATTTGAGCCAGGGGGCCTCCGTGGTCGAGAGGGTAAAGTCGCTGACTTTAGCACTCACTCAGTCCCTCACCGCGTGGGTTCGAATCCGGCAGGGTCATTCGGATTTTCATGTGAGGAAGCCTTCCAGCTGGCTGGTGGTAGGTCGGTGGTTCTACCCAGATGCCTCCGTGCATTCGGGGTCTTCCTCCACCTGTAATTAGCTGGACGTCGCTATATGACTGAAATACTGTCAAAGTGACAGTAAACTCAAATAGTCAAGTCAAGTCAAATTTGAGCCAAAGCATGTTGTCGGGAACCCACACTTCTAATACTAGTTTAGTTCTTCAGAGGCTTTAAACAAACATGTTAGATGACCATATTTAATGCAATTGATTACCTGTTTTGGTGAAAGTTTTGCATGCAATATACTGAGCACCATTCTTATATTTCAGCAATCAGTCATGGGACTGACTTGAAACTTCATAAAGGTGTTCAGGGGCATTATATTTTAGACCATCAAGATAATTTTTGATTAAATCCAGTTTAATTTATGGCCCCTTTTCAATTTTGAATATTCGAGTGCTTTTTTTAGCTCACCTGAGCATAGCTAAGGGTGAGCTTTTGGGATACTTGATTGTCCGTCGGGCGTCGTCCGTCAACAATTTTGATGTTTACACACTAGAGACCACAATTTTGATCCAATCTTCCTCAAACTTGGTCAGAATGTTTGTCTTGATGATATCTTGAACCCTTTCGAAAATGGGTCAGGTTGGATCAAAAAGTAGGTCAGTAGGTCAAATCTTAGAAAAATCTTGTCCGTCAACAATTTTGATGTTTACACACTAGAGGCCACAATTTTGATCCAATCTTCCTCAAACTTGGTCAGAATGTTTGTCTTGATGATATCTTGAACCCTTTCGAAAATGGGTCAGGTTGGATCAAAAAGTAGGTCAGTAGGTCAAATCTTAGAAAAATCTTGTCGTCCGTCAACAATTTTGATGTTTACACACTAGAGGCCACAATTTTGATCCAATCTTCCTCAAACTTGGTCAGAATGTTTGTCTTGATGATATCTTGAACCCTTTCGAAAATGGGTCAGGTTGGATCAAAAAGTAGGTCAGTAGGTCAAATCTTAGAAAAATCTTGTTTACACACTAGAGGCCACAATTTTGATCCAATCTTCCTCAAACTTGGTCAGAATGTTTGTCTTGATGATATCTTGAACCCTTTCGAAAATGGGTCAGGTTGGATCAAAAAGTAGGTCAGTAGGTCAAATCTTAGAAAAATCTTGTTTACACACTAGAGGCCACAATTTTGATCCAATCTTCCTCAAACTTGGTCAGAATGTTTGTCTTGATGATATCTTGAACCCTTTCGAAAATGGGTCAGGTTGGATCAAAAAGTAGGTCAGTAGGTCAAATCTTAGAAAAATCTTGTTTACACACTAGAGGCCACAATTTTGATCCAATCTTCCTCAAACTTGGTCAGAATGTTTGTCTTGATGATATCTTGAACCCTTTCGAAAATGGGTAAGGTTGGATCAAAAAGTGGGTCAGTAGGTCAAATCTTAGAAAAATCTTGTTTACACACTAGAGGCTACAATTTTGATCCAATCTTCCTCAAACTTGGTCAGATTGTTTGTCATGATGATATCTTGAACCCTTTCGAAAATGGGCAGGGCCGGACCGAAAAGTAGGTCAATAGGTCAAATCTTAGAAAAAATCTTGTTTACACACTAAAGGCCACAGTTTTGATGCAATCTTCCTCAAACTTGGTCAGATTGTTTGTCCTGATGATATCTCGAACCAGTTTGAAAATGGGTGGGGCTGGATAGAAATGTAGGTCAGTAGGTCAAATCTTAGAAAAATCTTGTTTATACTTTGAGGGCAACATTATTGGTCCAATCATCCTCAAACTTTGGCAGAATGTTTGTCATGATGATATCTTTTGTGGATGGGGTCAGAAAATTCCTGAACATTGTTTCACCTCATCATCTTAATTCTAAAGCAATCTGTTTTGTACAGGCAATGAATGATACTTTTCTCAGGTGAGCGATCTAGGGCCATCTTGGCCCTCTTGTCTTACATATAACTCTTGTGACAGCTCAAACTAATCCCGCTCAACGGTTCCTGAGTGGGACCAGTAAATCTACTTTGTCCCTAGAAAGATCATGAAAAACCATTGCTCCTCACTGTGTATAAACTCGCAACCAATGGATCTGTTAACACTAGACTATGGGCCCCATGTCATGCGCGGATCCAGTTGGGGGTACCAGGGGTCCCCCCCCCCACACACACAGCTGTGATTTGGCCGTTTTGCCTAAAATATGCATAAAAGAGGGGGGAGTGACTGGGAAGAGGTAATGGCTTCCCCCGCATGTATTGTGATTTTCAGAGGTGGCTCCCCTCCCCCTACAGTGAATGTCATGGAACAGGACGTGGTAATTATCTTTTCGTTTAATTAAATAAGAAAATAACTGTGTCTTTTGCACTTTATTACCACTTTTCATAGCAACTATAAATAACATTTTGAAATTATTTTCCAACTGGAACGTCACTTCCGCAATTGATGGTACCCGACATACACGTGCAGCTACCGCGGATGGCTATGGCAAATCTGGAACCAGCGGGATATACTCTGAAAGGAAATAATTATGTCGACTGTGTGATTACTGTGTCCGCCCCATAATCGGGAGGTCGTAGTTTCGATCCGCGGTCTGAATATATATTAAAGTCGTTGAAAATTGTACTGGTTATCTCCCCTTATACTCAACGTAGGACTGATTAGCTAAGTGTCACTGTAGTGAAAAAAAATCAAAGTTGTTCAACACAATTTCATGATATTGTAGTAGTTATAAACAACATATAATTATGGTAACATGATTGCGTTATGTTAATGCGAGGGGTGATCCAGAAATTCCTAGACAAATTTAATTTAAAAGGATCCTCTGTTTGCTCTTACATGTTGTAGCTTTTAATAGTCTGAAGAGTCAACTTACATGCCGTTTTCAACACAGTTTTTGCCATCAAGAGAGCATAGCACGGCGCCATCGTCACAAGTACAATGAATGCCATTGGCAGTGAAGTGATGCCCGTGCGTGTACGTACTGGAATTTGCATAAACATGAATATGCATAGGTTTATTTTTTTTTAAATAATGGATACATTTATTTTGGGCTTGAGTTAAGATGTGTACAATAAAAATATAAAAACGCACGTTTAAAAAAAATACATCTTTGTACATATAAGAGTTCGATTCTCTTATTTGAAAAAAGACAGAACGGAGAAATAAATTGATTACAGTAGAATTGCGATCATTCAATACTAAGGTTTTTTCGTCTACTTCAGAAAGGTAGTTTTAAATTTTCTAGATTGTTCAATTTGAAAGAATACATAAAAAAATGTTATATTTAACTTTGTAATATGCTAAGGGACATGCAATTACATATAGTTGCTTATCAAAATTATGACAAACTTAATTTTGATTTTGTAAGGGTGATCATGAGATATAAAGAAGCTACGAAAACTTACGCTGAGAAATATGTGCAGCTAGCCGGAGCACCTAAGAAAATAAAGTGAAATTAAAAAAAAAATGTATTTTATTTAATCATTCTCTATCTATTTTGAAAATTAGAACGTGTATGTTTAGTATTCAATACTTTTAGAAGTAAACACACAATAATTGCCAAATACAAAGAAAGAATATATAACTGTTATTAGTTAACCCTTTCCCTCATAGAGGACACCATGAAAAGACCTATGCGAACAGCATAAAACCAGATCAGCCTGCGAGTAACTCGCAGGCTGATCAGGTTTTATGCTGTTCGCTGCTCCTCGGTGGTCTGGAAATGAGGATTTTGTAATTAAATTTGGTAAGGTTTAAGTGTGGTTTTATGCAGATCAGGCTTTATGTGATACCTATTAAGTGCGTCAAAATGAGTCTATATGAAGGTAAGGGTTAAAATTTTGATAATTATTTCACTACGAATATCATAGCGTCCAGCTGACTTGTATTTATTCCGTGGTTCTACCTTGTCGCCTCTGTGTTCGCAATGTCTTCCTATCGGTGGAAAAGTAAACCCAACAAACAAGCAAAATTTACTTATTATTAACTAGTCGCAAAACACCGTCAGAACCCACGGTATATAGTTCGTTATAACTACCGTATATAAAGAAGCCAAGCGTATTGAGCGAACATGGGTTTCGACGATGGTCGCTACATGACTGAAATACTGTCGCAGAGACGGTTAGCGACGACGGAAATTATAGTGTAATGTGACAAAGATAAAACCAGATCGGTTCGCAAGATATGAAAGTAGAGCAATAGACATTAGTGAGAATTACAAATATATGATAACAAATGATACGGTATAAAAACTGTTACCGTTTGGGGTATGGTATGTCGTATGCGTGTTATTAATAGAACATCCGCCATTTTTATTGATAGACAGGTAAAAACTGTCCACCCAAGCAACCTGTTGATTAAAAATAAATGCTTTATTTGTATAAGTTATTTCTTTTTATTAAAAAAAAAAAAAAAACAGATATTTTTAAATATATTGCGCGTAATATACCTTCAAATAGTTTTATGTTATATTCTGGGATTATGAGATTATCAAAATAAGTTAGACACTATTTAGCGCTAAATGTAAAAAGGAGCACCTTGCACCATTACTGTGTTATGAAGTATGTAAACAGATATGGTCATATGTAACCAGGTAAAATCTTTCTACCCCGAGCTCGGATTGAACACTCTACCACGTCGCCACAAAAGCTAGTTCTATGACAAGATAGTACAAGTGCCATTTTATACCTCTACTACAAATATATGAATTCGCCATTTTATGACTTCGGTTGGTAGAAAGGAAACTTTTAATACTTTGATCTGTATATTATTTATCAAATTCCCTTCATTTACATTATTTGCTTTTCATATATATAATACGAGAAGATTTAATGGTTGTATGCGACCGTGATGATGCTCGAACCCCGACTATATATCCTCTCTGTTTCTTCCAGTCGAGAATTTGAATTTACCTCTAGAAATCAATAAGACACAATGCTCGAAAAAAAAAACAGATAGAGACTGGGTTCTGAAATAATAAAATGAAGTTTAAGTCTAAAATTCTAAATGTGCTAAGTACGTCCATCCTCCCGGCCATCCATCCATCTTTTCAATTAGTTCATTTTGTGATTCACCCATCTATTCATCATTCAGTGCTTATTTGACCCACCCCTTTAGTCCTCTCATCCAGAAGTTGGTAGTATGTTAACGTTCCCTCGTGATAGATACCCCCCTTGCTGACAAAGCAGGCGTCATTGGCCAGAGTCGCGACAACAGATCCTGGATCAGACGCTGAAACATGGATGGAATAGCATTTCTAATATTTCATATTTACATAATTATGCATGCATTTTCTGACACGGTTAAACTAATCTTGTTGGGGGCCTCCGTGGCCTATCGGGTAACTTTCTGCTTAAACAGACTGTTAAATGACTTGACATCACTCGGTCCGTCATAGCTGTAGGTTCGAGCCCCCGAAAGGGTCACCCGGGTTGTTTTTTGTTTTTTTTTCATTTCGTTTCGTAAGGAACCCTTTCAACTGGCTTGCAGTAGATCGGTGGTTGTACCCGGATGCTTAAGAGTCTCCACCTGTAATTAGCTGATCGTCGCTCTTACACTGTTGCAGCGACTACAGAAATAAGATAAGAACTCGGAGAAGCCTTACCTAGAGTGGTACTAAATATTCTAGTGTTTTTTTTCACGGCCTTTCCATCTACCAAATACTGGTTCATCAGTGAGGTTGATATAAGTGAAAAGTACTGAGTTGTTTCCAAATCAAAATAAAATAGATAAGATAAAATCCTAGTGGGGAAATCGGTATATCTGTCTAAAGCAAAAAAAAAAGGGGGGGGGGGTACTTGAAACATATCAAATATATATATTTGTGTAAGCAAAAATCTTGATATTTGACGGGATGAACTTGTCATATTTTATGTCTTCGTCGATCCCCATTCCCGTCGTTTTATACGAATTTGGCGAGTAAAACAAGTCTTGTTATTATTTTTTTTGTATCAAAAAATAAAAAAAAATAATGAAAATTAAATAAACAAAACCACCGCAAGGAGTCTGGAGATAAATAAGGTCAAACTGAACCTAAGAGTTGTGGCTCTAGATGGGAATGCAGCCCTTATAATAGTCAACAAGTATGAGAACTTTGATAACAGGCTGTTCATAAGTTATGGCCAAAGTTTAAGTTTTTTTACGACCCCTACGTCGCCAATGACAACGACGCCAAAGTGATGACAATATCTTAACTTCTTCTTATTTTCTTTGAAAGATGGCCGATTTTCAGCTAAAAGAGATAACATCTTTTTATCAGATGACATTTATCACTGAAACAACTAAATAGTCGTTGAAAAATTCGTCAGTGTGTATTATATTATCTATCTTTATGCGTAACAAAAGTTCGATACTACCAGTGTACGGGTTAACCGTCATCTCATTCTTATCTTAAAGATTTCTCTACGGTGAAAATTAAGGTTAAGGAATGATCTTGAGCTACAAGATACAAGATACAAGAATCTTTATTTTACGTCGGTTATATATAACAGAGAACATTAGCTCGCAGAGCTATTATCCGACAAAACATATTGTATAATAATAACAAGAGATAAATCAACTGTAAGAAAAATCAATAGAATAAAACTTAAAATGTGATCAAAGCATAGATAAACAAATAACGAATGAAGCAGATTTCAAATATATAAAGCGACATAATAGGACGTAGTTACACAAATTAAGCACATCAAAGTATAAAAAAGGGGCACACATGAAGCCAATTGAGTTAAAATAACACGAAATAAGATTTTTCTAAGGTAAATCTTATGGAATGAAATGAATACCGTCCAGAAATGTGTTTCCTGATTAATTTCAAACTGAGATTTTCATCAAATTCTGTATTCACAAGAGTTTTGAAAAATAGGCACATGGACTTTGTGGACAATATCTATGTGAAAAGGTAGTATTTTTAATCATACAGGAGCAAGTACCTGTGTCTTCAAACCGGCATGTGTGTATGTGTGTGTGTGTGGGGGGGGGGGTACAAATCTTAAAGCACCAGAAAAAAAAGCGTTAACTTACGGTCTCGAACTGCCACTACATTTGGTTCGTTGACACAAAGGCAGACGCCATTTGAAAGACTCGGCTGGATACTAGCAGACGAAACATAAATGTTAAAATTCCATAAATTCACAACGATCGTTAGTAGTACCTTCATGGCTGCCATTTTGGTTCTGTATACCGAGTGTCCCTTATCAATGGCGACAAAAACTGATAAGACGTGAGGTTATGCTTAGTAATAACCACACTTTGAGAAATATGCACTAATGGACCTTTTAGAGATGTTGGTTATTTTCCTTGCACTTGTCGCTCAGCACATATGGAACGTTCCAGGGCTGGTTGGCCCGGTGTATGGATAATGTGACTGGGTACGGTATGTTATCATACCACATGTCTACAGCGTGATACTGCAGTGTTGTATCACTATATCTGTCTCAAGTAGGCATAGTCTCCTAAAGACTGAAATACTGTTTGTGGGAAGTTAAATCCATGGACGAGGGCTTTGCATAGTGTTTGCTTAGATTTAGCGTCCCACCAACAATATTGTAGTCATTTGAGGACTTTTATCTCATTCTGTCATGAAGATGTGACGTCACGCTCTTCTTCAAAGATTTTTGCGGGCACAATGCTTTTATCTACAGGAGACGTGTATGCCGCGTATCGACAAAGGGAGACAATTTAAAAAAAATATATTAGCATTAAACATGACTTTGTGTAAACCAACCACCATTAAATCCTATACATCTCGAAAAGTCGAATGCAGATGAATGCGAAGTTAATAAGCGCATCTAGAATAAACGACTTAGAAAATAAACGAATAAACAATGTGATCTTATCGGTGAAACACACGAACGTACATAGAAATAGAACACAAAAAAGGATATATAATAAAAAGAAATCTAATTGGTACAATGTGTATTGATTGTGCTGGAATGCGTTACAAACAAAATTGCAATAGCGCCGAAAATTACAAGATTTGCAAAAAAACTTTAAATACACATTAAAACTAAATGTATTACAAACAGTGTAGAAAACGGATCTGACGTTCTGGGTGGTCGGTGATAATGGGCTACTCTTTTGATTGAGAATTGAAAAAAAAAATAACTTGGCTCATGATCACCACCCAGCACGTCTCATAATCTGTTTTTAAACAAATAAATATGTTGAAAAAAAAATGCATTTTTAGCAAGTCCTACGTTATAGACGTTTGAATAGTCGCCATATTGTTATTGCTAGCAATTATTGCTAGGATGTAGGACTTGCTAAAAAATTATGTTTTTTTTTTCTTGAGAAAGGCATACTTTTGCGGAAATATTGAGTTAGAGTGAATTTAATTATTTATATGTTTTTAAACAGTTTGTAATATGTTGTCGATTCTTATCTATAAATGTTGAATGTGTATTTAAAGTTTATTGCTATTATCGATTGCAATCCTCCTCCGCCTGTCCAAACAGAATTGCAATAAAGTCATTGCAAATTTATAGCAGTTGTCGGTATCCATATTTTGGTCGGACCACAAGTACTATAACTACAATCCTTATATACACTAATTCAACTGTTTACAAAGTTACGTGTTATATTCAAAATAATAATACCCAAATTCTGCACAATTTGGTCTGATTTATAATTATCAGGATCGAATTCCACCAACAATTCTTAGCGCTAAGTAAGACTAAAATACTAAAGGGCGAATTTCATTAGTCTTGTTTCTATAATAAAAATGAACAAACTTCTCATTTCTTAACACTTCTTGTTGGTTATTAAGGTGTCAGCTTATTCATACACTTGAATATTTCATAAAATTGGAATGGCAAAATATGTCTCTACCAAGTATAGAAATTTAAGTATAACTTAGCGCTAAATATTGTTGGTGGAATTCGAGCAAGCATATGTAAATTTTCCATTTGTATAATAAATGTTGTTATGCACTTTACAAAATACCAAGACAGAGAGAGAGAAAATCAAATGGATGTCTTTGTACAGGATTAGAGCATTCAAATATAACGAAAAGGGGGAAAAACTTGAAGAAAGAAATGGATAAACAAAATATTCACAAAATGTAAATAAAAAATCAGAGAAAAATACAAAGAAAACAACTAGATAACGACTTGGTAGCCAATGTTGGTTACTCGCATTGATGCAGGGGTTTGTCCAATTTCCATATTTCCATTGAATTAGAATCTTGTTCACCACACCCTTCCCAAACAGTTTATGCATATTTCAGTATATCACAAACATGAAATATAATTTAAAATTTGATTAAGAGATTTCCTTCTAAAATTCCAAATTATCATTTATATTAAGGGTTGCACCCAGATGCTTATGGCCACCGATAAAAATGCAATTATGTACGAAAATTATTAAAATATCTTTTATAATATTTCATGTTGAGACCTTTTAGATTAATATTAACATGTCTAGTTTACTGTGATATAACTGCTAAAACGTGATAATTATACCTTCAATATTATAAGTGCAGAGCTGTCATCTGCATGCTATGGGCATAACTGTCTTTTTTTTTCTTTTTTTTTTTTGCAGAACTTTTCATCTTTTTACATACAGTTTACATCTTAATATAATACAAATAGCAGTTTGGAGAGACATAATAATTTCATAGAATATTACATGTAAGCAAACTAGAAAAATATACATGTATAAGCTAGATTAATTACACTGATAATTGTCGGTACGATCTATGACCAATTATCTTTTGAGACGATATAACCACATCTGACATAGACATGTCTTTAAAGAAAAAGTTTATATGACATAGTGTCTCCGCTCATTTCTAAGACATGATTTCATCAACAAGGGAATTCCAGAAAGTGCCCAAATTTTGTGGATGTATCGGGTACTCTAGAACAGTTTTAGTTTTCAACAGTTTCAGAACTCCTAGTGGTATCTCAGCACAGGGAATATCTTCCATCTGAACAATAATTATAACATTCCGTTTAGCTTCGATGCTTTCAATGATTGCCATGTTCATTTCATAATCACACCAGTGGTCTTTCATGTACTTCCGGTTCAAAAGAAGAACGGTTTTGCGGCTGCTTGAGACCCCATGAGCGATGTTCTCAGCAATAGACACACCAGCTGCCGAGTCTCTATCGGCCACCCATACTTTCAATGCATGGTCAGATTCAAGGGCAGGAACTAGACAGTTCTTGATAAATACGGCCGCATCGGACGGATACGAAATGAATGCATCATTTTCAAATAGCCTGTCAAATCCTTTGTTAACGTGTCGTCGTTTTTTCTTTACATAATAGAAATAGCGAAGCTTCCAGCGGTTTCTGTACACAATAACCCACAAACTGGTGCAAATGATACAGGAAGAAAACACGGCCAGGCCGATTATTAACCAAAAATAGTCCTTGCAGTCTGACTTTAAAAATTCAACGACGGCAATTCTGTCTCTATCTAATGACTTTTACCTCTCCGTTTGACATCCGACACTGATCTGTATCCAATAAAAGAATAGCCGATCGTGAGTTTTCGCTCCATTGTAGGAATGGTAAAGTGTGACATGTACATTCAAGTGGGTTCTCTGCAAGGTTAATATGTAAGGTTTCATTTTTGTTACATTCTGAATTTGCAATTGTGTCCAGTTGGTTCCTTAACTCTGTTGAAAACATAATAAACTTATTTGAAGACAGATCTAAGATTCTCAAACATTCTGCTTTATCCAAAGCCACATTCAAATCGTAAAGTTTATTGTTGCTAATGTTAAGATGGAAGAGCGATGTCATGGCCGAGAATATATCAAATGGTAACTTTTCTATTTGATTTGCAGACATATCTAAAGTCTTTAATTTTGTCTGATTTTGAAATGATTGCGAGGAATTTGGGAGGCCATTGTTAAATACTTTTCCAAGATGGTTTCCTGTAAGATTTAGAAACTCTAGGCTTGGAAAAGAGGAGAAAAAGGATGTAGAATTAAAATAATCGCAATAATTTTCAGATAGATCAAGCCATTTCAGATTCTCCAAACCATATACCGGACCATTCCATATGGATAACAAATTGAACGACAAATCTAGATATACCAGTAGTTTTGCGCCACAAATATGTAGAGAAGGAATTGTAAAGTATAGAAAGCTTTTCCTCCATTTAATTTCTTTAACGTTTTCTGGAAAGCAGAAAGGAGATTTCTTGCTAATATTCTTTCCACAGTGACTGCAGTCAATGCCCTCAAAATATCCCAATTTGTTTGATTTTGAAACTGTGAAGTGTTCATTATAAAACGGATCATAATTCAAATGTTGTCTTGAAATATCTAGAGTGGTTATATTTTTCGCGTTAAAAATGTAAAAAATGTAGCTGTCATACGTCAATCGATTTCCCGTAAAAGTTAACTTACGAATTTTTTCTGGCAGCATGTATGACGGGTAAAATATAGTTTTATTGAACACTTCTACCTTATTCATGTCCATGTATAATTCTTTAAGATTCTTTAAAGTTTTTAAATTTTCAACATGTCCCGTGTCTAAAATCGTTCCTCTGCCGTTGAATGAATGTATTGCATTTACATTAAGCATATTTAACGTTGTTGAATTTCGAAGACCGTGAAGTGCTGTGTTCATGCCGCTGAAAGTTAGATCCGGATTATACGAGATGTCAAGTGATTCAATCACTGAGAGGGGTGAAAAGGCGCCGGGCTCTATAATTGATATTTTACAAGAGGACAGAATCAGTGTTTTTATTTGACTAAGATGGATAAATGTAGTGTTCTTTATCAGCGGCTTGTTGCATCTCTTCTCCTCATTGCGAGACGACAGATGCAAAAGTTTTAGCTTTGTTAGATTAGAGAAACCAGGACCAAACTCACAGTCTTGGCAAAAGTCGATATAAAGACTTTTTAGATTTGTTAAAGGCGATAGGACTGCGTCTAGGTTTTCAAATGACGAGAAATGGTTGACTTTGATGTTCAGGTAGGTCAGCTGGGCCAACGGTCTAAAAATTCCTGTATGAAAATCTGAAGACGGCCAGTGCAGGTTGTTGTAACAAAGACCCAAATATAGAAGTACGGATAGGCCTTTAAACGCGTCAGGCTGAATACAAGATATATTATTGTGGTCTAGATACAAAAGCCGTATCCGCTGGACATTGCCAAATGAATTGTTTTTTATGACTTGAATGAAATTAAAACTCAAGCTCAGTAAGCAGATGGACCTATTTCGAGGGCCTGGATATCTATCCGGAACAGCTGTTAGGTTGCAGTTATTACACATCATGTTGTGGTAATTTTTGCCCTTGCATTTCTCAAAGTCGTCTTTATGGCGGTCTTCTACATTACAACACTTTGACGAAGGACGTTTGTGTAAGGTGATGGTCTCCGTGACAACGCAAAGACTCAAAAACACTGCAATTGTATTTTTGTAATGCATAGCTCTATGTCCCTGGAACAGAATAAAAACATAGAAATAAACAACAACTTACTAATTAATCAAGTTTGCGTACTTCTTTTTTTCTGACAAATTATTATTTTAACTCACACGAGCACAACGTGCTGTTTCTGTTTTATATAAAAGTATGCCAGTTTTGAAGACACGCAGCATATAAGAATAGTTCAAGGAGTGATTTAAGTATGAATGCTGAAAACAACCTAAAGGAATCGTTTCGGAAAAAATATATTGGGTGGTCACAAGCTCGTGCCACCATCAAAGTAAAGATATTTGATAAATCGATTGTCCACCATTACTGTGCAGTTATCTGGATAACTGCATGGTTTTACATCAGTTATTGCATGGGCAAGGAAACTATTCCCCCTTTATGACGTGCGGTATCCAATTTTAACATGGGTACTTTACTACAGAAAAACCAACCAGGCCGTGTTACAGATTACTTATATATTTTATATGGAGTGTTTTTTTTTTTTTATCCTTTGATTTATCAAGACTGTCTGATATGGTAACAGTAACTGTGACAATGCGGTATCTTGGGGTATTCATCATCTTCTATGATAGTTATTGTTTCTGCTGAAGTGCCATTTAAATCGCATTATTGACGATGGATGCATTTCGATAGATGTTTATTTCTGTTCAAATTTTCAAAGATGGGGTATTTTGTTTATTTTGTGAAAAGTGATAAGATAAGAATCTGTCCCGTGGTATGGGCCACTGTTATCAAAAACATTTCTTTATTGTAACTTTACTTATATGTAATATGTACTCGCGCTCTCTCTCTCTCTCGCGCGCTCTCTCTCTCTCTCTTTCTTTCATCTGTATTTTTCTTTTTTTATTTATGAAAAAACAGTTTTTTTTTCCCCCCCTCTCTATTATTATTATTATATCAGAATGATTATATTTTGTTAATTTTGGGAATAGTGTTAAGATATGAATCAGTCCAGTGGATTGGGGTACTGATATTTATTTATCATTTATTTATTTATTTTTGTGAATTTAGTTACATGTGCATGTATATAATAATTTGTACTTTTTTCTCTTTCTCCCCCTTCTCCCCTTTCTCTCTCTCTTTCTCTCTCTCTCTCTCTCTCTCTCTATATATATATATATATATCTTCATTTTCTGTTGTATTTTGACAAAGGTAATGATTAGATAAGAAAGTATATACAGTCTCATATATTTATTTATTTATTACAAGCAATATAATATTTATTTTTTTTAATTCTAATTCTAGCAGTTATCCAATTTCTGATTGTTTTTTTGTGGGTTTTTTTTTTTGGGGGGGGGGGGGGGGTTTACCGTCGTTGCGACAGTATTTCAGTCATATAGAGACGTCCAGCTAATTAAAGGTGGAGGAAGTCCCCCAGTGCACTGAGGCATCCGGGTAGAACCACCGACCTTCAATTTCTGACTGACACAACATGCATGTTTTAAAAAAATGTTTCTCACCCCATATTTGTTAATTCTATGTGAAAGTAAAATCGCTCATTTGTTTTTCACTAGTTGAGTAGGCATTTCGTTGTCCTTCAGTTCCCAAAATGTAGTCGATAACATGCACACTCTGCGTATTTTAACCCTTTCCCTCATATAGACTCATTTTGACGCACTCAATAGGTATCACATAAAGCCGGATCTGCAGAAAACCACAGTTAAACCTTACCAAATTTAATTATAAAGTCTTCATTTCCAGACCACCGAGGAGCAACGAACAGCATAAAATCTGATCAGCCTGCGAGTAACTCGCAGGCTGATCTGGTTTTATGCTGTTCGCATAGGTCTTTTCATGGTTTCCTCTATGAGGGAAGGGGTTAAAGCAAACTGCACCTCTTGAAATTGGTAAGATTTTACTGTTTGTTGTTGTTGTTGTTGTTGTATTGGGGTTTACCGTCGCTGCGATAATATTTCAATCATATAGCGACGTCCAGCTAATAACAGGTGGAGGAAGACCCCGAGTACACAGATGTACCCGGGTAAAACCACCGACCTGCCGCAAGCCAGCTGGAAGGCTTCCTCACATGAAAAATCCGAAGTCCCTAACGGGATTCGAACCCACAGCGGTGAGGGGCTGAGAGATTTGTAGTCCACGACTGTAACCGCTCGGCCACGGCGACCCCTTTTACTGTTTGTATATCTGATAAAATACCAATTAAAAACTGTTAGTTTATTATAACAACTTAAGCAATTCACTTCAATCGAGAAGCAAACTTTACTTTTCTCATTTATTTTTATTGTAGTTCTAATTTTAACCGGCAGAAATATTTTATATTCATTTATCAATGTGTCGGCGAATACAATTTGCTTAACTGAAAATTGCCAAAAATAAAAGGTATATGATTATTTATAAGTTTCTGAAGTTAAACTTTCAAGTGGATTCAGAATGGCATATTTCTTTATCTTCATTAATGGTACAAATAAAATATAAGTTACATGAAAAAAATATACAATTAAAATAGCTTAAAATAATTGTATCTACATGAATTATGACTTACACATGATATGTGCATTATGGTTTTATCCTTACTTTATCCAGACCGACCATTTTATTTATATCATTCAGTATCTCTATGATCTCCTATCATAACTGCAGTTTTTCCATGATTATTTTTGAAACAGATTATAATCAAAACAACCCCAGCAAGGTTCTTAAAATCAAAACTGGGATAGTTAGGAATCTAAACATAAAGAGTGGGACAATTGGGAATGAATCATATACTGAGCTAAAAGCAAGGCAGCTATACCAGCATCCTTTATTTGCTACTTTGGTATGTTGCGGCCGGGGGTCCAATCCACACTATAACTTTTAAAGTGAATACGTGTAAAATGTGATGAAAACGATGGACTGACCATTTAAACTACTACGAAATGTGATTTTTAGAGAGAGAGAGAGAGAGAGAGAGAGAGAGGTATCTTTATTTACATGTTAGAGAATTTCTATTCTTAAAGGTGTCAAAATCTTATTGAGATAGGTCTAATCGTTGAAATATTTAATTTCCGCAATCGACACGTGTAGTTAGATATCTGTCTTGTTTTTGCTGTTTATTTCCACCTTTTACACAAGCCATCGCCAATGATTTATCTAAGTCGTAAGAAATGGTTTTATTTATTTATGTAAAATAAATAAAGCTCAAAGTCGGGCTTCGACCTTGTGACTATATCGTGTAGTTAAAGGCAACTATAATCTTTAGTTGGCCATGTAAGAAAACATTTATTGCACTGAATTAACTCGTAATCTTGAATAACCCGCCCAAATGTAATCTTGCGCATGCGCGCACTCATGAATAGTGTGTAAGTTAATCAAGTTCAGCGCGCGAAAGCCGTGTAATATATATTACATGACATACCAAGGATATTTGCAACTAGTGTTTGTGCTAAAAAATGCCGTGAAGTAGTATCAAAATTTGACTAATATTAGCTGAGAAATAGAGCAGATAAAATATATTTAAGAAATAGGGGGGGGGGGGGGTGCATAACTCACGGAAAATTATGTAAGCATGACATGTCTACAGTATGAGCAAGCATGCTTGGTATTTATAATTGTTGTGAAGCTAAATGAAAAGTAGCAAAGAAATAGTGTGGACATAATATCTCCAATAAATATAACAAAGGGCCGTAACTCATATAAAACCAAGCCGGTCATGATGTGTGAAGTCAAATCAAAAGCAGGCCAATAGTAGCCGAAAAAAGTGTGGACAAAATATATTCTATTTATTTAACAAAGGGCCATAACTCTTTAAAATCCAAAGACGTGCCAGCGATATGCACGACTTGCTTAGTATTTATTAAAAAAAAAAAAATTTAAAAAATAACCAGCATATGTCAAAAGGAGTGTACACATTAAAACTTTAAAGTTAAATCAAAATCCGACCAAAGGTAGCTGAGAAAAAAGCGGACAAGTTATATTTGAAAAATGTTTCAAAGTGTCATAACTCATTTAAAATCGAGCCAATCATCGCGATATGCATTACTAGGCTCGGTACTTATCGATCCGAGGAAATAGGGCGGACAAATCTTGTCTACAGACGGACCGATCGACGGACGTGACTCCAATATAGCCCCCATATACTTCGTGTCTGGAGCTTTAACAACTTCTCTTAGAAATCAGTTATCGGAACTCAGTTTCATCCGGCACAAATAAACATCTGAAGACCCCAAAACAGATTTGAGCAAAGGAAGCTACACATTGTCAGCTAGTTTCTATGATGTAGATAAAAATCAAACTTATTCTTCTCTGAAACAAATGGTCAAAAATCAGTCATAGGTAAGAAAGACTTGCAGCTGGTTTGCGTGTCAGGTGTCTCTATATAAGCGGGTTTTCCTCCACTTATAATTAGCTTGGCATCGCTACAGTTACTTGGGGTATTCTGGATCTTGGGGTGTTCCGAATCAAGTCGAATGAAACATTTCGTGTACGAAACAAATAATATTTTTCTCCTTAAACCTTTGTTAAATTCTGAAAGAATAATCTATTTTGAACATTTTAGTCGGTTGTTTGTTTACAAAAAGGACATAAGCGACATATTTTGTACCGGAAGAGAAACCCGACATACGCACTTGCCTTCAAAACAGTACGAGAAAATTGGGGCATCCTACTGAACAAAGCGAAAATTTGTTGGTAAATATTAACAGAATTCACTATAATTTTATATCAAAATGTCCTTACATAACAACAGACCATAAATTCATGGCCTCGTACCTAAGTCAATCCCCCTTTTTTAAAGAAGAGACTCCATTGATTGAGTAGATTGGTTTTTTGTATAGGAAATTTCAAAATCCTTCTCTCAAACTACTGGTCAATTTCCTTTTTTAATTCTGTATCATCGATCATCACATGACCCTCTACCATAACTGCTATGACAACATTACAAGAATTAGGCTTTTAGAGGATGGTTAGTGCCCATACATACGGTAATCTAAAACATCAAAATTATTTTTCTCTCCCAGAATGAATGCTGGTTTGCTGTATACTCTTTGTAGAACTTTTTAAACAGTGTAATTTGGGCAAAAGAATAACATTGAAATTCATATAAGAAGCTGCTGAAACAAGGAATGATTCCTTAACCCTTTCCCTAATAGAGGAAACCATGAAAAGACCTATGCGAACAGCATAAAACAAGATCAGCCTGCGAGTAACTCGCAGGTTGATCAGGTTTTATGCTGTTCGCTGCTCCTCAGTGGTCTGGTAATGAGGATTTTACAATTAAATTTGGTAAGGTTTAACTGTGGTTTTCTGCAGATCAGGCTTTTAGTGGTACCTATTGAGTGCGTCAAAATGAGTCTATATGAGGGAAAGGGTTACACAAATGAAAATTCCATCGGGTGAGTTTAGTCATCATTCTGCTACTACATTCAAAGTCAAATGGTTACATCTTACATCTTCTTTTTGTTTAGGATCACTGGTTAAAATAGTGTTAAAGCTGGTGGGTCTCGTGTGAGCAACATGGGTCATTAATGGCGTCTTATTTCAGATACCAGATTACATCGGTCCAATCGGGACACCACGGTTGCTTGATTGTCCATAAGAAAGGAAACAGCTTCTTATCTTTCTTTCACTTTCAGATTTTTGACAAGGAAGAAAACGTATACAGTGCAAGTAAGCTTGTTTTTCCTCTTCCTGATCAGAAACCGTATTATTACAATCTAACGTAATATATGAATCAACAAGACTTCCAACTTTTCCTTACACCGTCACTGGTTGCAAAGTGGTTAGAGCGATCCCTGGCCTCGATATAGCATCATCGAGAGCTTGTTCTTGGCTCTGAAATGGTTGAGCTTTGAATGGATGTGGTTGTTATTCCACACGTATGTTCAACGAAGCTCTCTGGTACAATGTAGACGTTGTTAAAAAAAGATTGAATGGCTAGACCTATGACCAATATTGAAATGTTAAAAGTAAAAGTGCACACTTCCTTTTGAACTGAGTGTAGACTACTAGTGTATTTTGTAACTTTGGTTTGACGTTTAAAGATACATGCCTCGTGGCGATGCATAATAAATATTCTGGTAGACCTGGCGTGCGTTCAGTATGCCGAACCGTATGCAACCGCACGCTTACAGTCAGCTATGAAGCTGTCTCAGAGTCATATACCACGATGTTCACGTATACTTAACTACAACATAAGGTGCACGAGAACAGCATGGTATGTAGTCCTAAGACAACTCCATAGCTGTGTTAGCGACCGGTTGCATACGGTTTGGCATACTGAACTCACGTCTGATAACTACACTGAAAGGAAGAAACAAAATAGCGTAACATAAATTACATATTTTATATTTTATGTTACATGCATTACCATCTGACTTCATTTAATTTTAAGGCAATGTATTTCAAAGGTTTCATTCTTTTAAAGCATTAATTGTACCTTTTTTACCTTAACATAGTCTAAATAACGTCTTATATACATTAGTCACAGCCATCTTATATAATTGCCCGGCGCTTCTTTTTCTTTTCAGTGTAGCAAATGATCATTTCAATCACATTAAGATGTAAGAAAATATAGGATGTACATGAAAGAAATCTAAAGGAAAGATTAATCTTAACAAGTTTTATAAAGAAACAATAACATACGTACTTTTTGACCATCTGTCGAAATCAGTTAACACACACAGAACTTTGCGCAGCAATGTAAGATCACTAAATGAATGATAAATACATTTATTTGTATTTTTCTTCCTTGTATATTCGGACTCTTGCAACTGGGCGTAACAGAATAAGATACTTTGTTGGGATGATAACAACACGAGAAAGGCCAGTGGCAGCTTTCTGACAGATTTCACGAGGCTTTCGTTATCTTTAGAGGAGCGGTGTAGTCCAACATTCCCATGCTTATTAGTCCCCTACCGGCTTCGCCGAAGGGGACTATATGTTTGCACTCCGTCCGTCCGTCAGTCCGTCCGTCAGTCCGACAGTCACACACATGTTATCCGGACTTTTTTTCTAAACGCTTGCAGATATTCATCTAATTTTTGGTGTGTGAGTCTACCACCATGACTTACAGATCCAGTTTGAGTTTCGTTTCTGTATATTGATTTTTGACGGAATTACGGCCCTTGGAATTAGATTTTCTCTGCTCTCAGGTCTTCCTCAACCTGTAATTAGCTGGATGTTGTTATATGACTGAAATAAACAGGTTGTGTTTGTGTGTGTGTTGGGGGGTCTTAGTTTTCCATTTGCCGGTAGGGGACTTAGTATTGCCTAAGCAATACTTTCATAATACTTGTTATTAATTTTATTTATTTTTTTTTTTGGGGGGGGGGGGGGGGTTAACGTCCCACCGACAAAATTTCAGTCACTTAAGGTTATGTTTATTCATGAGACAGATATTTGGTTTTGTTTATTCATGAGACAGATATAGTAGTGGTCATGTAGCATGAAATCACACCCGGTCACGATATCCTGAGTCCTGGAACGACACTTATTTGCTGAGTGCCTATCAACAGAGCTATACCAGTACCACTTTTAACAACTTTTCATATTATTCACTGAGACGCGTGTTCTTGTTACAGCAACGGTGAACTTAACCAAATAGGCAGACTACTTTGACCTTTTGACCTTTGAACTTTGAATTAAAAAGTACGAGTGTGGTTAGAGAGTCCGCCTTGTAACTGGGCCCACGATTCTCGTATATGCTTAAGTACGAGTACGATCAAGTTCATACATCGTACTCAAATATGATGACCGTATTATGAGTTTTAGTGCAGGTTTTACTATCGTTAATACGGAGCCGGGGAAGTCTTGGGTTCGGTCGCCGGCTGCGACATACCAAAGTCATTAAAATGGTTCTAATACATGTATATCCATTGCGCATTGCCCTCAGCACATATGAGGATAGCCCCAGTTCTGATTAGCCCGATGTCGGGATAATGTGACTGGGTATGTGGTATGAATCTAGTAGACACATTCCGTTTAATGTATAAACTAGATCCAATCGAATACATGTACATGTATACAATCATTAACTATTATTGTATTTAAATCAGGTCACCGTATCAGTATAAAACAATAGAGTATACATCACTTCACTTTCAGTACTTAATTTCCTTGATGTGAAATTTTGACATGCATCAAGTGCGTTTTTTATATTAATTGTTTATCGTGTATTGTTAACTTTACTTGGCGCACTTCTAAACATATTATGAAGGAAAATACTGTTGTCCAGCAGGAAATAAAGACTTATATCTCACGATGGGCTGACAACTTTGTTTTTCGAGTACATACATACACATAGACTGACCACATTTTTTCCTATATCACATTTTCCCCAGACATGTGAAAACTATTATCCCGTTCTTCAAAGCTTCAATCTACACTGTATGACACAATTATGTTGTTGTCTGAAAAGGGGATAAGCTAGCAAATAACTTCTTTTCACGGGTAGCAGGAACATGACTTTCTTCACAGACAGTGTCTGTATCTTTCAGTTATTCAGGATCTGTGATCTGGATCGTACTAATACAACTAATCAAATATTCAGGAGAGATTACGCTATCTATTAAGAGGGGCGAAACTTTTACACCAAACTACAAACTAGGGAAATCTCGAATCCCCCCACCCCGTATCTTACAAAAATTAACAATAATTTATAATCCTCAATATATTTTTTTTTAAACAAACTGACCCCGGTGGTTGTTTATTTGATATGGTTTGAGCTTTACTTCCCTTTTAAGTAACAAATTATTTCAAAATAGCATTTACTTTTAACTATACTTAACGCAGATATTGTCGAATGCATTTAAAGATAAACAGAGGAAATAAATAAGCTTGTTGATTTTGTAGGTTATAAAACCATAGCGGAAGAAAATAATGAGAATAAATATCACATGTATATGTCACGAAGTATACTAAACCTGTTGATGATCCTCGGATTCAACTACGCGCTCGTGAAAATATGAAATTGTATCACTACGCGACGAGGTATAACCCATATCCACCCAAAACAAACAAATATATTCTATGTATAAAAATAGACAGGTCTTTGCATCAAACTATGCATATAGACGCTGAATTTATATGAAAACCGAATGTATCCGAGTGATGACATTTAAGCTGAATACAGTGGTATTATTTAAGTTTGACTTTACGCAGGTGTTAAATGGTTGCTGAAATCAGGGATTCTATATACATACAGAGTCACTGCTGAAACAATCACTGCCACAAGAGTGGTACTTGCAGCATTGAAAAAATAACCATGGCAGCCATTTATATGCTAAAATAACTACATGTACTTGTGAATTATTCCAACATTTGAAACCATCAGCTGAAATAATTAATGATAATGCATACTTGAATAACACATGTGAACGTTTTGAACATCCCATCTCGATATAAACATGCGTATTATGCAAAATTTCCTTAACAGGATGCAAAAATGTTGCTATGAAACAAGGAAGAAATTATTTTCCCAACGTTACGGAAAAACGCAATAAAAGGTTAAAACTAAGTGTACGAATGGAAACTTAAGCTGCTTTTATTGATATCATTTTTTTTTATTTGGTTAAAATGCGTTTTTTTATGTCTTAACTTCACTGCACACATAAACCATGAATGCACGGAAAAAGCATGCTTTGTGGAAACACTTTTACGCACTTTGGGGTCGACCCCAAAGTGCGGTCGGTTTAACGCACTTTGGGGTCAGCTTCGAAAATGTACCCCAAAGTGTGTTGATATGTCACATAATGAGCAACAGTTACAGATATTTTCGTCACTATCATTACCCTTTCTCCATTTCTCATCGTCATAATCGTGTTTGCCATGGTCAACATCTTTATTATTAGTATTAGCAATGTGTACAATGTTGTGTCAATTATTTGTATAGGCCGCGGTAAACCAAAGCCGTTAAATGGTAGCATCCATGCCTAGTGCCAAGTTAATGTGACTGGGTGTGGTATCATGCCTCATGTCTATGGCATGAAACTGCGGTGCAGCAGCACTATGTCTGTCTCAAGTAGACATAGTCTCAAAATGACTAAAATACTGTCGACGGGGCGTTAACCCCGCCCCCCAAAAAAAATATATATATATATATATATAAATATATAAAATCATTAAACACTAATGTTATTCGTCTTCATACTAGTTATATATTTAGCATATCCTTTGTAAAAAAATAGTATCTATTTCTTTTATTCATCCGTGTTTTCATGGTGATTTATTGACTCGTAAGGTAGGAAGAATTTTCTGTAAATGGTACATAGAATGAATAAATTGGATACATGAGTTTGGGTCATATTGACTGCAGAATTTTTTTTTTCTGTAAAGACGCATAATTAATTAAAACAAGAGGGCCAAGATGGCCCTGTGTCGCTCACCTGAGTAAGATTGCTGTTGTTAGGCATGATTACCAAAAGATGTGGCATCTAAAGTGTTTATAATGTTTTCCTAACATTTGACTAAGTGACTTTTATTTTGACCCTTCTTAAATTTGCACTTATCTGGGATTTCATACAGACATTCTTATCAAGTTTATTTATGAAGACTGGGACAAAAATGTAGCCTCTACGTTGTTCACTAGATTTTTTTTTATTATTTGACCTGGTGACCTACTTTTCGACCCCATGTGACTAAGTTTTGAACTCATCCAAGATTTCATAAAGGCAAATATTCTGACCAAGTTACATGAAGTTAGGCTAAAAAATGTGGCCTCTACAGTGTTCACAATTTTTTTCTAAGATTTGCCCTGGTGACATACATTTTGACCGCAACTGACCCATTCAAACTCATGCAAGATTTCATGTAGACAAACTTTCAGACCAAAGTCCATGAAGATTGATCAAAAATGTTGCCTCTAGAGTGTTCGCAAGATGTCTTTTAGATTTATCCTGGTGACCTACCTCTTGACCCCATGTGACCCAGTTTTGAACTCATCCAAATTTATGTAAATAAACACTCTGAGAAAGTCACATGGAGGTAGGGCCAAAAACGTAACCTCTAGAGTGTTCACGTGTTTTTTTGTTTTTTTTGTGTGTTTTTTTTTTCTAAAATTTTCTTGGTGACCTACCTTTTGACTCCAAGTGACCCATTTTCAAACTCATACAATATTTCATGTAAATAAACATTCTGACTCATTTGCATGAAGTTTAGACAAAAATGTGGCTTCTAGAGTAGTCACAAGGTTTTACTAAGATTAGCCCTAAGATTTGACCTAGTGACCTAGTTTTTGACCCCACATGACCCAATTTCGAACTCACTCGAAATAACATAAAGACAAACATTCTGGTAAAGTTTCATGAAGGTAATGTGGCCTTTAGCATGTTCACAATTATGTTCTTTAATTTGAGCTGGTGACCAAAATTTTGACCCCATATGAAACAATTTTGAATTCATTCAAGATATCCTGTAGACAAACATTCTGACCAAATTTTATAAAGATTGTCTAAAACTGTGGCCTCTAGAGTGTTCGCAAGGTTTTTAGTTGTGTGTGACGTAAGTGGTTGCAGAAGTCATGCTCCTACACTGGTTACACGATTATGGATGACTATGCTCAAGGTGGGTTCAGTGAAAAATTGATTTTTAATCACTTGTCACAAGAATTTCAGTTACATTCACACACTCACACATTCTTACACAGGAAATTTAATATATGTTATGGCCCATAAATGATTAATGAATAACTGATTTCGCTTTGTTCATTTTTTCGGCGTAGCTGTATAATTTCGATTTCAACTCGCATCTTAAACCAATCAAATGTACGCTAACAGCGGTAAATAATTCTAAGCTGAATAAAAGGACTCCTGTTATTGGTTAACGCATCGTTATGGACTATAAAATTACTGTAAATAAGGGGTGCAGCTTGTATATATCATTCAGCTTGGTGTTATTACTTTTCTTTTTGATGTCAACATGAATGTGATTTCAGTAAGTTAAATAAAATCCTTTTCCATCAATTGAGGGATGCTACTTTGTGAAAATGATTTAAAACAACAAAAAAGAATCCACCGTGTTATGACATGAAACCCCTTAATTACTATGTATATTGAATTCTTCCAGCCTGCCGAGATGCTCTCATTGAAAATTAATTCGCCAAAACCAAAACAACTAATAACGCTTTTATATCATAATTGTCATATGCAATAATGATATGAACAAATATCAAACAAGCCTATTTACAGATATAATTTTTTGTATTACCGTCTATAAATAAGTATATTTCATAGAAAAAATACTGAACTATTTCTAGAGCGTACTAAATTTGTTGTGCGTCGGTCTTTCGCGCGCTTTTCCTGGGAATGTTCTAGAAGACTGGAAATCTCGTTTTTCTTTCATCCTACGCCGAATATCTTTTTTAAAGATAGTTCTTGTTAGCTGTCTTTTCAAATGTTTGTGGCTGAGTTGTATAATAGCTGATAAATATTTACACAGGACAACACAAGAACAAACCACAAGGCCTAGAGTAAAGATATTTGGTGTGTATCATGGCCTAATGGCCTCTTCCATATCTGTTCAAATTATGGCCCTGACCCAAGGGCGCAAATTCGAATTTTCTTAGTATATAATTTACATTTATTATGATTTATGGCATCTTACAATGGTGTATGGATTATTGGGATGTTTCGGGTCGTCTGATTTGCTGTTGGCCGGTACCCTGCATGGTACAGACGAAATACGATGGCGTATTCTAATATACCGCTATATGAGTTTTTTTTGTTGGGGGGGGGGGGGGGGGGGTATTCCTTTTATTCCTTTGACTTGTTTTATTCTAAAACTTTTTTTTTCTTTTTTTAATACTTTTTTTCTAAAAATATATTTATTTTTTTTTGAGGGGGATATTTTTTTTCCTTTAACTCTAACTTTTTTGCCCTTTTTCTATTGTTTTTTCTCTGTTGGTGTTGTTTTCATAATTATGTATGTTTCCTCTTCAGCTATTCTATGGACCTGTTAATGCCTGAAAAAGTGGCACACAATGTTCAGAAATAAAAGTTTAAGATGTCTCTGTGTTTGGGGTTCACAGATATCAGTTTCGATTGATAACGTTCCCCAGTTTCTGAGCATTGTGTGTGTGTCAAAATGGGCCATGTGATGCGTCTGGTGTGGTGTGCTTAAGCCTCCATCGCTGGCTAGCCAGTTTCTGGTGAAAAAGGAACATTGGATTTCCCTGCCAGCATACAGCCTCTCCGTGGTCAAGCCCTGTACAGTGCCTCCTCGTGGCGACACACGTCAACTGAGGACTTCTGTGTCCTCAGGCTGAACTGTAGGGGACGATCTACAAGAACTATATGATTAACATATAAGTCTATAAATTTTTGATAAGGTATCAACTTTAAAAAGGTGTTTAGCAAGACTGACCTTTAATTGTGATACTAATTATTATGTTTACAAACTATGTCAATTTACATTGCAAAAAACTTCTAAATCAATTGAATTCAAGAAATGATAAAATAAACTTTCTTCACAGATTACTCCATTGTTTCAAAAATGGTAAAAAATATTCCTCTAAAACCCCCTTTGAAAGCCATGTGAAAATGTTAATCTGATCTGAGCTGGGATCCTTTAAGAGTACAGAATACAATGTAATATCAAATTAGTGTTTCTATATAACGATTTATATAGATAAACAAAAAACATATACTCCTGAAATGATTTTTGCCACTAATAATGAATTAATGTGCATTATATCATGGAAAGTAAAGATTTTTTCTGAGTTGGTCAGATATTAAATAATTGATGCCAATTAAAAGCCATTCATAAGTGGAGTGTATAGACTTTATTGAAAAATTCGACCAGAGTTATGGTTCTTGGTTACTGCACTGCTCGTATGTTTAAAGTTCCATGTCCCCACTTTGATGTTTATGAGTTTTCATAGAAAAAATAATAATGGGGGATAATAAAAAACAGACTTGGTAGAGTTATGGTTCTTGGTCACTGTACTTTTCTTAGTTGTCATCTAGTTATATGTGAAGTTTCATGTTAATAACTTTAATAGTTCATGATTTATGCTCTTGTTAAAAATTGAAAAAATAATATTAAGATAATACCTTTTATAGTTTTCAAGTTATGGTCAATGTTAAAGTTGCTGACAAACAAACACAGGGCAAAAAATATGCTCCCTATCAGATATCTCGGGGGACATAAAAAAACCATTTGTACTACCTAATCTGGTATATCCTATTTCAGTATTAGGCAATCCAAGTTTGAAAATAATAGATGATTTAAATATGTTTTGTTTCACTTTTCAAAACATGGATCTATTGTTAACGTTAGCATTGGTTAAGGGTTTCGTTCAGGTCCATTTCTCCATAACCATTAAATATGTTCACTTAAAACTTGGTATACTTGTTCACTAAAATAAATATATTTAATAAGGGCAGGTAACTCTCATATTTTTGTCATAGTTTTGTTTTTGTTAAGGTCTGGGCTCAAAGCCTTTTGTCACATGTTTTCATATTAACATTGGAAAATATAATGGTAACAGCTAACATTATATTATCCAGCACTCAGAAAAATAAAACTATTTGTAGAAAGATGAACAGATATCACCCTTTATTATTATGTATCCAAGGAGCTTATATATTAGTATAGTCCAAATTAATACATCAAACTTTGATTTATGTTAATATTGACCAAATACGCGGATTTCTCATTGACATTTTAAAACACTGCTACTCATAGGAATCAGTCCAGTCCTGTCCTACTCAGGTAAAGACAAAGTTGGGTGCGGGGTTTTTAATCACCTTCTGCACCAATCACAACAGGTGATCTTTTTAAATTAATTTTATGGATACCAGGTTGTTGGTTTGATGGAACCTTTGGTGTTCTACCAAGAGGGCTGGGTTCAACTCCCAGGGAACCACATTCTATCTATGTTCCTGATAAATAAACAGTTATTAAATCTCCTTCATATTTAACTTTATTTGTTCTTTTAGCAAACAAGTGCACAACATGTTTAAGGTGAATTTAATTTTGTTTGGCACAAATATTCATATCATGGCTTTCTACCATAACTGTTTAATCAAAGTTAATCCCATGAAAAATGATATTTCTTTGGGATTGAATAGTTTTATAATATTCTTTATATAGCAATTTTAAAACTATGATCAGGCACAAATCTTACAACAGTTAGAAAACGGTTTGGCTTCGTTTGCACTAATTATGACGCACTATGTTTATTTGCTGAAACATAGTGAAAAATCTATTTGATAGAATTGTTTTAAACTTTGCATACTGGCTAAAGATGAAACAATAAACAATAATATAAAATAAAATAAGGTATCAATAGGCTTGATTTTGAGTTACTGTATTTGCCAAAAGAGCAAAAGACTCACTTTCACGGGCAGATAATTCAAAACGTAGAATGGTGATCCCCATTTTTTCCCCATAAATTTGTTTGTAATGCAATTCTCAATAATCATGCAAAGGTTTAAGAAAATGAACATGACTAGTTTTAATTTTTCTTCTCTGTCCATATAGGAAGAAAAAATGTGTTCGGTCGCGCACTTAACCCTTTCCCTCATAGAGGACACCATGAAAAGACCTATGCGAACAGCATAAAACCAGATCAGCCTGCGAGTAACTCGCAGGCTGATCAGGTTTTATGCTGTTCGCTGCTGCTCAGTGGTCTGGAAATGAGGATTTTGTAATTAAATTTGGTAAGGTTTAAGTGTGGTTTTCTGCAGATCAGGCTTTATGTGGTAGCTACTGAGTGCGTCAAAATGAGTCTATATGAGGGAAAGGGATAATACTTACTGACAGCGGTATGAAAATCAAAACTAACCAACTGTACCATACATATTCACGTTTACATTTTTCTTGTTTATACATCAGACAGTGTTTGATACGTAAAATGTCCTATGCTTTTGTTTCCTATTATATTTTGAAAATCTAAGATACTCATTACATAATCTATACTGGAAGAAATAGAAAGATTCAAAAGTAGCTCGATTGGTGTAGACTGCAACCTAAGAATAGATTAATGTATCTTCCCAGACACCATAAATGAAAACCAAAAGTCAAAATAATGTCACACATAGTTACTCAGTCCTTGATCTTTAGTTATTTTCGTCACATTTGAAATCATAAAAATGAGGAAGCAACCAGTGTATTGTATGAAGAAAAATAATTTACTGAGTTATCTCCCTTCGCCAAGTACAAAACTGCAGAGAGAGAGAGGGATGTACATTGGTTGCTTTTTAAATTTTACTATTTTTCAAATTCATGTCTGTATATAAACGTGATGAATATGAAGTTTAATAAGGTATTGTTTTTCATGTTTTGTTTTCATCAGCACCAGCAGCGTGATCATCGTCGTCGTCACCATTAATATTATCATCATTATCTTGAAGACAAACAACCTCTTCTCCTTCTTCCTTCAACTTATTCTTTTCCTAATCTCACCCTCTATCATCATCATCATCATCATCATCACAATAGCAACCACTTCATTATTATCGTCTTCTTTTCCCTTCTCTTCTGATATTGTTTTCAATAATTCAATCATGCCCTTTCGTCGACAAGAGGTCCATAATTATAGAGGGTACCTCTGACCCGAGTGTTGCTGTAATCTCTTAATTGATCTGATCATGACAGATTGCCCCAGTCGGGTATATCTGACGGCGACCAGTATCTGGGGGAAGTGATAACTAGCATTGTGTCGATATCTCTCTCTACATTGTTTTACAATAATACATAACTAGTACGAAAGGTATTAGGTCATGAGTATTTATGTAAATATAGTAACTGGATTTACTCCTCAAACGAAAGTGATGTCGGCTGTTAATGTTTTAAACAAACAAGAAGCCACGTGAACTGATGAATTGTTGAAACAATTCATAATAAATTGTGTATTGTATAAGGTCACAGAATATCATCGTGAAATGAATTGGTGTAACATAACGACGGGATTGATTACTATCCTTCTAATAAAGGTAATATGTTCTTTGTACTTCATTATTAATTAATAACTTTTTCAAGTATTCATTACCACTTGATATAGTAATACATTGAAGGGTTACACATGTAGTGAGTTCAAACGAGGTCCCATGGTCTGGAAAATAAATGCAAAACTTAAGAATGATTTCCAATGTCGAAACTTCCAATCTAAGTTGACAATCATTTCTAAACCGACGTCTGTCTCGAATTCTACCAACCACACCTAGCAGGACGCTAAGTAATACTTCTTATCATTGAAAGGCGAATTTCGTCATTATTGTTTTTCTCTAATCAAAATACCCATATATTATTTATTAACAAGTATTGTTATCTATTCAGGTAAATATTTATGTCAGCTTAGTTATCGTAAAACTGGAATAATGAAAAGCTTAGTTTCTGATTAGTTTCAGTATGAACTCGGCCTTGAGTATTATTGGTGGAATTCGAGCCAGGTTATAGGAATACTTTTACCTTTTGAATAGTAATGAAAAACGTCAAATGTTCATAGCAATATAAAAAAACTTAAACAAGACAAGTTTTACAGAAATTCCAATTACATGTCATCTGAAACATAACTGAAAAACAATTCAACAAGTAATTAAAAAATGTCGCCCTATATGTTTGTCAATAATAAGAATAAGCTGACCATTTATTAATAATTCCGATATGTATTTTACCACACACACTGTATACACGTTTCTATTTCGATCACGAAGAGCTATATATTTTCATTTTTGATGACGTTTAATTTTCATCATTTTTGAAATAATGAATTGAATATGTATTATTTTATATAATTATTGATAAATTACCATATTTATAATTTTGAGAACGCAGACCGTTTGATTTTAGAAACTAAATATTTGAAATCGTGTTTAATCAATCTATTTGTCAATGTTAATTTAAAATGCACTTCTGTTTGTGATGTGGGAACATTAATTATTTTTCGATCTACTTCCATAATATATATTAGCCTTGAAAATAAAATATAAAAAGAAAAAGAAAAAAACAATGAATTAAATCATGGCCGTATCGACAAAAATACGTTGACCCTATTTAAATAAAGTTTCCAGCTTAACACCTAAAATTCATAATTTTAACATTGCATTTACGAAAATTGAAAAAAAAATATCTCTCATGTAGGTAATATGTTACGGTTTTTTTTTTTTTTTTTTTTTTTTTTTTTTTTTTTTTTTCGTTTTTTTTTTTTTCAGGTTCCCTATAATCAGGGCAACCCTATTTATTTTCCTCGTCAATAGGTGTGTGTGGGTCAAGGCCATCCCACTCCACACCGTACATAATTAGACATAAGATATATACAATGTTATGCAATATATAGTTATTATTAATTATTATAATAATTTAATAGGGTCTGAAAAAAAAAGAACAAAAAAACATTGAAATAACAAACAGAAAAAAGAGGGGGAAAACATATTCACCATATATATATTTTCTATGGATTAGTTGTCGTGATTAAGATTTCATTTTCTTTTGTTTTATTTTGAATTAAATATCAATTAAGATATTTGAGACAAAAGTCTTACAACTGACCACCTTTTGTCTTTCTGCATTGCTAATTCTTGCAGATTTATTAATTTCCCAAGCAAATTTTAAGCTTTTCATCATTGATTCACAGTTTGCTGAAATTTGCTTCATTTTACATAGGAAAATATATCTTTTAACTTCTAAAAATAATATTGTATAACGATCTTCGTCTTTTTTTTTTTTTCCATATACTCCATATATAAAAAAGTTACTGTTAAGAAGTCCTGGTTTTTTTTTGTATTAATGATAAATTTTGCTTTAAGAAAGCAAAGATAACCTGTATTTTTGGACAACTCCAGAATAAATGTATTATGGTTTCTGCTTCTATTTTACAAAAAGTACACATCTCATTATCTGTTGTATTCATTTTGTACAACAAATAATTAGTACCTAATATTCTATGAAGTATCCTTGTTTGTAACCATTGAATTTATGAATCTCTTGTAAATTGAAATGTTAGACTGTAAATATCATTCCATGGTTAAGACAAATCAGAATAAACATTATTCCCCCCCCCCTTTTTTGACTGCTTGGAATATCCTTATTTACTAAGTTTTCTATAAGCTTGTTTATTGGTATTCTCACCAACAATAATTGGTTTTAAGTAAAAACTGATTAATGGAAATGTTATTCTTAAATTCAATTTTACAGGCCGCTTTATATCTATTCACATTTATTCTGAGAGCTTCATAATGTATAAAATTGATATAACATCCTGTTTTTTAACCACTTCACTATGCATTAAAAGTTGTCCTTTTTTGTTCACAATATCTTGAACAAAACGTAATCCTTTGTCATATAAAACTTTTATAAAAATTTATTCTATTGCCTCCAGACAAACATTTGTGATTTAAAACAATGGTAGATCTTAGAAAACAGTTTCTGTATTGATCACTAAACTGTTTTCTGTATAACTTTTCAAAACTGTTATCCAAAAACCAGCTAAGTTTAATTGAGTTGTTGAAGGAAAAAATGTTTATCATCTTTAATCCCTCTTCACAATAATCTTTACATGTTATAGTACCTTTGATTTTTACTCGCTCACCCGATACAAAATCCGTGAACAATTTATGTATATTTTCCATTATCGTACGAGGTGGTGAGGAAGAATAAGAATATTTAAAAATAAAAAATAAAAATAAAAATATGGTTGGTAAATAATAATTGCTCAACAATGTACGATATTTATTTATACAATCTGTTATTGTTGTTATAGCCGGCACAGTTCCTGATACGGTTTTTAATTGATAAACAGTGTCGTGCGTTTCCCCATGCTTGTCTTTACATGATGTAATTTTGTAAGCGAAAAAGGAAAAGAAATATATATAGATATGTCTCTCGTCTTTCTTGAAATTGTCTGTGATAATGAGTATGACAGATGTCATTATGTTTTCCGATATTTTGAATCAGGTTTATATTGTATTTACACAAAATCGAGTACACTCTTAATAGCCGTTTTCGTACTTACACTTTTTCTGCTAACAATAATAAAACACTTGAGTTTTGGGAAACAGATTGTAAAACAGATAACACAGTTTAATCATTTACTCTTTTTGTAGTACTAGTCACCCACTAGAGATGTAGATCTTCGACTTAGTCCTATTGTAATTATGCTGAAATTACCTTTACCAGACAGTACGAAAACCAATAGGTGCGAACGTCATTTACAAGGCCGTCTTTTTACAGACTGGTTGTCATGGTATTAGCAAGTATCAGAAGAGCAGCAAAACGGATATCACATCATTTCCTTGCATTGACGGAAAATCACGCCAACAACAAAAATTCTTCAGCCCGAATCTTTGACGCTTTCGCCAATGTTTTTTTTATTATTATTATTTTCTGTCTTGATTTTATCTCGCCTGAAGGTGGTTTGCTGTCAGATAGAGCTGAAACTCTCGGTTCTCCAATACGACAATCCACTCGGCACATCCTATGTACGCGGGAATCAGACTGGCCAACGGAAGTGTTGCGATGGGGAAACCGGAAGCGGAAGTAACTGTACCGGACTGACGGACACCTGCGATGTCTACTTTACCTTCTGCGTTGGACTGTATGCTCTTTCTCTACTTATTTAGTCATATTATTCAAGTAATGCCATATAATTAAATATTTCGATAATGCTGTATTAACTTGAAGGTCATAGGTTCTCACAAGGTTTAAATGTCTGTGTATTGCATATTTATTATCATTACTTTCCCTCGTTGATTCGTTGATGCTGTTGTCGTTGATTTTTCTCTTCTATTGAAATAGTAGCAGCAACAACTCCACAACAATAGATAGATTACTCACATTTTGTTAACCGTTATTAATTAACCACTGGTCACCTCACGAGAGAGGGGTAGGCCCTGGGTTCGATACACAGACATTGAAATAATCTTTGAAATAATGCCGCTATAGGGTCGTCCTTGGACTAGTTTGACCCTAGTTTTGAAAATGTGACTGGATGAACTATCATGACATTTACTTATGTAATGATGTTTTACCGCAGATAAATAATAATAAATAAATAATTGATATTAAGTTTAAACGCTTTAGGTTAAGCTCTGAACCACAAGACGCCGGATGTAACGGGACGTCAATTAATATTGGGAAGGGCGTCTCCGGTAACGTCAATAAAGTATACCAGATGTCAGATGGTGCCCTGTCAAGCTATGCAAGTCTGAAATGGTGGAAACAGGTATTTGATCTCTCTCATTGTTGCTACGCTAAATATGTGACAACAAATCAAAAATAAAATACATGTATAAACAAATGAAAGAGAAAAAAACATTTTGAAGGGAATATGTATCTTTTTTAAGCAATAAAATGATTTAAACGAGGATTGATTCAGGGTTACGTATGCTTGCCAATGGACCAAATTACCCGGTCGAAATCTGTTTAGGTTATTATAATAAAAGTGTATTCAAGATTATGAAAAGGTAAGAATTACTAGTAACACAACAGCAAAAGCAACAACTGTCATATATATCTTAAATCTTCCCACAACAAGTCATGATACGCCGTAATCGGCCCCTGTGACTGTGTGGTTAGAATAGCAGCCCCGCAATCGTTAAGGAGTTAAGGTTTGGTCACCGGTCGCGACATACCGAAGTTGTAAAAACGAAATTGGTATAGCTCGGCATATAATGATTGTTTGTCTATGGTGTGATACAGCAGTGTGGCAGCACTATATCTGTTTTAGGTAGAAATTGTCTCAAAATGACTGAAATATATCCCATTTACATCATTTTGTCAGACACCTTCCACCGGAATCACACGCATAGTGTTTTTTTCCAAATTCCATGTAGGTACAAACACATTTTTACCGTTAGAAAGGAAATAAATGTATCTAATAAATAATAATAGAATTGATATTGGCTACTGCATATTTTTCGCCAACATCGCATGAGCATCTTGTTTGTACCTACATGGACAAGCCCAGTTATGTGAATCTATTTAAAATGTGTTCTGAGGACAAAAAGAGGCTCCAGAGAGGATCGAACCCTCGACCTCCTGTTTACTAGACAGGCGCTCTAGCCACTGAGCTATGGAGCCACTTGTATAAAGGCATCAAAGAACCTCAAGATTTATCTATCCATGTATAACATTTAAAACAAAAATAACGGATTTACACTCGGCGAATATCAATCTTTGACCAGAACAAAGTTTACGTAAGAAAGATAAAATATAGAACATTAATCCGTATAAAATATGCTGTACACAAAATAATGTAAATTCATATCTTATAGCATAACTAGAAACACAGACATGTCTAACGTTACTCGTATTTATCTTACTTGTCCACTTAAAAACTATTTTATAAACTATTTTATAAAAGGGCTGAGTAAATGGGTTGTAGAGAAGAAAAGTTATATAGAAACTCACTAAGAAAAAAGAGTGAGGATGTGACAAAAGAAATGAAACTGGAATAGAAGGGAAAAGGCCACGTATTCGAGAACAGGAGTAGGCCTAGTGCGACAGATTTAGTGATGTATACGAATATGACAAACCTTAGAAAATGTATAACCCGCATTGTGGAGACACTAAATTGGGGCAAAATTCAGTTCTGAACTGAGGACAAAAAAAGGCTCCAGAGGGGATCGAACCCTCGACCTCCTGTTTACTAGACAGGCGCTCTAGCCACTGAGCTATGGAGCCACATGGTTAAAGGCATCAAAGAACCTCGAGTGATGAGTGTACTCCAGCTGTTGTCTTGCCATGAAGATGATGTTAACTGAGTTGTCATATCACTTATTTACAACATGTACACGAAACTAATGCATTCATACTCGACATATCTACAGGTATAAAAACTCAGGTGCGTGTCATGTATATAGATCGTTGTCATCACCAGAATGATCTATAACATAGGAGAGATAGGAATATAGAAAATCAATCCTCATAGAATTTTTGACCGAAATACAAGTGTACAATGTATTTCTGATAGGGAATAGTTTTGCTTTTCTGGTTATGGCACGAAATGAAATAATTCAAACATGTTTTCAGAAATTGATCCCTATAAACTGAAACGGATAATATTTTGAACCTGAGGTTCATATTCCAGTTTTCTATCTTGACGATGTTTAATGGCGTATTTATACCTTGGTACTTGGTTACTCGTTTCGTACTGTCTGATATCCTACAGAACGTGACCAGCCTTATAGTCAACATCTTGGACATAGACGATAACCCCGGGGGTGGTAGTGGTCCAAACCTGGACCCGGAACTTATTGATGCATTCAAAAAGCCGCTAGCTATCACACCCGCGCTCGATTATTGGTCGGCAACTGATCACGTGATCAGTCTAACGCACCACGTCAGGTTAGTTAATTTTTTTATTTTTTTTTTATTTTTTTTTACCTTTTATTGCTTCGTAAGATCAAAAATCAAACCTAAAACACTTCTAAATTTGGTAGCAAAGAAATAAATCATTAAAATGTTATTCCATTATCTCTAATATTTAATTCAATACAAAGTTCAATAAATTTTTCATTGACTTTGAAATACAAATTTCTTTAGTTTAAACATATTCTTCCCATCCTATACTACAACACAGTATACAAAATTCAAACGATTGGGATAGGATGTGAACGTAAGCATAGCTTACAAAGTTCTGCTCCTGAAAACACTTAATTACTCAAGAGGGCAGCTTATTAAATGGATATTTGGGAAAACGTCTTGGGCTAAATTTATAATATAAGAGGAAAATAATAGTTTGTATTGAGAGTAAACCTCTTGTATAAAGTGAGATCTGCTGAATAGTTTTGGTGAAGAGAATAAAAAAGGAGAAATTAAGAGGAGAAAGAGATGTGTAGGAAGTCATCTACCAACAATTAACAATGATCAACGTGCGTATCAAACCGTTTAGTATTTTGAATGAAAGTCTGGACGCTTTGAAATAAAAGTTCATTTTGGACAGTAGCCATAAGAGTGTCACCATAAAGTA
>CM037779.1:12781245-12831245 GCA_021229015.1 Solen grandis
TTTTCACTGTTTACTTTGTACCCCAAAAATGTGCTCATTTTTTCCGTAAAAACTGGAAGTTAAATTACTGATTTCATACCGTGTTATCTAGGTTAAAATAAGCATATTATTTCCATAGAGATATTTGTTTTGGATCTGCTCTGCTTTTCTTATAAAAAAATGTGAATGTAAATATAAAAATAATCAAAAATAATAGCATTTTACAAAAAATAATGTTAACATTGGAAATGCGTCAAACGTTTTTTGTAGGAGTGAAAGAGAAGTGAATCATCTTCTAAACGCTAATACATGCGATTGTTATCATCAAAGCATAGAGTTTCTGTAAGTATTTCACTCCGAAATGAGATAAACCTACGTTAATCAACGAGCGCTTTCCGAAAACTTAATCTACATGCTGGGGTAAAGTTTCATACAGTGTTCAGTGAGAAATAAACATACACGTAAGTGTTTTCCCAAGTCACTGATTGGTCAATTTAAATCAGCGAATTATACCGAGTTTCGCTGATCCTCTAGTGAAATGGTATATTGAAGTGTAACCAATTCTAACACAGTTTTTGTGAATGTATTGTTCGATAATGTTATATATGAGACAAAAACGTCAACAAAAACACGTGGTAAATAATAACTATGTTATTGTTTCAACGTTTCATCTAAGATCTTCACCAGGAAAGCAGTAACATATTAAATAAATAAATAAATAAATAAATAAATTAAAAAAAATGTAGCGTGGACGTAATTAATCGAAATTCAATGAGCCGAAAACACACGGACGCTTTTCGTCATACATCTAAAATTACAAAAGTTTTGCTACTTTTTATTGTAATTTTTGTATTTTTGTTCTATTCATGATGTTTTAATTGGATATTGTGCTTAACCTAGTGCTATATCCAGGTTGTTAATCTTAAGTACTTTTAAGTTAACTTTTGTGTGAATGTAAAAAGACACAAGCTCTCCGACACGTTCTTTCTTTCACTTATTCCCTTCAACTTTCGTTTTGCAAATGGAAAACCTTAATTTGGTGTATTCCACTATGTAGCTCATAGCCAAACTGTCCTGAAACTATCGTTATATCTTGATTAGTCACCACACAGGGAATCGAACTGAAATATTCATTCTCTTGCCACAAGGTTATTATGCTGGTAAAACTCGTGGAAGCATCATGCATTGGAGAGAGTGTTTCTAACAAATATGACAGACGTTGGTAAGTTTAGCGCAGAAAGCAATTTTCAATTATTATACTAATAATATTACTCTTGAATATAATTCTGACAAAAAGTTATTGACCCGATTCCAGTCTCGGATTCTAAAATATGCGGAAGAACAAAATCGTATTGGGAGACTCAATATATAGTTTCTCTAAATCAGCACACAAAAATACATATTGATAGAAACAAGAGGGCCAAATTATCTTTTCAAATGCAATACATGTATTTCAGATATGTCTTATTTTAAGGTCAGATCATCATTATTTCTAGCCATAAACATACCAAAATTATATGTTTAGTTATATTAAATACCTTGAAAAAAAGGACCAGAGACAGCTATTATTAGTCTTGTATCACGTGATCACGTTTGTTTACATGACGGTGTGGTTTCTATATTAAGGTCTTAAGGTCCAAATTTTGAAGTACACACAAACAATATATATATATATATATATGTGTGTGTGTGTGTGTGTGTGTGTGTGTGTGTGTGTGTCATATTATATCACATTTAAGAACAAATAAATGGGATCTGGTAAAGGAAAAATCAGATTTTATTGCAATATGTAAACATCGTAAATCCACTAGCGTTTTATCATTATCATCACATAGATGATTTAATAAAGCTAGAAAAATGAATAATACGCCACTGAAGAATGTTCATGCCCATCTTCTCCATTCGGTGTTATTTATTACATTACAGCCATTATGTAAAGAAACATTTCGAATCTTCGAAATCAGACAAGAAAACTATATTTTCTTTTTTTTCTATCTTCCATTATTGTTATTTTAGCATCACTGAACCGTATATTTTGATTATGTATACGATTCAAAAAGTATAGGTTACCGTCATATCAACTCGTATAGTCATTTTTACCTTTAATACACTTTGTAAAACATGTAGACCTTTATCCGAATTTCATCATAATCATCAGCAGCAGCACCACCCCATTATCACCATCAACCAATGTCACTGTACGCTAGACGCAACTGAATTTTGATTTGTGTGTTTATATATTCAAACCAATGATTAAGCACGGTTATGAAAAATATATTTAATTGCAGACATTGCGTAACAGAAGAGAGGGTTTTCTGTTCAAGTATAAAACAATGCGATATCCCTAGGGAGTCAAATGAGCATCGCCATGAAGAGTACTCACTTGATTAATCGTAACGAAGAAGGTGCTTGCGATGATGATCATTCACCACAACTTTATTCGTTGAAGATTTGCGCTGTCGAAATAAGTTTATAAGAACGTCAAAATGTACGGTTCACTAGCCCGCTCCACATTCCATTCAAGTTGTAAGCTCGAAACATTTCTTAAGTTCTTCAGGGAATGAGATCGAATTAACGGAATCTTCTCCGAATATCAGCGGATAAAAAGTCAATCGAAATTTTTTTTAAATCAGCGGCGATCTGTAATTTTTTAATGTCATCGGAAATCAAAACGTCAATTAATCTTCCCTAAAGTGTTTATTAATTTAGTAAAATGTGTGGTATTTTAAGGTACTTTAATGATATTTTACCAATTTAGAATATAGGTCAAAGGAAAAATATAGTAACCTTATACTTCGACAGCAATTTAGGATTCAGTCGTAATTAAACTCCACTAATGCATTTGATTCGAGACTACATAACATTGAGACATTATGACCGAAAAATCCTTTTTAAGATTCACGATTCATGTTTCACGTTGTGATTAAGATGGCTTAGACGTTAGACATGTATACGTTTTGTATCAAATAAACGTTTTGCCTTGAATTTGTTTAACAAATGGAGCCCCATGTGTCATTGATCTGTTTACATTATGACATATAAAGATACTTTGATCAATAATTTCTTGCATTGTTCGTGGGTTCTTGATTCTAACACTGTAATCATTTGTTTTTACATCTTAAAATATTTGTAAATTAAGGCTGATTTTTAACATGGATTAATACAAGGCCTAGACTGATTTTCTTTGATTAACATAGCATCTATCAAGATATGTAAAGGATAAGCATTTTGATGAATTATTTGCGACAACTTAAATGCATCTATTACATATAGGAATAAATCATGAAGAAAATATTTGGATGAATTCGAAAGTCATAACTCATCATATTTCCCCTGCTCATAAAGTTGCCTAAATTCAAGTAACTGTTTTTGAAATTGAAGAATATGTGGTTGACTATTCTTTTATTATTTTAACAAGTTATTTTGGAAGCTTTTTATCCTTACCATTCAGATGATAGATGTTTTTTGTTGTTTTTTTTGGGGGGGTGGGGGGTGTCGTTTTTAATTGAGGACAAATATGCTCACAAATTGAAACAATTTAGTAGTTGCTTCCAGATGGAATATCTATAAGCATATGAATAATAAAATATCAATTGAAATTTGTATCTCATGTCGTAAAATATCTTGTTTCCTAAAATATCATGTCTATTTTGGAATACATTGCCAGAAGAGCATTATTACGGCTTCACACAAAACTCAAGTAAAAAAGCATTAACAGTTTTAATTTCAATTGTAATTGTTTTTAGAATCTCTATACATCATTTGTTTTCTTTCCTTTTAATGATCATTGCTCATATTATCTTTAAACGCTTATGTGTCTCATGCTATATCTCGAAAATTGCATTATTTTTATTTTGTATAATTTTTGAAGCCTTATGCTGTTGTTAGTTTGTTTTTGTCTTTTTGTTGTTGTTTTTTTTGTTGTTGTTGTTGTTTTTTTTTTGTTTTTTTTTTCACTTGAAACTAGGATAAAAAAAGAAATAATTCCTATTTCTTGCAGCAGTATTTGAACGTAATTTATAATCGATCCTCGTTAACATGCGGTTCTGAGTTTTTCATTTGATTTTGATTTATTTTCCTCTCCTCCTGTTTTCGGGGGACTGCTTTTTAAAGCAAACAAATGTCTTCTGGCAATCAACGATTCAACCTTAAGATCTTGCGTCTGTTGACTGAGTAATCCTGGAGAGCGTATTCCTAGTGGCAAAGCAACGACATTTGAAACATGAAGAAAATATGATGATTTATATATCTATAAAGTATATATTAATAAGTTTTGACTGGGAAATACGTAACCTCTTGTTAGAGTTAACAATCGTATATGTTAGCGTAATGGTGAAATTGGTTCGTTCTTTCTTAAATCAATTCTAATTGTAATTTCTTTATTTAAATATATTTTGTAGACTTAATTTTCAGTAGTAATAGATATTTATATTTGGTCAGACATATTTATGCGAGTTCGCAATGGAAACGAATTTCATTTCAGACATACTGTTAGCCTTTACCCTGAATATTACAAAAATAATAGAATTACAAGATGTTAAAAATAAATCTAAATATACCTTCCTATTGACATGCAGTCTTGTATTTCATAGATTATTATGTAATAGGACTGCATGACTTACAATGTTCTGATGAAATGCAAATTTCGTGTTAAAGACGTCTTTGTTAGGTGTCATATAATGTATGTATGATAGTTTTAATAGTGCAATTTGGGCCTTTTTCTTATTAAACTAAAGCAAGAATTGAACAATTTAATTCAGCGACTGGCATTTTAAAAACATAATAACAGAAAAAATACATGTACTAGTATGTTTACAAAATATGTATGTATTTGATTTCATATTGGTTCACAGTGACAGAGAAAGTGAGAATAATCAATGTTGCATATGTCAATTCCCTGGCAGATTAATCACATGCATGCATAGAAAAATACAATTAAACACACAGTCATAATTATACATATTCAAAGTAATGTTGTTTCACCATACACATTGACGATAAGTTTATCATTTATATAAAATAGTTCGTGTATATGAGCAACCGTACATAGATTTTACATTTTATGTGAATGTTAAAAAGAATCAAACTTCAATACTTTTATATAATCCTTAAACCTGTATGATGGTATTACAATAAAGGGTACATTAGCTTATGACCCAATTTAAAGATAAGACACTCTGAGGACAAAAGGACAACATGACAAGTAAACACAACATTGTGAATGTTACAATTTGTAATTGTTATCTTCATTATTAAAAATAAACGCCTTATCCTGTAAGAAATGATGTTTTGAAATTCACCTCTCTCTATATACCACTATCAATTGTTTTAGATATATTTTACTATTCCATATATATATGAATATAAGCCAATAAGTTGTTTTATGGCATCAATCTAATAATGAAAGGTGAAAACAGCAATAAATAATGCGTGACTGTGCCCAGGCAAAGGTTAATGCATGAAGTGATTAACTCATAACCCCAAAATGGAAGGAACTTTCCTGACACGCTTTAAACAACAGAAGTAAAGTGATGTATCTAATTCTGACATTATATTTAATCCACTTGAAATTATTTATTTTAAGAAATATTTATTTCAAACTTGCCAATTGTACTATAAAGAGACATATATACTTTTCTTGCTGCTTTATGCAGTCCCTGCGGTAATATTCCTGTCATAATACAACACCCGTTTTATGGTATGCATTATGGTTTCTTTTCATATTGTATATGTTATTAAGAGTGGTTAATGTCAACTTTACTTCATGTTTGAAATTTATTATATATATTTTTTTTATTTAAAGGTAAGGAAAACAATATATCTCTACTTATCTGCGTTAACCGACTCTTTTAAAAAGGTGGTTTGATCGCCTTCCCAGTAACCGTATGCCATATGTCAAATCCCTATCCCTAAAATATCAAAGTAGTTATAAATGGTCTTTCTGAATATTATTTGCTTTACTTTTGGTATGAGTAGTTCTATAATTTGTAAGCCCAGTGTCGGGATAATGTGAGTGTGTTTGATATTATGCACATTGTCAACGGTGTGATCCTGTCGATGGACGTGAAGCCAAAGCAATATACATAACCAGATATAAATTTCAGCAGTACGGCGTTCTTGAATATATTTCCAAAGATGTACAACAATGCATATCGGTGAGATTGTATTGTTTGCAGAAAAGAAAAGAACAGAGCACATCTTTTATTAGCACGCACCAGTTTACATGGTACATGCCTATACAAAACAAGCATAAATAATAGGTCATATAAATCGGATACTTTACCACGTCAACAAAAAAAGCTAAGTCTAAGGCAAGAAAGCTAAATACTTCACTATGAAAAATCAATATCATTCATATCTAATTTTAGAGACTCATAGACGGTTTTCTATGCTAGCAATAAAATATGGATTCTTTTGATTTATTGAATGTTTGTAAAAAAATGTGAAAATTTTATTTTCTATTGTATATACTATAAATAGCGATGAATAAAAAAAATGTTATATCTAGAATGTATCTTTTGAAGGAAATAATGATTGGGTAAGTCGATATCTCAAAACTTCCTTGATAGTGTCATAATTGTACATTTGCTATGCTTATTTCTATACTCATAATGTTGTACCTCAAAATGTAGACCACATGCTACACAGATATTTACAAAGCAATAGCATCGCTCTGATGAAGTTTTATTATAACGTTCTCTTGAACGCAATTCATATTTATGCATGTTGAATAATGTTTGGCACAAATCAAAATTATACAGAGACTTTATTTCAGTTAGGCTTTTTTAATACAAGAAACACATTTGCAATTAAGAATGCAATCTAATCTGGAAAGGCGATAACAATTACTAGATTGTTTCAGGAGGAAGCTGAACAATCAAACTGATATGAATTAATTTCGAGGAGCTAGCTTCGATTATATTTTGAAATTAACTGTCGTTTTGCTAACAGCTTTTAGCGGCGCAAGACATTCTCTTAAAGTTTGGATTTCAGGGAAAAAGAATTAAAATAGAACCAAAATTTAATTCAAAACACAATTGAAGAACAGAAGAATAGAGACTGGTATTGCATATTATTGTTGGTTATAAATCTGGCCTTTGACTAAAATAACAATATATGCTTCCGAATAATCAAAACTATTTTAACGTATTTTGTTAACATTCTCCAAACAAAATCAAATGTATATATACGGACGATAGTCTTTGATGAAGCGTGCGATGGCACCAATCTGTCTCAAGAAAGCAATGTATACACGTCAGCTCTGACTCCTGTGAGACGCACAACTCCATTTTGTAATCTTTTGACGAATGCTCTGGTACGTTTATTATATACATGTATTGAACCATAAAGGAAATGGATCACAGATGTCAATTTGCTAAACTCTTGATCATTCCGAATAATTTAAGTTATAATTCTAAAAGTTTTATGGATATAACGTTTTCATAAAGTATGTATCCCGGTTTACAAAATGATGAGGACAAGACAAGAATTAGACAAGAAGGAAAATAGAAATTAGCATATTTCAACTAAACAAAGCCCGTATACTTGATACTTACATTGAGCATTTGACTTGATTGATTGCCGTGGGGTAAAAAAGATAAAGTTAATTTTTAATAACTTCATATTTTCCCATTTGTATATAAAGATATAAAGTTCCATCAAGATGACATCAATACTAATCCATTCTTGCATTTGTTTATTAGTACCACGTGATTTTCACCAGGTATTTCAGCAATGAATGCTCTAGCACTCTTTAAATACTTGAAGTATTTGCGGCCAATATGGGTTTAATTTTGTATAATGAAACGTTTCTTAAGGAATTATATTTCCTGCTCGTCATTTTATACGAATTAGTAAACCTCATTCATTTGAAACACTTCGCAGAACAAGAGAATTTTAGTGTCAGTATAATGGACCAAGTGTCGAATTGAGAGTTCATTCTGAATTATTCAAATGTACAAGTCTCAATGAAATACCCATCCCATTTAGATTAAGCTAATACATTTATATGCAACGTATTTCCTGTGAAAAATAGCATGTATTTTTGTTGATTTTGTCAGAAAAAGGAAAGAAAACTCCAATTACGAAAGTGTTGCCAATGCAAGATATAGTCAATTTATTGTGCATTTGTTTTCAAAGATGTTTGTGTTGATATAAGAATCAAATACGTTGAAATATGAAAATTTTCATGTTTTTATATTAATCCTAATTCACGGTTTAGTACTTAGTTAAGGAATCGAAGAAATGTTTATATTAATGCAACACACTGTCCTCGGGGGGGGGGGGAGTACTTAAGTAAACTGAACAAGAACCACTGTCATTCTGATTACTTATAAACTACTTACAACTCTTACACGACTAACAATAACATTCGGATACCATCCTACCAAAATTAGATCATTACAATTACATCGCTATTTCAAATTTATGTTCAGTCAGAGACAATAATTTAAAATGTATGATATATATATGTATTAAAAACTATTAAATGCGTTTAAAATAGGATTGGCGAAAGCTAAGAATTATGAAACCAAAACAAAAATAGTTTACAGTTATTTATCAAAGAAGAGACCTCGTTCAATGAATATGACTAATGATAATTCATACGCTTTGAGTCAGCCATTTTAAGCAGCATTTAATATTCTTCTGATTAACAGCTAGCCAACAAAAGTAAAATCAGTAGAAAATTATATTTGAGACGGCTGATTTGCTAATGACTTCATTCAAAATAACCGCCATACTAAGTTCGTTAACATATGAATTTTGAACAACGAAATGCATGATTGATCTTTGGATGGAATACTGATTTTGTCTCTCCTTTTGAACAAAAGACTTACTCATGAAAATGATTTATTCACAAAGTAATTTGTTTTTTGATCATTAAAATAGGGAGGACGTATAAAAATCTCGATATTAAGATGGAATTTCAGCTACAATGTGTTATATTCTGTTATTACTGTAGTTCATGTCGAAAAGCAGAAGTAATGCATCATTTCAAAATCACGGATGAATGTCTCCCGCTGAAACGTTTGCGATTCAACATCATTTATTCGCATTCTTGTCTTTTGTAAAAACTTTATTCTGATTAAATTTGAAACCAAGAGTAATCATGTTTGTCGGTTATAAATTTAAATTTAAGTCAATCAACTGATGTTTTAGAAATAGATGTCGGAATCCGACAAAAGTTTTGGTCGATGAGAACGTAGCAATTCCTTTTTCTAGATACCAAAGAATGGCTAAATGGTTCATCCGGAACAATCGCTGAAAGGCACACATACAAATTTATTTTCGTTTATTTATATTCTTCTTCTACTTTTTTGATCCTGCTCTCTAATATTATTCAAACTGTAGGCATTGTATTTTGCATATCTAATGATATACCTGTATATTCAGTACTAGCGATATGTATAAAATTTATTTCATAAGAATAATTGACAGCCATTATCAAATTTAAAGTTTGTTTATATTCCAGTTGTGTTAGTAATTTCAAATGTTTATATTAAACAATAAAAAAGAAAGACAGGGTTAACTTACTGGGTCTTTAACTTATACATATTTAAATGCTTTATATAATAGTTTATATCAGTTTAACAATAAAGCTGTGATCAACAAATTTCATTAGATTCTTACCAGTAATTAACGAGTGATTGAAGCATGCTGATAGAATAGTGTCGGGGTTAATAAATAAACAAATAATTTCCTGACGTCACCCAAGATGGTGGTCTTCTATCTCGTCTTCCTGGTCTCCTTGCAATTTCTTCATTACGGATGTTTCGCCGTGCTGGTATGATGTATCTAGGAGTGGTATCGTCTCCTATACCGCTCTTCCTCTTTGGCAGGGGCAAAAGAAATTCCGATGTAAAGTACGGATTTCTTTGCAGAAGGACAATCCTTTTTCACCTCGTATACCGGTATTTCCTTATTCGGCTGGGCTACAACCACGTATGAAACTTCCTCCCAATTATTAGCAAGCTTTAGATTCCCGCCTAATGAATCATTCCGGACTAAAACAAAGTCATCGACATTTAACGAAGCTGCTGTTGCATGGGTGTCATATTTACTTTAGTTCTTGATTGCCGATGTAGAAATAGCATTTTCCGCTTTTTGTATATGTCTGCCAAGCGTTCTCGCACCTTTCGGACGTATTGTCGTCGCCCACATTTATCCTCAGGAGAGCATCAATTGCTAGCTTCAGGTGGCGTCCAAACATGAGAAAATATGGCGAATGACCGGTGGTAACATTGTACGACAAATGAAGTAATATGTGATTTCCAGTCACTTTTCTGATCCACATCCAAAGTCCCAACATTTTTAATCAACATGGAATTATATCGATCGACGTGACCGTTACCCATAGCATGATATTGGGCTGTGTGGCTCTTGGCAATTCCCGCTAGTCTACAACGGTCTTTCATCAATTCGGACTCAAAGTTTGGCCTTGATCCGAACGTATACGAGTTGGAAAGCCGTAGTGCACGATAAATTGATCAAAAAAGAATTTTAGCAGCAGTTTCTCAGTGGTACAAGGTACATTACTCGACTGAGAAAATATAGATACCGCGTTATTTACACAGTGACCTTGAAAGTTGTATGACAGATTTTTATTCTTTGAGGCTAAATCATTTAATATTAGTTGCACATTTACGTACCCTGCATTTCATTTAAGTTGCGTATATATTTTTATTTGCATTTTGTACATGTTCCAAAACCAAAATACAATATCGGAATGATTCGTTATATTTCATTAACCAAAATCGTAATGCTTAATTGTTAAATTATATTGTAGATAGTTTTACAAAACTGTCTTATATTTGCATAAACTACAACAATAAAGGCAAATAATTAAGTATTGTATGAATTATAAAAAAATACATTGATTTCAAAGAATATCGGTAAAATGAATGCCGATCATGAACAATATATCAATCTACGTGTATTCAGAATGATACTTAAATATTGTAACATAGTGGCTTAATTACCAGACGAATACGATTACAACTGCTACTAGAAAGGGATTTGCAAAAATAATTATACACTCAATGGAATATGATATTGTATTACTATTGTATTCTATCAAACCACGGATTCTCTGACACAAAAATGAGTCCCTAAAACTATTCCTAGACACGATATGGATACCCTATGCATCAACTCAATAAAAAAAAAGTTGTACACTGTATCTGGTAAAATAGAAACTTTTACGATGTGTTTGGTGTTGTGCGTTCAGGTGCCACGTTTGGATTCCGCTCAGTAATTTCTACTAGGAAATGGAAACAAAATTGAATTGTGACATAGTAAGAGGAGTTTAGAATCAGGTCAAGTCATGGCAACGGTTACTTACATGATAAAAATGAAAACTTGCTCGATGATATTTTCATGTGTATATACTGGGATTAAGTTTTTGTACTTATATCGTTCACATAGAAAGAAAGGCTATGTGGTTCAAAAGAGTCAAGACGTCTCAAAAAGGAGAGTAAAAATCAAAATATAGCTTTGCAGTTGTTATGGTAATAATTTAAAATAACATAATGGCCAATTGTAATAGTTTCATCTATCGGAAGCACATCTGCCATGAAAGAATGTCTAACCTTACAAGCATCTTGTTTGCCTTTCACGACATACGCCTTGAGGTTTTCTTTTTATAGAAATACATGTTCTTCTAGAACTCACGATGATACATTATTCAAAGTTAACATATGAACATCCTTGGGCGATGTGTTAAAAGACGTAAACTCGCGGTCTTGAAGCATGCTTTTTGCGTTTTTAAATTTTCTATTCCTGACACTTGTTTCAATTATATCGATTTGGTCCATAGTGAGCGCATTTCAATTTGGTTACTTGAGTGGTTATTTCTTATATTTCGAAAAATATTTGATAACATCTTGTGTCATGTTAAAACGCAGATTTTACAAGAGATATTCCAGAGCTTTACGTTACAGATGAATATTATCATATAATTTTATTCTCAATACTCAGACAAATTTTTTTCCGTTTAAAACTGTTATGCCCATCGTTATTGTGATCGATGCAGTAAAACTGGCATTACAGACATATAATTCACCATTATTTGCGAGCAATTACAATTAAATGCAATATTCGAGCAACATCCTTTGTTAAGTCCAGCATACAAAATGAGAAAATAAATTCACATTATAGACGAACAAGAGTTTATCAAAACTTGGAAACACACTCGATATTTGAAAATTGTACTCACCATCATTGTGCATGGACTCATCAATGCAAAGATTAAATGGAATACGGAACTATGATCAACATATCAAAGGAAACATTACTTGTCACTGCGATTTAAGTCTTATTTACTTCAATGTTATGTTTTTCTTCTTTTCATCAAGTATAATGAATTGATTGAATTATCATGAATTCCAATATATTACCTTGCTCTAGATACAATCATAGCCGTATAATACGTGCTAGAACTGTTACTTCAGCTCTGATTACTGACTTAGTCAGTATTCTTTAAATGTTTTATTCGGTTCATCTATTACAACCGCTTTATTATTACCATTATAGAATTATTTTTACATGATTTTACAACAGATAAATGATGGATTCATTTTTATTTTTAAAACAAAACGACATAATATACGTTGAAAAAGCTATAACAAATGTAGTTTAAGAGAACTGAGTGTGAATATTAATTTGAATAGAATATATATAAAACAAAAAGTCATGTTTGATTTAATGATTTTATTAAATTAACGGTATGCCAAGGCTTTGATTGACAGAAACCACTTTAGAAACATACAAACATTTAGAATTATGGAATCAGGCAATATTATTTAACCTATGTCTGAAAATAGTTGTGGTAGACACCTACTGATTTCATTGCTTCAGAAAGATAATATCCATTTCGGAGCTTAAGTTGGCACCATTTTTGTGCATTTGACATTTTCCTTAATGACATAGCAAATATTTACCAAAACCATTGTTCCATTATATAATTCAAATCTTCATAGAGCGGGACATGAATTTTAAATATGTTTTAAGCTTATTTATGTATTGTATAATTTGATATATCTGTGTTAAAAGTCATACATATGTTGCATAATTTCAAATATATTTATAGTCTAAACAATGTATATATTTTCTATAATTGAGTCATGGGATTTGTTTACACTTTTGTAACAAAGGATTTCATTGGACCGTTCTTTAATCAAAGATTTCTCCTTCTATGAACTGCAAAGATGCGGCATTTTGGGGAACCAAGGGCCCCGAGTTCGATTCCAGCTTGGAGCAGTAGGGTTTTACTCGATTACAGAGTCAAAACATTCTTATTTCATATACATCTCCATAAGAAGAAATTCTTAATCTGATTTTCTCACCTTAGCGCTGTTAGTAGGCTACGATCTTGTTTAACGCACATCTACATATGGTACATCGAGTTTCAACTAAATTCATCGAGCCGTTTTGGAGGAGTTGTGACAACGAGATTCTTGTACGGATGTTATCATTTTTGCCAAAATTAACATTTTCAAATTTGTCTAATACTATGGACACTGTTGCATTGTTATCATATAAGAAAATAAAAACCAGGAATCTTTTAAGATCTACTATATGACTTCTCTCCTTTCGCTATCAGTCAAGAAAAGTCTTAATTTTGGGGTCCCCTAAATGCCGCATATTTGCAGTTCATGGACGGAGCTATCTTTGATTAAACAAGTAATAATTGTAACAGTGAACTGTTACTATGTCTCCTAAACGAAGTTTAAGAATTAAGGTCATCGAACATCAAAGAAGTAGCATTCAATCCATCAGATCATGAGGAACAAAAATATATTGTTTATTGGTGGGGCTCTTAATGGTTTTTGAAAAATGTCAGAAGTAAAACTGACAGGGTGGGGCCGGACCCTTTTGTGACCCCTCCCTCCACAACCCCACAACCGGGGGAGGGGGCACAAAAGAAGTACCATTCAATCTGTCTCATCATAAGGAGCAAGAATATATATGATATATGGGGGGATCTGAACAGTTTTTTTAAATATAAGGTCATAAGTTATATATATATATATATATATATATATATATATATATATATACAGTTATACAACACATATAAAGTTATTGAATATTGAAACGTCTGACATGCCATAAACATTAATGAAGAACATCGTTAGATTTCTATTTTTATTTTCCATGAATAGGAAAAACAACGACGTTATCAGTTTCGGCGTCGTAATTTGTTATTTACTTTAAATATTTTGTGTTAGTAAAAAGGTGTTTAATAACTAGTTCTTGTTTGTCTTGTTTTTTCCAGATGTCTCGTTGAGTTCTGGGGTAGTTAATCTCTATTTCATATCACAGATTTACTGTGGTTATTTTTCAATAATTTCAGTACGATTTACAAACGATGGTAAGCAACCAAATCTTTAATATTGATGCTTAGTCGGTTATGTTTAATTATTGTTTATTAGCTTTAAGAAATATTACTTATTGATGGAATAATTCATAATTACAGAATGTTTTGCAGACACTGAATATAAATATTTTGAAACATAAATACTTATGTGCAAAATCAATTTAGTTTCTATTGATTTTTTTAAGATATGGTTATAAACATTCAATAAATTTATCGTCAACTTTCTATTGTTGATGAATTTAATATCATGACAAGATATATGATTTATATTTTTGTTCATGTGTATCTGATGCTCACAGAGCCAATCATATTACGGTTAAAGAAAAAGAAATTACACATTGCCAAATAAAGTCAGAAGCATTGACGATTAGTCTAGACTAGCTCCCAAATCTTATATTATCTTTCTAATCTTCTCGTGCAAGTTGACAGACATGTTCTCATCACATTTTATGTCTGCAAGGATATTTTAATCCAACGAACTTGTTTATGATTACCACTGTGTATATTGATGTTATAACTAGGATGTCGTTGTAGTGATGCCCATATAGACTCTATCAGAACATTTGGCAGCAAAAGCATCCTTCTATTCAGATTTATGGAAAAAATTAAAATAGAATCTATTTTTCTTTGAGATGCTGAGTCAGTGAAAATGTTTACAAAAAGGCGCCCTACAAAAAATAAACTGTTTGTTTATTTTCAGGATTACTGGGATTAAACTGTGCTTTTGAATGAGATTTAAATGTTAATTCGCTAGGGAAATGGCTATTATAAATATCCGTTTACTCGGACATTCACGCAATAAAACTATCAGATATAGGTCAATCTAGTTTAACATTCGTTGGTAAAGGTATCGAATAGACATGGTAATATAATCCTTGAATGATACAAAAGTAATATGATTTATTTTTAAAAATAGCAAATAATAGGCAAAATGAAAATCAAATAATAACATGCCATACTTATATTCACTTTACAATGGATACATTAAGCCCTTTTAGTTTTACTTAAAACGAAATTTTGTTGTTTTTTTTTTCAGATGGAATTATCAAAAACATAAATATAGTGCAATTGTATGCTGACGATAAAAATATAGCAAAAATATACCCGGTTGCATTTGTAGTTTATTCAGTATACTTTACTGGGCTTATCAGCCAGGTATAAAGTGTCTTTACAATAGCAGTATAGGGAGACAGCATGTGTCAGTACAAAAGTGTATACATATAGAGTAACCTGTAGCCACTGTGAATAAATGTGTTTAAATGTGTATTGTCTTTGGGCTTGTATTTACTGGACCAGAATTATAAAAGACAAACACAACATGGTGTCAAAAGTTTATTATATATTATAAAATAAACATGGCCAAGAATCTTCGTCCACCAGAGAGGTTATCTTTGGATGGTAATTTAAATGAGGGACTTCAGGAGATTCAAACAGCAGTTTGAACTGTATATGACAGCAACTGGGCTGAATGAAAAGGGAAATGAGGTGAAGTCATCAACACTATTAAGTGTTATAGAACCAGAAGCGCTTGAGATATTTAACACATTTAACTGGAACAAGTATTATGAAAGTATTGCTTGGGCAATACTAAGTCCCCTACCGGCAAATGGAAAACTAAGACCCCCCAACACACACACAAACACAACCTGTTTATTTCAGTCATATAACAACATCCAGCTAATTACAAGTGGAGGAAAACCTGAGTGCAGAGAAACTGCTATTTAAAAAAAATCTAATTACAAGGGCCGTAATTCCGTCAAAAATCAATGGACCGGAACGAAACTCAATCTTGATCTGTAAATCATGGTGGTAGACTCACACACCAAAAATTAGATGAATATCTGCAAGCGTTTATAAAAAAAAAGTCCGGAAAACTGCTATTTTAACGAAATTTTCTAATTCCAAGGGCCGTTATTCCGTCAAAAATCAGTGGACCGGAACGAAACTCAAACTTGATCTGTAAGTCATGGTGGTAGACTCACACACCAAAAATTAGATGAATATCTGCAAGTGTTTAGAAAAAAAGTCCGGAAAACATGTGTGTGACTGACGGACCAACGGACGGACGGACGGAGTGCAAACCTATAGTCCCCTTCGGCGAAGTCGGTAAAGGACTAATAAACCAGCTGATGCGGAGTGAGATAACATAAAAATGGACAAAATTTTCAAAATTACTTCACTCTTCGCAAAAAAAAAATGTGGCAATCGAGAGTCACAAATTCAATTTACGTGCACAAAAGGAGTTGGAAAGTTTTGATACTTTCGTGACTGATCTGAAACTTCTATTAGACTCATGTGAATTTGAGGGGCTGAGAGATTCTTTGATTCGAGACAGAATAGTATGTGGCGTAAAAAGTGAAACAGTAAGACATCGTCTTTTGAGAGAACCTGATTTGACCCTGCAGAAAGCAACGGATATTTGCAGAGCTGCAGAGGTATCAGAAAAACAGGGTGAGGAAGTGACCTAAAAATCATAGAACGTCTTTAAATGCTGTAAAGAGCAGCAATGGCAAATTTCAGATAAAGAAGAATGAAATAAGGAAGCAGGAAGGCTGCAAAAGTTGTGGTTTGAGACATGAACAAAGAAACTGTACGGCATATGGTAAAATATCACAGTTGTGGTATGAAGAAAATGTGCCGGTAGTGATGTTAATGATTACATGAGTCTTATATATGATACAGTCAATGCAATGGACAGCAACTGGTCTGTAGACTGCAACATGGAGAATAAATCAGTAACAGTTTTGGCAGACACTGGGACAAAATGCAACGTTATCAGAAGTAAGCTCATCAAGAAAATGAAAATCAATCCAAAACATAAGGATTCAAAAACAGTGCTGAGAACATACAGTGGTCATTCAATAAAACAGATGGGATCTGTTATTTTTAACTGTATGGTGTTTGGTTAAAGATACAGAGTGAAATTCCAAGTTATTTAAGAAAGAAACCTACCATATTTGGTGGAAACACATGTGAGAAGATGGGATTTGTCAAAAAAATGTTGAAAGGTCAGCAGATCAAGACATTTTAAAGGAATACTCTGATGTTTTTCAAGGAATTTGTTGTTTGCCTGGAAAACATAAAATTGAAATTGACAAAACTGTCAAACCAGTCATATATCCTCCAAGAAAGGTGCCTATGAAATTAAAAGACAAGGTAAGGAGTGAATTGAAGCGCATGGAAAAGGAACATAGTATCATTTGTCAAACAGAGTCAACCGAATTAACAGTATGGTAACAGTTGTGAAACCTGGTGGAAGCGTTAGGATATGCTTAGATCCAAATGACTTGAATACAGCTGTGAAGCGTCAGCATTATCCACTGAAAACAGTTAAAAGGTGATTTCAAAAATGCTAGATGCTACATACTTCAGCAAATTAGATGCTACCTCATCTCTTTGGCATATTGAACTTGAGGAAGTAAGTTCAAAGTTGTGTACATTTAATTCCCCTTCTGGAAGGTATAGATACTTGAAATACCTTTTGGTATTCATTCAGCTCTTGGGGTAATGCAATGTGCAATTTCATAGATGTTTGAAGATATTGATTGAGTTGAAGTTGTTATGGATGATATCCTTGTTACAGGAAAACATTACATGAACATGATCAGCGCCTTGAGAAAGTGCTTAGGAAAGCAAGAAAAATACTCTTAAGCTGAACAAAAGTAAGTGTCAGTTTAGAAAAACTGAAGTTGGATATGTAGGTCATTTGTTGACTAAAGATCGATTCAAGCCAGATCCTGAAAAGGTTAGGGCAGTAGAACAAATGACAGCTCCTGCAAATAAGAAGGAACTCATGACATTCCTAGGATTTATACAATATATGGCCAAATTTTTACCAAATTTGTCTGAGAAATCAGCAAACTTGAGGAGACTGTTGAAACAGGAAGTAATGTTTGATTGGGGACATTCTGAGCAGAGTTGTTTGATGAACTCAAGAGATTGGTGACCAAAAGTCCGGTCTTACAGTATTTTGATATTGAAAAGACCGTCACGTTGACGGTTGACAATAGTTCCAAGGCTGTTGGAGCATAGTGTTGCAAGATGGATGACCTGTAGCATTTGCCTCGCAAGCATTAACAGAAACACAGCAAAGGTTTTCACAGATAGAAAAGGAAGCACTAGCAATATTAATTGCGGTGAAGAAATTTCGACAGTATATTTTTGGTCAAAATGTTACTATGGAATCTGATCACAAGCCACTGGAGACAATCTTTGAACGAAGGATACATGGAAATCCTCTACGTTTACAGAGAATGTTGCTTGAACTGTCAGAATATGAACTTGATGTAAAATTCAATTGTTAGTGATAATGGAAGGCAGTTCACAAGTACTAAATTTAAAGAATTCACAGAAGAGTATGGGATTATGAACAAAACTTCAACCCCATATTTCTACCAGTCACATTGACAGGTGGAACGTGCAATACGGACTGTAAAGCTATTGCTGAGAAAGGCGAAAGATCCTTACTTATAAATACTGGATTACAGAAATATCCCTGTTGAAGGTATAAGGTTATCACCGGCAGAAACGACGATGGGCAGTGTCACAAAATAATTTTGACGTGGCCTGAAAATATGTGTAGATTTAGAGTACGTTGTATTTGTTACGTAGGCCAGAGTGGAACTGTGTTAACCGATTTTGGTTATATAAAGTTTATCACAGGTTTCTTTTATTACCTTTTGTTCAGAATGAGACATGATTAGGGTTTGAAATGGTTATATCAACTGTTTTGCTAAGTTTTAAGTGTATTAAGAGAGATGTTTAAGGCTTATAAGTTTAAACCTATAGCTTCTTTACATAAGCCCTTTTTTATCAGTATACCTCAGTGTTGTCAGTGTTTCTCGAGATGCACGAGATTCAGCGATTTACAATTTATTGCACGATTCACGTGATATTTGTTTTTTAAGAGTAAATCATGGGGTTTTAGTATATAAGCTGATTTGTATGGAGCCTCAGTGTCAGATATCGATGGCAGCTACGGAAGATGCCTAGTCCAGTCTAGAATATTCTGACCAAATTACACTACGGAGCTTGTGTGAGTAAAATTTTATTTTGTATTTCATTTTTGCAGGTTGATATGGAACTTAGATTTTATTTTCTAGTTTGTTGTATTGTGTTTCTTCTCAAGGGAAACAAGTGTACAATCGTATTTAATTTTTGGTAGTTTTCGAAGTTTTGGTTCTATAGGCCAAGGAATCTAAGTACATAGCTCTGCATTATTATGTATATTTGATGTAATTTTGAGAATAATTATGTTAGTTTATAGGTATGTCCTTAATTTTTTATATTACCTGAATATACATGGAAGCATTTGTCCAACAGTATTTGTTTTGTAATTAAGAAATGTGGAGTTGTATGGAGTATCTGTCTGGTATATAATTGCTAACGAGGACGGTTCTGTTTTAATGAACTGATGTAATTAAGAAATGTGGAGATGTATGGAATATCTGTTTGATATATAATTGCTAATAAGGGCAATTCTCTGCGTTAATGCACTTACGTAAAACCATAATATTGTTGCATGGTATAAAATGCACGTATGTAATACCAGAGATTTGTTATTTGGTATGAAAGTAGTATTATGAAGTAATACAGTGTCTGCACTTTATATTTGGTGTTATAAGTAAATTAGAGCTATTTATTGTTTGTAACCGTATTTAGTTTGGGCATGGTGCCTATCTAAGCTGGATAGTCGATACGGGACCCCATTGGTAGACTACGTCGCAAGGACGGAAAAATCTACGTATGCGTAATATGGACGACAGAGTGTCTACGGTGGACTAAGTTGTATTTAGTTATGTAATCTGGGTGGTCACAGTCGATACGGGACCCCATTGGTAGACTACGTCGCAAGGACGGGAGAATCTACGAATGCGTCATATTGACGACAGGGTGTCTACGGTGGACTAAGTAGATCACATTTACTGAAGGGACAGCGACGACAGGAAGTCGGTCCAGTGTTCATCGATAAGAGCACGTTATATAGTTTATGAGTACTGTGAATTGAGGAATCGTTTTTTGAATGTGGCACACTGAAGTGCGATTATAACAGTAAGCCATTATGTAGATTGATATGCGGACATAGAGTGATAACAGAACTTTCAGTACAGTTATTATTGTACCAACAGATAAAGAGACAGTTAGCCGGCAGTTTTTTTGTTTTTTGTTGTTTTTTTCATATTCTTTAATTCTTTTCTAATATCCTCATTGTATATATTTTTATATTAAATATAATTTTATAGAAAAGTTGTTTGGCATTTATTCTACCTTAGAGAGTTGTCAGCCCTTGGTCATTTTGTTACAGGCAGGAGCCTGGGAACAGTTAGCCGGCAGTTTTTTTTTTTTTTTTTTTCATATTCTTTAATTCTTTTCTAATATCCTCATTGTATATATTTTTATATTAAATATAATTTTAAAGAAAAATTGTTTGGCATTTATTCTACCTTAGAGAGTTGTCAGCCCTTGGTCATTTTGTTACAGGCAGGAGCCTGGGAACAAAGCTTCCTATGAAGAAAAATAGGTTAAAGCATAAGAATTATGGTGATGTAAAGAAAAGACTGAAAAAACACAAGATGTCGCAAAGAAAAATTATGACAAGTATGCAGGAAAGGTGCTTAAACCTTTGCATGAGGGTGACTCTGTTTGTTTTTTTCAGACGTAATAATACATGGGAAAATGATAAAATAGACAAATACCGTGAACTACCCAGATCTTATATTCTGAAGTCACCAGAGGGAAAATATTATCGCAGGAACAGACGCCAGATAAAGAAAACTTCTGTTCCACAAGGAGACAAAACACCAGATGAAATCCTTCCTTCTACATGTACCTCTGGAGAGAGCCAGTTCAATGACCCTGAACAGTAGCAGCAGCAGCAGGATGCTGATAGTAATCCATACGTAACAAGATATGGGAGAACTGTTAAACCACCGGATAGATTCACATGAATTTGGATTACAGTGTTGATGTGTAAAATCAAAGTTTTAAATTTATAATTAATTATAATTATTTTTGCATTCATTTAGATATATTGAAAATCTACTAGTGCCAGTGAGGTACAGAGTTGCTTGGAATTAAAGAAATGTGTCTGAAAATAGGTCAAAGGCAATTATATTCTTTGGATTATCAAGGGAAGAGATTTCTGTGTACATATCTTTCGTGTGTTTGTGGAAGAGTGTAATATCTTATAACCGTTACCAAAAACATTTACTGATACCACAGACAGTTATATGGAAGAACAATGGACAAATTAACTGTTTAGTTGTGTTTTCTTAGCCATGGAACTGAAAATTAATTAGATATCTCATATATGCTTATTTTCAGTCAAGTTTCGGCTCTGATACAAGATGCTAAATATATCAATTTCTAGATATAAGGATCAACTGATGACTGTTTTATGTCTATTTACTGATAAGAGCAATTTTTGCAGGACATTAACTTATCAGAGGCAACTTGCCACACAGATGTTACTGAGGCAGTAATAATTATGAAAGATGAATATTGTTTCTTATTGCATGTTGTATTTTAGCATGCTTACAACAATGATGTTATTCAAAGAAATATTATTGATTGATTTTATCATTTCAAAAGAAGGGAAATGTAGTGTAATCAGTATACTGTACTGGGCTTATCAGCCAGGTATAAAGTATCTCTACAATAGCAGTATAGGGAGTCAGCATATGCCAGCCCATGAGTGTAGACATATAGAGTAACCTGTAGCCACTGTGAATTATTGTGTTTAAATGTGAATTGTCTTTGGGCTTGTATTTACTGAACCAGAATTATAAAAGACATTATACTCACTTTACAATGGATACATTAGGCCTTTTGATTTTAACTTAAAACGAAATCTTATTTTTTTCAGATGGAATTATCAAATTCATCAATATAATGCAATTGTATGCTGATGATAACAATACAGCAAAATATACCCGATTGCATAAAGTAGTTTTAACTCGCTTTAATAACTGCAAATGAACTTTTTATTTAGAAATGAAGGATATTTTGAATGACTGTATGGCAAATATGGTATGCATTATTGATTTCGAAATAACGTATGAATACCTTATGGCATCATTTGCATCCAAAACAAATACGTTTTCCGAAGAAAATAGTGAATTAAAATGAACAAAAACTTCAGTGTACACTGTTTGTTGTATCTAAGTATATATTTCAATCACGATCACAAAGCGATTAACCTTTAGCAAATAATGCATGCTCATTATTTTTCCCTACATAATAATGAAATATATTACATTTTGCAGGTAACTTCGACAGACCATGTATCTTACATTATCCATACTTTCTGGTATATAATTTTCTCCTTGAATATGCATGTTATTTACTGTGAATCCTTTGAATTAAAACATTTTATATCAAAGAAATAATATTTAATCATGATAATGAATGATTCAGCCTTTATTTGGAATTATTGATGGGTATTTCTCGACTGGCTCTCTCTCTCTCTCTCTCTCTCTGACGAGAAAAGGGATTCGAATACAAAACACTACCACACGCCATATAATTCTTTTCCAATAAAAACAGCGAGGATATTATCTATGTATGACTCTTTGATATTACGTTCTGTATTCATGCACAAGTTCTACAGCTCTACATGTAATTATAGAATGTTATTACATATTAATTACATGTGGTAACATATGCGATCATATTACATGAAAAAAAACATCCTTGGAATTTTGCCATAGAAATATAGACATTAAGTATAGATATATAAAAATGGTAAGCTGTAGCGAATTTAATACACGCGTACACCATTAAAATATTCATGGTTCTGAATTAAAGTGATAGTTTTTTTATCGAAACTATTACGAAAATAGTGCATTGATCATATTTTCAAACCCTTCGGCATGCATGTGTTTAGTTTTAGTTATCATATTTCGTTTTTAAATAACATCTATTAAACCCTCTTATGAATAAGATATATTGACATATTGCACATTTAATGAATATCAAATTATTCCAGGCATGGTAGCAAATTGAATTTAACGATACAATAGACGAATTTTGTATAAGATTCCGTGTTATCATGTGATTTATATCACCAAAGTGAATGTACGTCGGTAAATGAGCAAATAGGCAGCAGCAACAAAACATACCGTGCGTGTGACATCTATATGCACAATGTTTAGTTAACGACAGAGACAATAGGGGGTATTAAAATGTCATAAAATAAATGTATCGTGAATATAATCTACAATGAATATTTTTATTAATTAAATATAAAGATGTTTCTTTTAACACAACAGCAAGTCAAATACAGATGTTAAACCAATTCATTTCTGTACTTTTGGTCTGTTGCGTTTGTTATAACTGTTTAGGACTATGAAACGTTTTGATATTAGTGAACGAACAAAAAGAAAATACGCGGAAATGGCAACCAAAAGGTCCAAACACGTGTCAAAGTGCGAATTTATTTCTTTTTCAGGGGGGGGGGGGGGGGGGGGGGGGGGAGGCTTACAAGAGAATCGTCTAGGAAAACCGGCCGATGACTTTGATTACTATTCATTCCATTTAATCCTGTCAGGAAAACCAGACGCCAAATAAAACATATACTGTAATTGAGAATCACTGCGTACAACATTGCAAGCGAGACACGAAATAATACAAGTCGTTTATCACCAGCACATGCAGACCTGTTTCAATCTGAAATGATCAGTGTAAGCGCTAAATGGAAGCCTGTCTAACGACTCCTTTTAGATATCCTTTTTAAGCCTAACATAAGATTATTTTTTTCCGAACAGCGAGTGTAATACAAATGTTAAAACATACACTTGAAAGCCAGAATCTGTCCTCTTTTTCTCAATGTATTCAATATCGATTTGAAATAAAACTAGAGATGTGTTACAGTAATATATCTGGATTATCATGAACCTTAATATAAAGAAGTTTTTAATTTCTTTGGACAATCCAGAGTTTCCGACTTCTTTTTCATAATATCTGATGCATCGTGTATCTTAAAATTTTTAATTTATTTGCGATAGAATGTTCATGAAATGAATAAAAACTAGATAAATGATATCGAAATATAATGTATAGCTTCACCCTGATATGACCTTTTTAAACTTGCAACTTACCATATGTATAAACATTTAGTGATCAAAAAGTCTGATGTTTACAATTTTAAAATTATTTAAACAAGTGCACCATTTATTTCTTAAATATTTATAAGGATACACATACTCATGTCTGTGAAGCGTTGTGTGCAACTTCGGGGAAACGCACTTTGTAGTTCTTTAGAGAAAACATAATCTATTTTAAGTCTTATTTCCTTGCTTTTTACGTTTTTATAAAGAAGTAGTAGACGCCTGTAGTATTTCCAATAATAACACTGATCACAAGATTTATTTCAAATTATCAAATTTCAAGATGTTTTTCCAATGTATAGATTATATTATCATTTTATCAAAATAAAGATCATCTATAGGCACTAAAAGATGTTATTTGATTTTTTTATGCTGTTGATGTTTAATTAATCTCTGGCACTTAAACATATTCATTAACATTGCTATGTTCTGTGATAGATTTTTGTTTCGGATTTCTCAATTTTCAGATATTATAAACAAACAAAGCGCTAGGACTTCTTTTAGAATTAATATCATACTTTTTCCATAACAAGATATATGTCAGCATAGGATATTAATATTCTATATAATAGAATATTTCAGAAATAATCTCTATGCTGATTATTTTACACACTTAAAATGATATCCTTCGAATAATTTTACGATCAGTGAATTTTTATATTATCCTTAATTATCCTTATCTCAGGGACATGCTATATTAATAAAACTTGAACTGTTAAACTCCCTGGACTGTGGCCCATTCAACTTGTCCACGGCTTCACCTCTGCTGAATGTGCATTAAGTCGGCACTTCTTTCTGTCTCACGTAGTCCTAAAATCGACAAATTAATGTTTACGAAACGTTGAACCTAAGCAATTGCATATTTACTGCAAAATACTTTAGTTAGGCATTTGTTAATGTGTTTCTTTAAGAAGTAAACTTACCTATAAGTTTTGAATTGGGGAGCTCAATAACATGTAATGTCTAGGGGCTTAAGAGGAGGAACGGCACTGAAGTTGGTATATTTTCATAAATTACAAATTGAATTACAACACTTGCCGTTAAGTTTAATGTAATCTCAATGACTGATTGATTATATTAATGCTTTACTAAGCAGTCATCTATAAATTCTGCATTATTTTTTATATTCAATTCATTGACATCGGGTCCCAGTTTCACAATTACTTACCTTCCCGAGTACAGATTAACATTTATCTGTCAGGTCATGTAAAGATCGAATGAATGAAATCTTTCTATTAAATGATAATACAGTTGAATCCCAAGTACCTTTAAAATTGTAAAACTAATGAATACACAAAATAATAAAGAGTTTATCAATTTTTAAAGAATATTAAAGCTATTATATGCCCAAAACAGAATTAATATTTGTCCAAATGACCCATATACGTTTTTTAACCGTAGTAAAATTATAAGTATATATACCTTTTACGGTGCTTATATTTTTGCAATTCATATACACCGTATTACTGTATAACCCTTGATAAGAATATTTTTTTTGGTGAATGGTAATGTATATGCCTGTATATTTATGTTTATATAAGTTTGTTTGACAATATATGTAACAATGACTCACCCAACATCTACGCTTGTTTAAATGACTTTTAAAGTGTCGTAAAAATTATGAATAAAAATAATAAAAAGATTACTATGACACAAATATTTATACAAAATGCACTATCAAATATTACCTTACTGAAATGAGTTTCTCTTAAATATAACTCAAATGTAACCTCATATTTTCATGTTGTACCTGGATAAAAGAGAAGATAAAATGTCTTTGACTTGACTTGAATTGCATAAAAATAATACACGGTCCTCCTTCTAACAAGCCTAATTTGGTTCCTTTGACGAAGTGGTTACACAGCTTAGCACGTAAGCGGTATTTCACATGTGTTTCTTTCGAGCAAGGACTAATCATGAAGGTCGCAACACAATTTTATTGATCTTTCACCTTTGACACTTAATATGAAAGTATAGTTCTAGGATTTGCTTGAAGTTTCTGCTTAATTTCTTCTCTGAAACAGAATTGTTCTTCATGTCCGTTTGAATAATTGTTTAGCACGCATTAAGATTATGTGTTTTATAGAGATTTGGATTTTTTATTATTTGTTAAGGCGATGGTATTTTTTCCAGATCATATTGAATTATAAAATATATATCATATAGTTTCTAAAAAGTAAGATAGACTTTACTTTAAGTGGCTCTCAAACATGTCGTCAAGTATAAAATAAGGACATGACACAATAAAACGAAGTATATCATTTAATTCATTTGTAGATAAGACACGAAAAATATATGTCAAAATATAGTATAAGCATATACTGGGCGCAAGCTTTTGGCACAACAAGCATGTCAGGTTTTCAAGAAACTAAAATTCTTAAACTCTCTCAAAGATACAAACTGCAAAAAAAAAAACACTCAGACTTTTAAATGTCATTTTACTCGACTTTCCTACAAAAGGTGTGTCTATCGGAAGTCAATGCTGGCTTGAATACATTGCTTACTTGAGCCAGACCGAATCTTAATCAATATATACCCCACTCGGTTTTGTAATTATATATGAAATTAACTCTTGGCGGATGCTCTGATACGTTAATTATATGCTGAAACATGTGCTCACAAATAAAGGTGATGTAACACAGATGGTACTTTTGTATTGATGGAGGGCCAAACTGTCGATACTTCCGTAAATATAATCTACATTTCGAATTAATATTTTTGTAACCCCCATGTTAAAAAAAGAGCGTAAAGCAACTTCACATTGCTAGGGCAACTGTTTATAATGGATTATCTTTTCCTGGTTCCAAATATTTTCTTATGTATTTTAACCAAACTTTCAGTCCCAAGTGACAATTTACACACATTCTAGACGTGCTAATGAGACCAACATTTACTGTGTACTTGAAAACAATATCAATTCATGACGATTTCCGGCACATTGATGGTTTTTTTTTTTTTTTTTTTGTGTTTTTTTTGGCACAGCATGTTTTGACATTTGTTAGTAGGGGAAAACTGCCTAATAAATTACCAATGGGGATAAGAGCACTTGAACCATATTGAAATAGTGTGCGTCATAAGTGACGTGACGGTGATGTCATGTAGGTCCCTTTCTTTCTTGTTTTTCTTTATTTTATTTATTGTGTAAGACCCTTTATGTGATTCAAATTACACAGAAAATGTTCTTCCTTTAAATGCAAGATGGTTCAAAATCGTGCGGTTTGGTAAAATATGTTTGTGTTTTAATAAGGACCAGTGTAAAGAAAGTTTAATATTTTCTTGCACTCATTCCCCTCGTTATAGTGGTTTACATACTGAATGAGTTAGAACTAACGTCATTAGGAAAAAATAAACTGTTTACAAAAGTGACAAAATTATGGCCGGATACCAGGCTACAAACTAAATTCATGTAAATGATGTCATCATATATTTCAATATATTTCAAAATGTCTTTTTATTTATTGCCACCAATGTCATTCCTATACAATGCTATGCAAATATATTGCCATATTGTCCATTGGATTAATCAAATATATGTTTTTCCTCCAATACAGATGCCTACTATTAGTTTTCTCACACTGATGGAGTATTTTTATTTTCATTTCTTTCCAGAGAAATACCTTGGGCCCCATGAAATTTAGTTTAAACACAGAAATCTGTGCTTTAACCGATTGATCATTTTCAAGGCGGCAAATATATTTCGCTATTAAAGTTATGTCCTGTCTCCTTGTTTTTTATTTGACCATTTACATTCACCTGTAATTAGTTCATTTTTAATATATGCGGAATTCGCAAAGGACATTTTGTCCTTTTTAAAACATTTTATGTATTGAAAACAAATAAATAAACGAGTAATTTAATGGATGTAATATTGTAAAACATAATAATGTTGTCAAAAATTACTTTTTGCAGTCGTAATTTGTATATAATAATTTGAGACAACTCGTTCATTTTGAAATATATACTTTATAAAGCTGCAATTTAAGATGGATTCACAATAAAATCAGGTACAGTGTATTTGTTACCATATCGGTGTGAGATTTAGATTCCGTTTAGTATTTTCTGTATGTAGCTTAAAACAATAATGCCTAGTGATTGCATTTTTTCGTAGGTTGCTTGCATTTTAAGAAAGAGTATGAGTATTTAAGATTAATGTGGATAAGTCAAGGCCATTGCCACTTGAAAAGAAAAAACAATAAGTTTTAAGAATATGAAATTTATGATGATATATATATATATAGCATATACGAGGAGGTGGTTAAGTTTGTTGCCTTTGGGATCAATCACATCTAGATTTTAGTCAAATTGATTCATCCGAAAATCTGCTGTCTTAAGATTTCTTCGCCTTTGTTTAAACCAGTTCAATGAATTAATTATAGTATTTATTAACAGTATTGAGACAGTGTAGGAGGAATTATCTGCAACCTTGGTGAAAATATTTATCAATTCAATGTATCGATATTAACTTTTCATTTCATTTAATTCTTCAATGCAAGTATGCTGATTTGATTTATTCAATTAGTGAACTCACGGATGAAAAAACAATATGTGGACTGAATTTCATATGCAAGTATTGATTTTATTGAAACAATAGTTAGCTATCATTTAAACTAAACAATCAAGACATTATTTAGTTTTCCCTAAGTTTAATCAATCTTATTTCTATCTCAAGAAATCTTAAAATCAAAATCATAACGTATGGTTTGACTTCAAATTACCAACCAAAATTAGACACATTTGTCTATATTTTGGATGAAAAGCATGTTTTAAAATAAAAATCAAAGCACTATCTTCATGCCGCGAAAAATGATGCTTCTACACTTTTTTAGCATCAAGTTTATCTACAAAACATGTAGAAGTTAAGTTTCAGTTTGATTGTTCAATGAAGAGTACAAACACTGGATGACGGTGCAGCATATTGGTTGAATCACCATGGGTTTCTTTCGGATGTATACTTTGGAGTATAAACCATTTAATTCGGTTACATTTTAGTGATTTATAAGTAATTTAAATAGAAAGCGTTTTTAAAGCAACACACCTTACTCGTTTATATTTTATACTATACTGTTTTGATAAAATTAGCAACATTAAACACTTATTATTGATGAAATAGTTTTTGTTTGCAAAACAAGTGCTTACATTTAAGACCTTAAAAAATCAGTCAGATATATAAAAACATCGACATAAAAGCGTACAAAGTGTATCTTATTATTTACCAGTCTACATTTGAATCGTCTATCGTCGCTCTTTCATCAGTCATATTTGAAATAGCAAGTTTTGTGTAAGATATATTTTGCTTCATATCCAGCTCTTGCGCTTGAAGCATTACGTTTACGTAAAAAAAGAAAAATTCAGTGATCAACATCGAAGTTTAGACTACTTCCAAAACAGTCTAGTCTCGTCGCTCATAATACTGCTAGCTTACGTAAAACAAAGAAACAAAGCATAGCATAATGAAACATTCTACGAGGATATTGTTACCCAACATATGTGTTTATGAAATACACTGTACGTTGGTGCTGAAATCCTATTTAAAAAGTACAAAAATGCCAAATCAGTGCAATCAAGTCTTAAAGCATATATCAAATCTTAGAACAAACTTACTACGTTTGATAAAATGCTTCAATCGATTCAAAATTATATCAACCAAAAATGACGAGCAATTTCATCTTATGAGTAATAAATCTGCTTCAGAGTTGACGGGTAAAGGAATAATATCTGGGTCCTCAGAAAAAACAATCATAAAGAAAATGTCATGCAAAATTGCAACAAAAAAAAATATAATGCATTTAGTTACACGATAGCAAGACCTAAATTGCTAGCTATAATGAAATTCAGATAATAAAATTCCATATTTCATACTGAACTTGCAATAGATAACATTTAGAATGTAATGGAATTTTCATATTTGCAATCTTGAATACCAAATTAATCAATATTATAAAATTTTTATTTAAATTACAATCATACTGATGTACCTCTCGAGTACTATCTGATAACATATATAATTGTTCATTGTTGTCTTCGTGTAAATTTCTTAGTTATGGGAATAATTCCATAGCATTCGAAGTTTATTTAAGATTTTAACAAATTATTAACCATCTTTTTCTGTTATATTTATATATCAAGATATATTTAATGCACAACCAGTTGTACGGTTAGCAAAATGCTGACAAGGACACAAGTTGAAGAAACAGGGTATCATAATATATATATATATATATATATATATATATATATATATATATATTTGATTGCAACACAATACCATTAAAACGCCATACCTTTGTATAAGATATAATATATTTCCATTAAGGATGACAAGGGTTTATATGTTAAGGCTTTACTTACGTGTAATATGTTTTTATATCACGTTGTGAATACATACACATCTTCTTCCGCTTTGCCTCAATATTGCAATTATATACTGTGTATGATAATACATATGTGATCAAATTATATCCATAAATTGAAAACGTGCTTGTATTTTGTCATCACGAAATAGGCATCAGGTAAAATAAACGTTTAGTACATAAATAACAACATATGCAGATATATCAATTTAAATACGAACATGAATACCAGTAAAGTTCTTAAATCAGAGCATTCGAATTTATTTTAAAGTATTGCAAAAGAAGTGCATAGATAAATATCTTAAACCATTCGAAATATGTTGCAAAATTCAAAGAAAATGATCGTCTTACATTTGATAATGTTACACACATATATATTACTATAGAATATACAGGACATCGCATGGACTATGAATAACAAAAGTTTCCACGGCATGCAAAAGCAGCATTAGCAACATGGGATTGAACGCTGCCATCGGCGACAATTTTATCCGTTTCAAGGTTTTCATGTGATTTATTTTACTAAAAAAAGCCAAGGGATGCATCTGTAAACGTAAACAAATGAGTGTCCTTGTACCGTATATATATATCCAACAAATCGGTTTAAAATTATTGCGTAAAATATAGTCATACAAACGATTCAGACAAAAAAATATTACGATATGAATAAATAGGTGTTTTCACTATGATGTTCCTATATATATAAAACACTTTATTCATCACATAATTTAAACAGTTCAAACAAACACATATATTGTTTACAAAAACAAAGCAATGTAAATGACTTTATTTACCAAATCATGTTCGAACGTTCAAACATCGTCTAATCAATAGTCATCTTAGGACTTTAAGGTTGAAAATTCTGATACCGACTACGGATAAATCGTCGGATTACAAAGAATGTTTCCCCAAGTTTAGAGAACACATACATAAGTTGAAAACGTAAGTAATTGAAAATCAAGTCGTGCGAAAATGGTAAGTATTCTCCATTACAAAGCAAAATATCTAACGCGCAGGTTTCAATTTATGATTGAAGCGTAATATTTGCAAACACACGTATACCCATTGTTACTTTGGTAACCAATTTGTACAAAATATTGACAATATATTGAATGTTATTCTTTTTTTATCATAAAAAGAAGAAATGGTGAGAGTGTAATGCAAATCTCAACATTTTTTATATAGCAAAAAATTTTATTCAAAGTCTGTATTTGTTTTAGTGAAACAATACAGATTCAGAATATATATGATATTTCATTTAGGTCTGGAAAGGTTTACACTATCCTGTCACCGGACCAACTAGTTCTTGAACTACCCCAGTGCCATTTTAACGTCACATATATTCGCGCCAGAGATAGAAGTAACGACCTTCCGATTCCGAGGAGTATTATCCTACCACTCGACCACCGTGACCAATAATATATCACAAGTGACACAGATTAGTAATACAGGTACTAAAAACTAATAAAGAATATACTACAGGTTTATAAGATCTGCTCTTTACAATGATACTCTCTCTCTTTCTCCCTCTCTATCAAACTTTGCTATTTTTTATGTGATCACGTTAGTAAATTAGATTGCACCAAATTCCGTTCAGGTTAACACAACCTTGTTAAAAACAAAATTCTGTGTTTCTATTTTATAATCAAAACATAATTCTAAAGTATGTCTTGCAAGTGTCAGAGCAATGGCTCGGAAACGGAATCCATGCAATGACCGATAATTTTGAAGGCCATTTCTTCCCTTCCATTAATCCTGCCAGCAATCCCAGACAGTAATGAAATATATGCTGTAATTGAGAGACACAGTATACAGTATTGTTAGAGACAAAAATTCCATAGAATATAATACCAGACGTGGATCACGAACACATGAAGATTTATAATCTTCGGTGTAGGCACTCAGATGTGATCCTGTCTAGCGACTCCTTCTATATATCTTTTTTTCTGCATCACGTACGAAGAATATTTTCCACTTCAATAAAACTTAGAGGCTAGTTTTACTCTAAATCAGCTTTCACTTGATTAATTTCTCAGTGTCTTCTCTATCGTGTTGCAATAAAATTGTAACACAATTTGTGGGAATGCAATTAACCAGGATTGTTATGACCAATGAACATATGACTTTGTTCTTTTCCTCGGAAAATCTGGAAACCTAGAGATGTTTCTTTTAGGTTTTATTTTAATACTACCATCAGTAAAATCTTCAAATTATAAAAGCTCTACTCGTTGCAAATAGAGCGAACCTAAAACGTTTACTTCTCATTATAAAAGTATGTTACCAAAATCCGAAAAATAATTATTTTATTTAATTATCTATACATAACCTGTAGTAAAATAAAATTTCCACTCAGGTTTTCCGTAAGATATATTATTTTTCTAAAGAATACAGTAAAACCTCACTAACAATGCCAAAATAAATAAATAAAAAAAATATGGAAAATGGAAAAGCACCTGCACAAAAAGAACTATGTAAGTTTTGATGTTTTCTGCTACACTGGTTAAATTTATTATCTTAATTTGAAATATTGTTCAATAAATCAAACTGAAAATAATTCCTTGCATTGAATAAATTATTATTTTATAATATGGTAACATTGTTCTCTATGTTTTTTCTACACGCTTACGAAAGTTTGCAAAATTCAATGTTCTCATGTGTGCCTTAACAATATTTTTCACTGGCTTTAACACTTGTTTCTCATTTCTTTTAAATAGGTCTATAAACCTGGTTAAAGCTCCCAATTTGTTCAAATTCCCGACTGGCCGTTTCATGGCGGTAACTCTTGGTATTTACTTTTTTATGTAATGTCATGTAACAAAAAACTACAGATGAATAAAATTTGGCTATTTCGACGCGCATTGAATTTCCTAAGAGAAATGAGACGCTAATGTGGGTAATTATGGTATTGCAGGAAATCATAAATCATAACGTTTTATTAAAGTGACAAAGACGCCTATAGAATTTCAAACTTGAACACTGACCACAAATAAATATTATGTTTTATCAATGTTCTCTAAATATATGAAATATGACAAAATGTATGATATATTTTCAGGGTGTTGATTATAAGATTTATTTATGAAGCTATTTAAAGGTCATCTTAAAGCAGAAATTAACTCCTAGATATGGAAGATGATGTTTTTTCTTGTACGTATATATATTAAAAAACAATAATACTTTCCCGAATCATTTTAGTTATCCCAACCGTCTCCATATTCTATTAACAAAAACAAATAAAGCCTAAAGGCTAAATTTAGACAAAACACTATACAACGACCATTAAAGAGATATTTCAGCACAACACATTAAGTCAGTGTTAATTTATTTCTTAGAAATATATTTTCTAAGGAAGTCTTTGGTCGATGAAGTGTTTATATTACGTCACTTGTCTGGATTTTTGTCTGCTAATATTTCAGTGAGGCAGTATTTGTTCTGTCAAAGTTTTCAACATCATATATGTATGAATTTTATAACTTTTTGGTATATATGTTATCGTCTGTGCGTATGCATTAATGCACATGTATATGTATAACTGGTTGTTGCATGACAATTCCTTAGTTCCGTTGAGGCAACTCACATTGGTGTGGTTGGCGACCAGATAAAACTGAAGCTAATAATAACTATAAGTTCAGCCGCAAAGACAAAATAGTCGAACTTAAATTTTTACCTCGATGTAACGTTCTGGTTTCGTCCCTGTGACATTTTTTTAAGTAGGAATGCATCGACTAGGGCTTAATTCCATTAGATATCGAGGCTTTCCCTTTATCGCCATTAAGATAATCAATTGAATGCAAATAAAAGAAATGTATGTGTCTGTAATGATATTTGCCATACAAAGAGTGTAACACTCAATAGTCCTGTCGAGTGGCAATATAGACATGAATATAGTTTTTCTATAAGTGTCAGTACTGGCTAACATAATAAGGTCTAAAATATGGCCTTGTTTCGTTTCTTTAACCTATTATTTTGATATTTGTTTACACATCTCACTTAATAAATAAAATAATAGTAATGTGTGTGCACAGTAAATGCCCAACATAGGAATTAGGAAACATAAAAAGAAATTTAGTCCAGATGACCTCTTCATGGAATAAATTGCATTATAAAATACCAATTCAGGAAACTAACCAATAATATAAACAGAAGTTTTTGAGCAGCATTCAGGATTGTATGAAAATCGGTATGTTTTTTCGGTTTGCTGAGACGTTCGTCCTCTACCGTAGATCGTGGATTCAAAGTTATCGAAATTGTACTGGAATAGTCCCTTTGTTATACGCTAAGTTCCAGGGAATAATTATTGGTCTTGTAATAGGATCATGCACCTGAGCGTTATATCATGCTACTTGTTTATGGCGTGATATGGCAGTTAGGAGAATGTAATGTAAAAACCTCCATGAATTACTAATTATAACCTAACAAGGATGTTAAACCACAATAAATATACAGGTAAACACTCTCTTGGTGCCTGTGTTATTTTGATTTCTATATTCTTTTTCTCTTAGTTTTTATGTTACTGACTGCATTAAATTCTGACCAATAAGGTTGAAGGTGTGCCGTAAACTTGCATACCATTGGCGAGTTAATCCTTACCAAGAGGTAATTTGTAGCAGGAGCTAAGATCCCTACACAAGTAGGCTCGAATTAGCTCATATCCCAATTCCCCTAATCTTACGTAAGTTCTTCAACTTATTTCATTATCCTTGCTAAGAATTTCCTTATTTTTCCTATGTAAATCTGGGAAACATTACCTTATTTTATTATATTAATATATTATGTATGTAAATGGTGCTGTACGATAAGACGTCAAGGTGTACATTAAGCATCCTACCTTACCACCAAACATGTGGGTAAGTATGCTATTACCCAAAAGGCATATTGATAATTTCTTGATTAAAAAGTAAGTATGGTAAAATATTTATTTGCATAGGTTTAACATATCACTGACATCATGTCAGTCATTTTCTAATTAAAATCCCATGGATTGATGATTGAAGAGTGATTGATATATACTACAAATAAAGAACGCTTTAGAACGACATTAAATAAAATGTTAAGAAAAAATTAAGGTTCTTTCAACCAGACGATTCGTGAGAGATAATTCCAATCATATTCTTGCTTTTGCTCTAAAATGCTCCTAATAATCCTGGGTCATAAGAGTTGGTTATTTAGTTCGTGCGATATTTGATTTTTTTTTTCAGTTTGAACATGAATTTCTAAACCTGCTAAAGGAAACTGTAAAGCCCCTGATACCAGTTTATTCATTTTTATCATAGTATAAATGCTGTAACTTGTGATTTTATTTTGTTCTTAACGTCCTACTAACGACAATATGACAGTCATTTGTGAGAATTTTGATTGCATGAGACTGCAACATGCCGGACTGCGATATCACGCATCATATGACATGATGTCAATCTTAACACTAAATCAGTCCTGAAACTACCCCTTTGTGTTTAAGATGACCCTTTTATCTTAGAGACACGGTGTATATATACATTATGCAAACTAACATATCAATGCTGCTCCTTATTTTACACTCATGATCCTACATTGATTATTAATCTATAGATAGAATCTGGGAAAAAAACCAAATAAATTTTGACTTCAATAGATTCATTTGATTAAGACTTTACGAGTATATATATATATAATTAACGGCGGAAAGAGTTCCCACACTACGGGAATAAAATAGTGAGAATATAAGTAATAGCAAGCCTATTAATATATGCTAATAAATGCAGCACAGACGAATCAAAAGTTAAAGTATTTCCAATATTTAAACTGCATAGCTATTTATAGAAATGTTCAAACCTAATTCAAATTGACTTTTTGTCGTCACCTAGAGTGGCGTCTCCTGTTTAACACATATTGACGTTACGTCATAACGACGTTGTTGCTATGTAACGTTATTATTATTATTATTATTCCTCCTGATCATCTTTTATTGTGAAACCGGTTGAGGACAAATAAACCGTATTAATAGGCTTGCTATAACTTATATTCTATCTCTCTCTCTCTCTCTCTATATATATATATATATATATATATACGAATCACAGTTTAATTTTATGTTTTAGTTTACGATTAGGTGCGGTACCTGGTTCTGGGTTTAACTTATCTGACCAGGATTATACTATATATTCATTTCACGTATTGGTAAATTAATCTTTGCGCTGTTTGTTACTTACGTTTTACATTAATGGAACAAACAAGTATGCTCTAATGTTTTATGTTATCTTAAATAAATTTGTTTCTAAACGTGTGTATTTTATGTTAAACATTTTGGTGAACAGTATTGCTACAAAACTCCATTTTAAAGGAATATATTATATATATATTATTATATTTCAAAAACGTTCACATATCTTTTGAACATATATAGTATCCTTACAGCGGATAAGGTTGGTTTTTCTGGTTAATTTGCCGAAACTTTGACTTTTGAATATTCAAAAAAAGATATGTTGGGGTGTGGATCGATGCTGTTTTCTAATTCATTTGAATTTCAACTAAGTGCTGGTTGAGTGTAAAAACTATCAACGCAAAACATTAGGCAACAGAGTTGAGCAGTTCATGTTTTAGTTCAGTCTATCAAGTTTCACGTTCACTTTTAGCATATCACAAAAATTAATTCAATCATTACTGTATTTTGCCTACATTAGATAAACAAGAGAATCGGTAGAACCGATGAATGCTCCCCGAAAAAATGCTAGTTCCAAAAGTTTTTTTACTATTTCTTTCAAATATGTGTGTTCAACTGAATATAATAAAATAGTATTACAAATGATAAAATATTTATGACAAAGGACAGCAAAAAGGCATCAGAGATTAAATTTTTTTTGTTTTTTGAGTATCAAGAATTGTACTTTTGTGTACTGCAAATCAACTCAAGGAATCTATCTATCTAACTCAAGTTCCTAACATAAAAATAAAACTCAATTTCTGCAATGTAATGAAAGAAACATTAAGTAAACCAATACATACTGAGGTTCTTGTACAATGCACTTCTCCTCTTGAAGATCTATCTACCTATGAAGTTTCATATTGATACCTCTTATAGTTTTTGTGTTATGCTCCGGACAAAATTATGACAGACGGTTAAAGCGGCAACTATATGCTCTCCCTTCGGGGAGCATAATAAGGCAAAAGTCATGTACAGATTGCCAAACTGTGGGGCAATAACATATTAATTGCATATTGCAAGGTCCTGGGAATATAGAGCGTTTCAATCTCGTGGAAATCAACAACTGGGTTAACGACGCCGAATGTCTAGGCGCAATGTCCTGGTGAAGCAGTATCCTGACTAGCGGGAGTGTTTGTCTCTTTTGTCGTATGTCTCGCAACAGATACCTCCACTTGACATGACAAATATACAAATAAAGTAAAAAGTAAACTGCACCTTACAGTTAACATAAATGTCTATAAAAGTAATTTTTGTATTTCTCCTGTCATATTTGTAATAGTATTCAAAATCATTTTATTAAAACTGAATAACATGTAGGAAAGAATTAGTAGTATTCGGTGTTAATCGTGTTGAGAGGGATTGGGCGGCATGATAAAGAAATATCCCGGATCTGTCTTTGAAGAATATAAACATCTGCTAGTATTGGTTTGTTGTTTCTCTTGGAACAGGAATGTTCATTTAATTAATTAACCATCTTAACAAAACCATTATCTTCCCCGTGAATTATATTATGGAAAGCGTGTGTGGCAGAGTATTCCCTCGGAAGGTCATCATTTTTTTATCATTAATTGTAATTTCTTCTGTACATTTTGATCCAACGTAGTTATTTCTGTCAATAATTTGAAATAATAATGTGCGAGGTAGCTGGCAAAGTAAGAAGGAATGTGAATGTTTTTGGGGAAACCCGGGTCAGGTAAAGTTCACTATCACTATAAAAGTAAGAAAGATAACCACTCAATTACTTCTTCTTGGGAATGTGATATTTTGGTAGAAGTTGGTACAGATATAGCGTATACAAAGAAGAGGTTTGATGTGTAGCCTCTTGGGTCTATCAAGTCTAGGGTCTACTTATAACTGTTTCATCCAATATTCTACTGTCTTGAAATTACTTCGACTTTTGTTTTCCTTTACTTAGAACAGCTTAAGTGAATTTATTTTGGTGTTTATACTACAGCATAAACTGTTGTGCTTCTATGGGAAGGAAATCCGACTGCAAATTCATTTTGAAATGGACTTTAATCCCGATACCGTGTTCGGGAGATAATGGAAGTAAATCTAGTTAAGAATGACGTCATTGTCGAAGTTGGAGGATAATGTAACGTTCAGTTACTTTTCGTGGGCAACTTTCGTAAGAGAAGAACATAAAATCTACTCAGTACAATATCTTAACTCTCGTGGCACACGTTTCAGGGTTTTCTTTTCTGATTTGTTTTAGAAATGTATTTCCTTCGGATCGCGCGGTGATACATTATTTAAAGTAAACAGCTATGTGTAGAGACTAAGACTCATTTTCATGCAGCACACTTTCTGCGTTTTGAAATATTCAAATCCTTACACTTTCTCAATAATATCGATTTGTGGCAAATATTTGTCGTTCTTTTTTCTAATACACCGGAAAAGAATATATACCGTCTTATGATAATTACACTGCAATTTCTAGGGTTTTGTTTCAAGGTCTTGCGATACAGAAATACGATATTTGTACGGCTGTGTGAAGTTGGCTCGACATACGACATACAACATACGACATTCAACTCTCACTATTCACGACATTGGACATTCAGATTTTGAATGTCGCACGCGACATTCACGACATTGGACATTCAGATTTTGAATGTCGCAGCACGACATTCACGACATTGGACATTCAGATTTTGAAAGGTCGCACGCGACATTCACGACATTGGACATTCAGATTTTGAATGTCGCGGCACGACATTCACGACATTGGACATTCAGATTTTGAATGTCGCGGCACGACATTCACGACATTGGACATTCAGATTTTGAATGTCGCGGCACGACATTCACGACATTGGACATTCAGATTTTGAATGTCGCACGCGACATTCACGACATTGGACATTCAGATTTTGAATGTCGCGGTACGACATTCACGACATTGGACATTCAGATTTTGAATGTCGCGGCACGACATTCACGAAATGGACATTCAGATTTTGAATGTCGCATGCGACATTCACGACATTGGACATTCAGATTTTGAATGTCGCGGCGAGACATTTACGACATTGGACATTCAGATTTTGAATGTCGCGGCACGTCATTCGCGACATTGGACATTCAGATTTTGAATGTCGCACGCGACATTCACGACATTGGACATTCAGATTTTGAATGTCGCGGTACGACATTCACGACATTCAGATTTTGAATGTCGCGGCACGACATTCACGACATTGGACATTCAAATTTTGAATGTCGCACGCGACATTCAAAATCTGAATGTCCAATGTCGTGAATGTCGCGTGCGACATTCAAAATCTGAATGTCCAATGTCGTGAATGTCGTGCCGCGACATTCAAAATCTGAATGTCCAATGTCGTGAATGTCGCGTGCGACATTCAAAATCTGAATGTCCAATGTCGTGAATGTCGCGTGCGACATTGAAAATCTGAATGTCCAATGTCGCGAATGTCGTGCCGCGACATTCAAAATCTGAATGTCCAATGTCGTGAATGTCGTGCTGCGACATTCAAAATCTGAATGTCCAATGTCGTGAATGTCGGTGCGACATTCAAAATGTCCAATGTCGTGAATGTCGCGTGCGACATTCAAAATCTGAATGTCCAATGTCGTGAATAGTGAGAGTTGAATGTCGTATGTCGTATGTCGAGCCAACTTCACACAGCCTATTTGTACATTAAAAGTTAATTAGCAGGCAATACCTTTAAACGGTAGAGGTAGACAATATTATGTAAATATTTATTGAGCATACAGGTAGTACCAATTTAGTTAATTCTAGAACATTTTGTTAGGAAACTGCATCAGGCCAGTTATATTATAAGAGGGTTTGAAGAAACTGAAACTTACTGGAGTAAAGACTCATGATATATATAGTTGTCGGTGATTGTGATTTTTTTCACAAGAATTTCTAAAATTGAAATGATAACATATGGTTTGATTGCCAAGCACCGCACATAATTATGCATATTTGTCCATACATTAGGTGAACCGCTTTTTAAATATCAACGTTTTATCAATTCATTCCAGAGTATTTTTACATAATGAGAACACTTTTCTTGAAAGAGCTATGGGCTACAATTTTTATCATTGTTTTACAAATAATAATAGATAGTTCGATGCTGAAAATGAAAATGTTCTATTTGCAGATGTTCTTATCTTTAATTACATCGTCGTTGTTTATCAACAACATTGTTTCATAGAATTCGTCTTTTTTCATAGAGCGAAGAATGATGTTTCTCACTTTGGTAACATCAAGTATATATAATATATATAACCAACGGGAAGTTTCAGTCAGATTTTTCTATATATCCTCAAAAAGGGACGCCGATGACGGCGTAGGATATTGCGTTCTGAATGCAAACAATTTTAATTTATTGATGCTGACTCGATTTTCTTTGATAATTTAATAAGATAAGCGTATTCAACTGCTAATCAGTGATGAAAGAATTTTATCATTTTACAAAGTTTTCCCAAAGACTTAGTGTATTCTATGACTTCTTAAGCTTTAGATACGAAAGATACATAAAAATACAAAACACACACACGTAATTTTCAATCATATTAGAAAATTCATTATGATATTTACCGTTGGCCTTTCAAAAGTGATATCTAAAATGGCAAGTTTTGTGTATGATATATTTTGACTGATGTTCAGCTGATGCGTATGAAACAAGCCGTTTAACGGTAAAAAAAAACACAAGTGTCAACATTCAAAATTAGTTTAGATTAACTTAACCATAACATCGTTATCTTTCATGCAACTTGACAATGTCGCTGTCTATATCTACATCATTCGTCTGTTAGTTGGTGAACTGTGAGCAATACGAGAAAACAAACACAATAAACATTCTGCAATGATACTCGTATTTTTATCCAACAAATGTGTTTATGAAAACCACTGTGAAAGTTGGTGAAATTGCCGATTTAAAAAGTCCAAAAAGCCTATCAAACTTTAAAGCAAATTGTTTCATTTAATTCAGATTAACACCGACGTGCAGTTTCATTTAATGAGTAATAAATCTGCTTCAGTTTTGACGGGAACATTTGTTGCTTCCTAAATGGAAACATGTAAAAGGACGGCACCATGCGAACTGATATAAAATAGAATGCATTTAACTACAGGATAACCGGACTAAAGTGTATACTCAAGAACACAACGAGTACAAAAAATAATCTTAACAGATATATGATCCGGTAATAGTTCGGTCTAATTAAGACTTAGCTTATATTGAACATTAAATGTGGATTCGCGTGGATAAATGTGAAATGAATATAAATGTAAGTTTACAATATTCATCAGATAGCAACAAATATTTTAATCCAACTCCAACTTTCTTTCGTATTGGCGCCGCCTTTGTCCCTATCAATAGACGTTACAGTTATCAATCAATTATACATAATAAGCATTTGACTTTTTCAAAACTAACTAGGTATAATGAAATTCAGTTTACAGCATTCAATACATCAAACTTAATATCAACACTAAGTATCTAATGGAACTCCAAGTTTGCAATCTAAAAGCTATTTAATTAATTGATATTTTGCACTTACAAAATTACACATATATTCGCAGTGGCAAAAAATTACATAGTTTTCACTAATTCAAATGTACTATTTCTTTCATAAATATATGATATTTGGATACAATATTTAGAGTAATTAATGGCTAATAGTGTAAGCATTTATGATTTCGAAAATATTGATATTTAGGGGATTGGTAGCAAATGAAACATATTTCTGACACAACTTAAACATTTGAGGAAAACAATAAGTATACAATGGTAATGCTCATTTCTATTTTACGTAGAATTAAACAACACAGCTTTGATAAATATGACATCCTCTAAGCCACCTAAACAAACAAATCACCAAACATTCCCAGAGGGTTTGGTAGAAAATGACATTATCAACAGGGACTTTGGTATTGATAGGCACACAATACACAACCGCACGCTATAAGTTTGCATTATGTATAATAGCTTTTTCTGACAAAGATGACAAGAGTAATTTTTTTAAGGTTTTACTTACGTGTTCTATTAATGATTACATGTACAGTCTCTACCGTTATACCACTGCAATATTGCATTTTTATAATGTTATTATATGATAATTATAGGAGGTAACATATGTGATCCAGTTGTATCAATAATATGAAAACGTGTTTGGATTTTTGTCATGAAAAAATATGCATCAGGTAAAGTAAGGTAGGGTATCAAATGTTCCCAATGTAACTTTCCTGTATTACACTTTTATCATAACGTAATTAAAACATTACAAACAAATAGATACCCTGTATCTATACAGTATGAGCCGGAAGCAAAATAAAGGACTATTCATGATCCTACATCGTCCAACCAACAGCCATTTTGGGACTTTAAGTCCACATTAAGAAATATTTTATGGCTGAGTTTTTCATTACGGTTTTGCAAGATTTTACACTTTTTTTCTTCATTTGTTTTCGAAATATTGCTGTATAAATTTCAAATGCTTATATCGTTTACACATTTATCATACTTTTTTAAGTTTGCAGTAAGTAATGTGTGAATAACGTTTCGGTTGGGCCATTAATTTCCATCGAAGCATAACATAAAGTGATCACTCTTACCACTCGGCCAGCGGGATCTGTAATACAGGAACACTGTATGTGACTCAGATAAGTAATAAAGGAATTAATATCAAATATAGAAAAATACTTGTATATAAGATGGACACCGTAACATTGATTCTCTCTCTCTCTCTCTCTCTCTTTAGCATGACTGAAAATAGAATGCTACTTTTCCGTGAACACGTTGTAAATCACATTGAATACAATATCATAATTGTGTTTTCATTTCTGGGAAAACACGTTATAAAATACACGATCTTGTGTTTCAAATAGATAATCAAAACAATTAATTCTAAAGAACGATTTTATTTCACTTTATGTCTTGCAAGTTTCAGAGTAACGGCTCGGAAAAGAGACAACCATGAAAAGACGAATGCTTTTGATGTCCATTTCTTCCATTAATCCTGCCAGCCAATTAAAACAGCAAAGAAAACATGCTGTAAATGAGAGACACTGCATACAACATTGTGAAAGACGAGGATTCTAGAATACCAGACGTGTATCACGAACACATGCAGATTTGTACGTTCGGTGTAAGCACTCAAATGTTAGCCTTTCAGACGGCTCATTCTAGATATCTCTTTTTCTGCATCACATAAGATTATTTTCCAAGAACAGCGATGGTAAAAGAATGATTTAAACAGACACTCAAAATTAGAGGCAAGCTTAATTCTAAATCGGCTTTCACTTGATTGATTCCTCAATGTCCTCACTATAGTTTTGTAATAAAACTGTAAAACAATTTGAAATGTGTAATCAATCAGTATCATCATGACCCAAAAAAAGAAATTTTCATTTCCTCGGAAATTCTTGAAGCCAACATGTGTTTATTTAGCTTGTTTAATGCTTTGTTGTGGATTTATATGGAAATATCAGTGAATTGAAAATAGAAATATTCCAATTACCATTTTGAACATTTAAATTGATTTCCAACTTAAAATTAAACTTATGAAAGAATACTTAAAAGGAATAATTATTAATTATACGCTTTCTTTGTGTTCATGTATTTGATCTTTTTAGACCAAATACCAAGTCGGGGCTCCCCACAGGGTAAAAATTATAGTTTATTCATTTAAAATGCGTAAATTATGACAAAAATGCATAAAAGAAAAAGAAAAAAAGAATGCTGGTTCGTTTGTAATAGTCAGTTGCCCATTTTGAATTGTTCGGAATGTGAGCTTTTACTGTATGTCAAGTTTCGGCAGCAAACGAATCCCTCAAATATTTGTACATATGAAAAGAAGTGTTAATCATATTGGTCATACATATATTAACAAATGTAATATATTTTGAATATTAGATAACAATTTTGGTGTCTTTTGGTGTGTATGAGCAATACGTTTTCGACTTCAGATATGAGAGTTCTGATAGATGACATTTGATGAGCATAGATGACAGTCTTTCAATAAATCTCTGGGCGGGTAGTACTAGTTCAGTCAGGTAACTGTCGATGTGGTATAGTACGGATTAAAACCGTCTCTTTATAGATCTTGGAATTAATTAATTTTAAATGAGAAAATAGGGCGAATTGGCCCGTAGTCTATTCATATTCAAACGATTAAAACAATACATCATTCATTTTTTATTTTTGTATATCAGAATTTTTATTACAGATAAAGTTGCGTATATTCATATATTAAAGTATGTAAAGAGCTTCGTGTAATTTCTTGGGGCAAATTTAGATCTAATATACTCCTGATGTCTATTTTTTCTGTCTAGTACGTACTTGTATACATATCCAATGACGTTAAGCCTTAACCGAATCATTTTAGTTATCCCAGCCGTCTCCATATTCTGTTAACAATAACAAATAAAGTCTCGAGGCCAAATTTAGATGAAGAATAGAGATATTTCAGCACAAAGCGTAAAGTCAATGTTATTTATTTCTTATATCCTCTAAGGAAGACTTCGGTTTGTTTTTCCAATGCCACCATGTTGCTCCTGTGGTTAGCGTTCTTTCCGAGGTCGCAATATACTTAATACGTAAATACTTTGTCACATGCCACTTGTCTATCGATACCTTTCCACTGATGCTGCATTAATAGATTTATTGATTATGACTGACTTGGCATCGGTGATATGTTAAACTCAAGATTCTTTTAACATAATAAGTACATGTATTTTTAAATAGGAAATTATCAATATGTTCTTTGGCAATCTCATTAAAATCATATCCTAATTTGCACTCCTCTACTATCCGCGATTAGGATCTGACATCGCATTAGGGGTCACGTCAGTTTGACCTTTTAAGTAATTTATATGCATAAACAATTGCTCGATTTTAAACCAATTAAATAGCGCGTTTCAAACTGACTTCGGTAAAACATTTGTCACAGGGTGAGAAAATAAATGTGCAGCTTGACCGGAACTCAAACCCGGGGCCTTTTGCTTACAGGGCAAAAGCTCTACCGAATTAGCTACCCGGCCACCTAGACACCTTTCTACCCTATTGTGAGATTGATGCGGTTACTTCCCCCTGATATACCGAACGATTCTGTAGCCGGCGATTTGATTGGCTTATACAAAGATCAATCTGAGACGACCCTGTATACGATGTGGTCAGATCCAGTTAGCATAATGACTCTGATTTTAATGAGATTGGTCCGTTGGTTAACAGTATATGTGCCCACATGATAGGGGGTAAGGTACGGATAATTGTACGATGCTTGAAGAGAATGAACGGACGGGCACCAGTTAATATATTTTCACTAGCCTGGATGACTTCCTTAGTTTAACCCCATTACTTGCCGTATATACTGACTGATTACTTAGAATTCTCGAAAGTTACACATCATTTCAAAGACTCATTTCGTTAAATCTAGTACAGAACTTGGGTGAGTGAATTTTAATTTTATATGTTAAGATTTCCACCAACAATGCTAAGCACAGGGTAAAACTGAGAAATTGAGATATCGGGTCATTTTTACTTTGATTACCAAAGAATTTACAAAATGTAGTAATTTAGTATCTGTATGTTTATTTTGTTTTAACGTCCTTGTTGCTTCAGTCAATTTGGTCTTTTCCTACACGAGTCTCTTCAGTGCTATACCACACCGTAGACAAGTAGCAGGATACGACATACAGGAACATGATCCTAATACAGAATAATAGTACTGGAACTTACTGTACAGCAAGGAGACTATTTCATACAATTTCGAAAACTTTGAATCCACGATCTTACGGTAATCGGCCGAACGCTACAACTACTCAGAAATCTGAAAACAGCAGTTTCTTACTTTTGTATACTCTTGAACAGCTGCTCAAACACTTCTGTTAATATTATAGCTTAATGGTAGTATATAACACAATTTTTTTCAGAGGAGGTCATTTAAACAAAGCCTCAATGTAATGTTTCCTAATTACTAAGCTGGGAATCCACTGTGCTCTCCCGTGAAGATAAATTCATTTATTAAGCAAGATGTGTAAACATACTCCAAAGTAATTAGTTTAAGGAAACGAAACAGTGCATTATTTCAGACCTTATTTTGTTAACGTTCTCCATTTCAGACACTCTTATAAAGAAAACATTATAAAGGTCTTCATTGTAATCCGGCAGGACTCTTTATTGTTACATTCGTTATAGGGTAAACACTATTACAGAAACATTATTCTATAATATTTGCTGTCAATTGATTTTCTTAATGGCGGTTTAGGGAAACCCTCGATATAAACGTTCTAGGCGAAGTGTTAGAACTGTCCCAGGGACGAACTAAGAACGTATCATTAAGCCGATGCGAAAGACAGTTTCCTCGACATTTTTGCATTGGTGACTGACTTAATAATAATTATAATTATTAGATTCAATTAAATATGGTCGTCACTAAAAACCTCTTGAGTTGCCTCGCTGTAACTTATTAAACTGTGTCATTTCATACCATATACATGATATTGTTACAAGCGCAAAACTTTCTCTTTCGTATTGATATTGTGATATCTTTTCTACGTATATTTTTATCGTAAAATTTTATATGAAAAACATTTTAAAGATAAATCATGATCTACAAATATATTTTATTTTTTGAATTATTTTTAAATTTCAAACCCAGCTAGGCAAATTTCACATTAATCAAACAAATATATTGGATTTTTCAGCGCTTGAAGACAACGCGAATACTTTACAAGAGGGACATAATGTGTTTTGCAAGATTAGAAAATTATTTGACGCTGGTGCTCCAGAAATTGAGACATATCTGATTGATTATATTGATATAGTTAGCTTGCATATCACGCTATGTTTTCACAGTAGAAATAATTAGAGTTAGACAGTAGTTTGTTCTTGTTGGCCTTGGTCAATAAGTCACAGAAAAGGATGCTAAATAAATGCAATTTCTACAAATTAAAATGCAATACATGTAAACGATCTGAGTTATATATCAGGCTATCGTCGAATGACCTACGGCTAATGATTACGCTTCCTCGTGCATCTTTTCTTTTCACTACCGTTTCGTCGTTAAGATATAGAAGTACAACAGGATAACCTTGTCCTTCCTGGCGTCAATCAATCCGGACATTCGGATAATATTTCCGTTTCAAGGTAGAAGATTAAAACACACACACATTTGCAGTCATCTATTCTCTCCCACCCCAATTTTATCTTTACATAAAAATATCAAAATCGTGTTCGTCATATTGATCGGATTACGTATTTTCATGCTTAGCACGTAAAAATGATAGTTGAATCCCACGGAGTGATGAATGAAGAATAACGAAACGCATTGACTGTAGGATTGGGACAGCGCTGGATGTCTCGCCAATTTACATAAGAACAAAAAAGTAAAGATTTACAAAAGCCTTGACGCTGTCCAAAGATGTTGATGGTAGATAAAAAAAAATACAACATGTGGCTTAGAATGAATTACTTTCCGATACAGCTAGAGTTTCCTGCGTATCGTGTACAATATACATTGCATTTAAATACTGCTATGAAATTGTGGCTCTTGCTCTTATTCCCAACACAGAAAGTTTCGAAACTATCACAAGACAAAGCATCTGTGAAAGGGGTTTGCAGGACAAGAACCCCATGGCACGGCTTTTGTGTTTCATTCGGTCCTGGTTAAGACTCATAATATAAATTTATACTCTACTAAAAGAACACTTTAGAGCGACATTGATAACATGTGTAGATCAAACGACGGTACTTTAGAAGACTATTGACAGCTACTGCTTCTAAAATGCGTCTCATACACTTGGTTAATAGAAGAATGCTTAAGGATGTGCGACATATGAAATCAGTGTTTTTATTTGAACATGAATTTCCTAACCTGCTAAATGAAACTGTAAACCTCTGATATCAAGATACTTATATGTATCCTAGTCAACATATCGTAAATTGTTGTCATTTGTTTGCATGTGCTTAACGTTCTTTCGAAAGTACACGAGATTGATACCACGCATGATTAGACATGATGTCAAATACAATCATCTTAACATTTGGTCAGTCAGTTCAGAAGCTGTAGCCGACGCTCTAGTTACTCAGTCATGGGGACAAGCTATACAATATGCTAACATATCGGTGATACACCATATTTTATATGCATGGTCTTTCATTGATAACTACATGTAATCATATTATAAGATCTGGGAATAACGTATGAACATGACTGAAAGGCTGTCCCCATTTTAAAACTTGCTTGCCACAGATTCCGGAAATATCCTTATTTATTTATTTAATTACTAATAAATTATATGTATATTTGCATGCATGCATACTTATCTCCAGTTGGGTTAACATTCCCATATACTTGGTACACTGCCCTGGTGTAGCAGTATCTTTTCTAACGGGATTGTTGGTCCCTCTTGTAGTATGGCTCGCTCTAGATCCCTCCGCTGGACCTGACTAATAGACACATAAAATAATGAGTAAACTGCAACTTACAGTTAACAGAAATGTCTATGAAAACGATTAAGAATTTCTCCTGTGTTAAAAGTTGTCTGTGATATTATTTGACGTTCACTGCGGTGTGAGGGGGTAGTGCTGCATAATGAAGTATTATTCTAGCTCTGCCCATGAATAATATTTACATCTGCTAATATTGGCTTGTTTCTGCTGTAAAAGGAATGTGCATTTAATTAATTAACCATCTTTACAAATCCATTCCTGATTAACTCCCTCATGAACTATATCATGGAAAGCGTATGTGGCAGAGCATTCCCTTCGGAAATTCGTCGAATTAGTTTCTCTCCTAAATTGGAAATGCTTCTGTAGAAATGTTATTTGCTGAGCTCTGAAAAACGCAACATTTATTCATGGCTTAGATGAAAATGCATTATTTCGAGAGTGTTTTTCTTGAGGAATTTTAAAACAGCAAACTCTAAATTCTAAAATCTATTTAAAAAGAACTTGCAATTCCTTTCAAAATTAGAATACTTTAGGGGGGAGAGCAATCTAATTAAAATAATATTCTCAAAGCGGCTT
>CM037779.1:12831345-12881345 GCA_021229015.1 Solen grandis
ACCATCTCAGAGATCATGTGCTCCATCTAGATTGGAAGAATAAGGTAGCTGAAGAACTTGATTACGCTACTTAAACGTGGTTTACTTTAAGTCCCACTTAAGAAGTATGCTTTGCTTTCTAATAGACAATAACAGTTTGCAGGCGCGTAGCTGGACAGAAAATGATGTGCAAACCCGCATTGTGAATGCCCCCGGAAGATTGTGAAATCCTAGAATGGAAATGCTGACGTCTGGTGCCTTTTTGAATCCTGTACTTGTATGAATATACTGAAACATAATTGTTTGTTAGCGTGTGGTTTATTTTAGTTTTCCATGAATTACTGCTGTTACCTGAAACAAAGTCAACTATTGATAAGAATAAAAGTAAAGTCGGGAGTTTAATGTGCAAGCCCGGGCTTTTGGGCGTAAAGGCAGCTACGTGCTTAGTTTGAAACAGAACCATATTCTTACCCTTCAAGAATTTCGAAATCAATTTTTACTGCGAATATAAATTTTGAAGAAAAAAATACATTACTATAGAATAGTGCGTTGAAATGTGAACAAAACTATTTTAATGCGAGATTGCTATGAACAAAAAGGCAAAATTGATCAACTTTACAAAATAGAAAATACACTAAAAACATTACTATGAGGTTTATTTTATATCCTTGTTTGTCGGCATTGCCAGAGGGTAGAAACGGTTACTGCAAAAAGATAAAAACGAAAATTTGAGGATGGCTTTACTTGATAATACTTACCGGATTTGGAATAAAGACACACTCATTAATTATTTTGGAAGTTGTTTCGCAACTGATACTTTAAAATGAGCATCATATCTGTCCATAACCCCTTTATTGTAATTTGTTTCCAGACTTTCCTATTTTGTTGTGAAAAAAGCAGCAGAACACACAGAATACCGTTTATGATAAATCAATAACTAATCTACTTCTAACAGATATTAAAACCCATCCTCACTTGAGACGTAATTTTGTTTTATAGCTGAAAGCTTTTGAAACTTTATTTTCTAGTAATGTACAGACATTTGGGAAGAATCTCCTCCATCAAAACACAATACAATGTACTTATATTAGAACATTTTATACATACCATGTTTAACTTGAAGCTTAACACATCAGGAGTGTATGATCGCTATGCAAATTAAGCAACTAGTCAACGTACGAAAGGTTTTCTAAATTGAGCTTGTACTAAGAAGTGAAAGTAAGCCATCTTAAAAAATCGCGGTTTATATCCATCATATATATTACATCTATTTATTGTTTTACGTTATTTGGTTTCAGCCTTTGGTATTACATGATTAACCAAGTTTTCATGAATAGGTTACGTGTAATATATAGTGTTTACATAATAATATGGCCTAAAAGTACTAAAATATGACATTCAGGAACAGATAACTCAAAAAGTAGAACGGTGATCCCCATTTTTTTTCCATAAAAATGTTTCTTTTATGATTTTCTATAATCATGCAAAGTTTGAATATGTTCTATTGAACAGTTTAAATTTTCATTCTTTGTCTGTATAGAAAATGTAGTAAAATGTCACATATGCCCTTAAGGTTTTAGAAGCCTTATGGCAAGATTTGAGAATTGGAAAAAAACTTGTGCTGAACATGAACTTCATGTATTGACAGACTTAATGTAAATTCATTTAGACTTTAACCGTCTGATAAATTTTTAATGTTTTTTTTTCTTTTTGTAATTTTTCAAATTTCTAAAAATCCAGCAAATTGTTCCGATACCTCAGTCATAAAATCGCCATTATTTTTCACCAATTTTGTCAGAAAAATAAAAATCAAGACATCAATGGGTCCGTAATTATATGTAGAATAAATAGATTAACATTAGACAGACACTGTTTGCTTTTACTCATGTTTATTGCCAATGGAACATTAATGTTTTCATTTGGCCGACTTCAATTTTTGACATTTTCAACAATAGCTGCAAACTTTAAAAAAAAAATCGTAAAAAATATTAGTCAAGCTAATTTTAAAAAGTAATATAATAATTTTCCATGACTTATCATAAACACCATATAACAATATTGGAAAGGTTTACCGTCCGGTTTTTCAGTAAAGCCTCACTATTTTATACAACCATAACACTGGCAAGAATCTAAATTTCAATACAAGTACAAGGTGCATTTTACATACGCACATGATTTGCTTTTGAAAGAAGAATTATACACAAACTACAAATTGAAAGCACATGTACATTATCCTCTATATTAAAATTAGACAAAATAAGGCAAATGTGATATGTATTTGGAAAACCTGGGGAAATGACTTCGTTTTAAGAATGAACTGTTCTGAAACTGAGCAAAGATTTCTCATGCCCTATCAAACTTAAAAATATAGAATGTATTTCCAAATGGGAAGTAGTTTACTTAAAGGAGAAACATAAAATCCTATCCTAACATTTCCAATAAATAAATCAAACAGTCAAAAATAAATACGTCAACGTATAATATTCTATGATGATGCCCGTAGCCGCGAAGTAAAAGTTCGGGATGGGCAGTATATCGCAGTATTTTAATAACTGCTATATTAATTCTACAATATAAAATGATTATATGAGTTTCAGTTACCACAACATATCTGTTTCTATAAGCTGAGTATATTATTGAAGATTTAACAAAATCTGTTAGACCATGTGAATACATACGGGGCGCCATTTAGACAAGTTATAAATAATCTCCATGAAAAATTTAAGGATATGTATTGGACAATTCTTTATATTTAGAATAAGTCAGCGGGTATAAAAGCTATAGTCTAATTTATTTATAACACCCCTCAAATCATCAAAAGTCAGTATTTTTACGTTTTTGTACCGATCATGATATTTATTTTTTGTCACGGAAATGCTTCCGACATTGAATACGAACATTACCGATTATCGCCGAATGTCACGTAATGTGTCGAAATTAGCCGAGCGTCATTAGGCTTCTAAAACCTTAACTATCGATTGTATTTTGATACTTGCTAAGCATGAGGTTTATGTCTCATCGACAGCAATATGGCTACCACCGCTTTTGATTGGTTATTAAAGCTTGTGGTAGGTCGGTTGTCTCTGTGCACCCGGGGTCTTCTTTCCCATATAATTAGACATTTTATGACTGAAACACTGCTGTGGCAAAGATTTTTCTTGGGTATTCAATTATGTCGATCCAAAGGGACAGAATCAGAGTCAGTTTTCTGACTTATGTATGATGAAATTATTTTCTTTTTAAACCCTTGCGGCTTGAATTGATCATTATTTGGCACAGATGTGCCTTGGTAAAACTCTAGCAAGACTGTTCAAATTATTCGATTCCGTTTAACTTATATAGCGTCAAAAGTCAGTGAATGTGGGTTTTTTATCTTTCTTTCTTTGTTGTTGTTAATGACGTATGTTCTTTTTTTTTTCTTTTCTTTTTGTTGTTGTTGTTTTGTTTTGTTTTTTATCAAATGGACATTTTAACCTATATCTTAATTATATGGGATACAGAGACGTTTACTTAACCTCCATAAAGAAAATCAGTTGTCAACAAATCAAATAGAGTACTGTGTTTGTAATGGTATTTTCCCTATGATAATGAAGAACCCTGACACTTATATCACGCTGGAGTTCCTAATTCCGGAGATGTATTTGTTTACCACGGATATCTTAGAGGGTGTGATAATGCAAATATATGTACCTTGTGTTTTATTACTCGTGAAATACTTAAGACGTAGGCAGACATACCAATCGATATCAAGCAAGTGCAGTATCATTAAGCCTCTTTCATGGATACCTAGAATATAGTTAGAATGGCCGGAAACGACCTTGTAACCAACATGAAAATTCCGATAATTATGGATTACTAGGTCAACACCTTGAAAAGTTATTTAACGCAAGTGTGTAAACTTAAAAGATGGAATTTTTCTACATGTTATGTCAAATAATTAAATATTTATTCTAGAAAAACTGTAGTAATTGAACCCACCAGAATTCGAATGTATACCTCTTTACACTGCTAATTATAAATAGTGTAATTGTTGTGAGTGAAAATTTATTAATATTATCATTATTAGCTGTATCATTTTTGTTTGCCATCTTTAATAAATGTCTCATTCCAGTTTGTGTGAATATAAAGTTAAAAAAAACAACAACGAACGACCCATCTCAGTAAATCAATATTGGGCCTTTTATCGAGTTGACATATTCATGGCTGATTTATAATCCGTTCTTGAAACGATTTCATGTAATTAGAAACGAGAAGAATATATTTCTATTTATTTCTCAAACGTATAGAGAAGAAATATTTTCGAATATTTCACCGAGTAAACTTTTCAAGATTACATTGTAAACTAGCATCGCGTGGATGAATAATACATCATATGTTGTTGTTGTTGTTTACGACAAAAGAGACAAGAAAAAAACAGTTTATCTTAAAAGATGATTTATTGTGTCCTTAATTTTGCGCCAAACAAACAAACTGTTCGAAATAATCGTGCACAAACGAATGTTGCAAGCTCTCAAAATATGTCGACAAGAGAAAGGAGCCATCTTTGTATAGAACCACTATAACAGACTTATATGAATGTAGAAATAGATAAGCGGATATACCTTACTGGCATCTGTTAAGAAGGAGATGTTCATGTTGAACAAACTTGTAATTATTCTCCCACACCCCCTCTTACATTTAAAATTGATGTGTTAATCCCTACACTTCGTGCAAATTATCTGCATGTAATTGCTTCCGTTTTACAACCACATTGGAGTACGCCTGATATGTCTTCAAGTATGCTAGATTACAAGGAAAAATCTAATGATTGGTAAAGTTTATAGTTTCATGATTAAGGCACACGCGTCGGGGCGATAATTTCTTGATTTAAGTGCCATTGTTTAGTGGGAAGCAGCTTGAAATATTCCGCTACATGAACGAAATACGAATGTACGTTCACAACTCAGAAATACTAACTGAAATAAAACCTAACCTATTAAACTTTAAGTATTTGCAGCGAAGAAGGGCATCTTTTATAATAAAAATTGAATGGCATCATGCTGATATTGCCTCAATTTTTAATATGATGTACATGTAATTCATTAACCATGAAATGCTACTCTATTACTCCTCCTTGAATTTGCAATGACATTCTCATTAAGGCATAGGTCACAGTATAGATTCTGAACATTTTCGCCAGGAAGCTTTTATTGCATGTAAAATATAACTCTTAACTGCAATCGACGGGATCGTTCAAAGCATGAAGGCAGTTAACAGCTGTGGTAACTTTAAATTTATCTTTCTCTGACGTCTGTGGCAAAATATTAATATGTTTGGATAAAAGGATACATCTAGGGGGAACAGCCGTAACTAATATTTTAGAAGTAATGTTGCAATAAAATATGTTTAAACTAAAGGATAAATCATCAATTCTTTCATAATATTTATATTAAATTTAAAATACTTGAAATGCATCTATATCTAATAACATACATATGCGGCGTTCTTTTTTACATACTTTCAAAAGTGCCGAATTTATTTTATAATAAAAATTACCGTTTTCAAACTGAAATGATATGCACTTTCACCAGACACCGACTTACACTTTAAATGAACATAATTATTGTTTTTGGAAATATACCGTCGTCAAAACAGTATTTTAGTCATATACTCGTAGCTACATTAAGTTACAGATCGGCTAGGTCCCAAAGGCACTTGGGAATAACTGCTGACCGACCGCAGGACAATAAAATACTTATTTCGATCCCATACCGGTAAGGGTCTGAACTTGCTATTTGTTATTATATAAGTGCTCGTTAACATAGTGCTAGTTGGCATGGCATGTGCTGATAAACGTAGAGGCGACATGCATGACAACCCTAATGCAACGGAATGTCAAAATTATAGTTATAATTACTGTCACTGGTCTGTATAACGGACGTAATTTGAATACAATGTAAAATATGTTGCCGCAATTGTATGCCATAGACTAAAGATATAAGATAATATTAATTGTTCTCGTCTAGCTAAATATGATAAATAGTGTCACTGTCATTGTATGATGCACAAGTATGTGAAGAATGTTTTTTTTTACTTGGCGTTTATCTCATTCTCATACTCTTTTATTCAGTTACTCTTAGAAACGATACAAGCAGATGATATCAAGCAGTCATGAGTATATCAATCAAATAATCACAAACGTGCTTCACTGAATGAATATACAGACTCATTGAAACTTATTTCAATGTTATATCGGACCATCTGACGATTGACATACATGGAATTCGTGCAGATTTCAGGGCCGGATCCAGAAATTTTCAACTGGGCACACAATCTGATTGTGATGTCAGTACTATGAGGGTCCTGGGGCATGCTCCCCCTGAAAAAAAGTTTCTAGTGTGATGGAGATGCATTCTGAAGGGTATCTGGTGAGGAAATTTGAGGTTTTTTTAAGGCAGTCACACACATCCATAAATAAGCAAAATTACTAGAAACTGGGGGTTATGGGTTCGAATCCCAGTAGTTAAATTCTTTTGTTGGTCGTTATATCTGTATCACTCAGATCAGGTTTAGAAAGAAAAAAATATATATATTTTTTATTTTCATAATTTGTATAGGTATTTATTGGATAAATTATGCTAGTAAATTTAATAACAAATATTGTACATGGTATATTGAGGACTAAAATAATCAAAACCACTCCGTAAAAGTCTTTTTGATCTACTTCGTGGAAATTTGGGTTTACTTTGAAATATGTCTCTCAGTTATACAGATTTAAGCGATAGGGCCTATTTTGATTTTAACAAAAATAGGCTAAACAAACAAACCAAAGTAAACCAAAAAAAAGACGTTAGTCCCGTTTGTAAAATGGATTTTTGGTATGGTAAGAATATATTTCATATTTCAAGTTTTTTTATTTGGAACAATCATGGTTTATTTGCCGAATGCCATTGTTTGTTTATGATCAATTATCAATAGTAGTGGCGATAAATTTTGTTTAGATTTTGCAAAGGGGTGCACTTTTAGGTATACAACACAATATTATTTATTTTTTAATTCTTCATAGTGACCATTCGGGTGAGACTCCCTTAAAGTTAGATAGTAAATATTGAAACTTAAAGCAATGGATCTAAGTCTTGAGTGATATAATAATATTGCTTTGGTCGAAAATTTTACTTTAGCGTATAGCTGTGCAGAGTCGTGTTTTTTAACCAATAAAAATGTCCATGTTTTATATGGTTCTACCTACAATCTTTTATGCAGTACACTGAAAGGCTAGCTTGCGGTGGAGAACTTTGTAATGCTAAAATTTAATTTCAATATACCTATACAAATAAATAAATGAAATGAAAAAGAAAAGAAAATATCATACATACATAAAAGTAATTGATAAGGTTGTTTTTCCTTGGCACAATGCAGTAATGAAGTATTACATTTATATTTTGTGCTCTACTCAAAAACAACAACAACAACATTATTGGGTTATATTCTTATTAGATTTAAAATACATTGATTAAACTATTCTTGTGCATTTGATTTTTCAATTTTGCTTCTTTTTCATTTAAATACATACTTAGGTAAATCTAAAAAAAAAATGTAGGAGAGAGAGTGGGGCAATTTTAACGAAAATATGTATGAATATATGAAAAGATGTTTCTTAAATAAAACAAAATAAATACCCGACTTAGCCGATAAGTACATTAAAACAACCTGTTAGACTTTGAATTACGTATGCGACAATCAGGTGCTTAATTGTTATATACACAGTATACAGCTGAAAGTGCCTGACTGACTCAGAATAAAGCAGTCACGTCACCTAGTGATGTTGCCAGGTGACATGCTCTATCAGTAGGGGGTCTCGGAAACAGCAAGGGCCTGATGACAGGTCGGGTGAGGAGCAAAGGGCTCACAATGGGGATTTCTACTAAAGAACACATAAATTAACCAAAATCACGACAGTATCATCAAAATATAGCCTTGAAAATTGTATGACCAAGCCAGATGGGGGCGGTGAATCCGGGCCTGGATTTTTATGAACATATGGCACCTTACATTCGCTAATGTTCATAAAATATATAACTTGATTTTGTTTTTGTTTTGTCTTTTAAAATTCAAAATATAACATGTTGTATTAATGTACTTGTTTGGGTTATATTGTTAGTTTGGTGGTAATAGCTAGCCCGTGTTACACGCAATGGTGATGGCCATAGAAAAAAAATAAATGAATAACCATTTGTAATTGCGCCCCAAATATCGGCATTGATGAAACAGACAAACCTATGGCACATGCAAATAGCCGTTCATGTTTTGTTCAAATATAAAAAAAATCCATATATCACTTGTTCATTGATGCTGATTTTATGGTCAGTATACAATACTATTATATGTTTTTGTTTTACATATTTATTGGGTTCAAACAAACAAGTAGGGACAGGTTCACATATTTACAATCATCCCAACACAAGAGGTTAAGAAGACACTCATTAATGAAATAATTTAAAAATAAAAAAAAACATACGCAATATAGGGTCTTTATGATTTATTAAGGACTGGAAAGGACATTTCTCAGGACGGAAGTAATTCAATTAATGAAAAAAGATCATCTTTCCAAATATTTCGGTAAATATTGCCTATATAACGAAAAATAAAAATAATGCTCCAGCGTTTATGTTTGTACTGCCGCAATATTTTTTAAATGTATTTTTCCCATTCATAATGGCAATTTTTTGCAAGGAATGGCTTTATTTATCTACGAGAATTTAAGTATAAGCATATATCCCGGTCCCGGTTGCCGAATGGTTAGAGCGTCCGCCCTGGGATCGAGAGTTTGTGGGTTCGATCCCCGACCGCGACATACCAAAGTCGTAAAAAATAGTACTGGTATTGATCTCTTGCTTGACGCTCAGCATATAAAGGTATTTCCAGTACTGGTTTACTCGGTCTCAGAATAATGTAACTGGGTGTTTACGGCGTGATGCTGCAGTGTGGCAGCACTACATCTGTCTCAAACAGATGTGATCTGCAAATGGCTGAAATACTGTCGCTGGAACGTTAAACCCAACAATAAAAAAAACTAGCATATATTTATTTTATGAGATTATTTTCTATAAGAAAACAACGTGTTTATACACTGCAAATCATTTCAGCACCTTTATTTAATTAGAAATCTAGTTTCATCATTATGGCTATATTTCATTCCAACATGTTTTCATTTTAACATCATAATACATTATTCACGTTATTCAAGTTAATTACGATAGATAAATTGATCGATATGAATTGAAAAACGAATGTAAATAAATCGATCGTATCTATCTGAAAACAAAAATAAAAGGAATAAAAAGTCATTAAAGAACTGTTCCAACAAGGCACCAACTTTGACATAAAAACCAAATGCAAACTATTATGGTTAACGTACTTTATTTTTATACTGTGAATTTCATTTTTCATATCAACTATAAATATACTGAGTTTTTCTTCAATTTATTGCTTATAAAACCAAATAAAATATGTATGTCTCTCATAAGACCGCAGATATCTTATAAATGATACTGTCTGTTAAGTGCCTGCAGGCGTCTGCAAGGTGTTAAGCGTCTCAGAGAGATCTCGTTCAAATCCCGTTCACCTGTTGTTGTTTTAGTTGTGTGTGACATAGTCACTCACAACTATAGTACCTACATTCTGAGGGTCCATTTCTCTACATTTAAAACAGAATAACCTTTTAATTTTGTATGAAGGATCGAGCTATTGAACAGAATTCTACAACACAGGTATGCTGAGATTCAGCCAAAGTGTTGAAAACTCAATTTTGCGTGAAAAATACATTGTTACGGGAAACAATATAATTGTATGTAGCATAAAAGCACAAAGAACTATTTTCCCTATGATGTTGCTAACTTTCACTTTACCATATGGAGGAGTATAGTTTCTTTCGATGCAAAGGTGGCTCGTGCCTGAATTTGGATGGTAGATTTGCAGTTTTTGGTTATAACTTACTAATAATCACATCAGTTTATCTCAGATACATCGAGATACCTCCGGGGGTTATTTGTTGCTCTATGGAATGGCTGATGCCTATATATATCTGCTATCAGAAGTTACTAAGGACACAGTATGAAGCCACTGATTTGCATCTATAAATAGAAACTGTGCCATCCCTCGGTAGTACAAATCAAAGCGCTGATGGTGCTAAGAGAGCAGTATTGTCGCATTTCTTTTGTTTAATAAACGGGGGTCAAGTTTTCGCGCAATGCCAATAACCCCACTTTTATGTCGCGTAAACATGGTCATTACAAAAAATTAAAGATGAATGCACCATTTGTTTCATCAGACTGTTAACAATTGGCACATCGCCACTCTTACTCTCCCCATTTCTATAGCCTACAATGAACAATCGTTTATTATTTTGATATAAGTTTGATATTTGGCAAAAACTGAGTTACACTGCATATCTGCAGCTCGTCAAACCCTCTTCCACTTGAGACACACACAACTTCTGTGCCTTCAGCGCTTTGAGTTTCTTAGTCACGAACAAATACGTTACTTTTCTTCATTACTCAACTGAGTACCATTTAAACGAGTTAACTAGTTATTCCCAATATTATGATATAATTGACACTGTAAAGTCCATTTAACCCTTAGTTTCTCTACTCCACACGTGATATGTATATGAATGCTAAGCGTTTCTTTGTAAATGAGTAATTGTATTCTGTTCACGGAATTTAAATATGTTATCGCAAATATTGTATACTCATGGGCTTAATGCCTTTTTGTATTTTGCAGCAAACTCTACAAACTCTACGTTATTTCGGACCGTTTCATATCTCTGCATGGTTATTATGTCTATGCTCAGAAAGCATTAGAATATAGTTTCAGAAAGTTGTTCTTGTCTTTTTTTTATATTGTCCGATTTTGTTAACCTGTCACAAGGGCATACTTTTCACGGTCACTGCACAAAATATATTATATTCGCTCGATTTTTCATTTTACGGGAATAAATAAAGAGAAAGGAAGATTTTCATTTTACGGGAATAAATAAAGAGAAAGGAAGAGTATATAAAAATACATGTAATAATAGAAGCAAAACACCATTGTCCACTAAACGTCATGCTCTTTCATGCTAGAGTATACCGGATCGAATATATTTTTGTGTCAGAGTGGAATTTTTCGTTACGTAACATTGAATTTCACAGTATATTTTTTTTTATTTTTTATTTAATTTCAGATTTTTTTACAATTTGTTTTTATTTTGATCTCATTTGTAACAATGTATACATCTAAACTAAGCAGACATAGACATCACCCGTATTTGTTACTCAGTTCACTCGCTGTGTCTGTGACATCATCCGTATTAGTTACTCAGTTCACTCGCTGTGTCTGTGACATCACCCGTATTTGTTACTCAGTTTACTCGCTGTGTCTGTGCTGCCGGAGTCGGAGCAACAGTCGATTTGATCGGTATAATAATCAAAACTGTCCTGATTCTTAGATTATTTTAAAAAGTGATCGCAAACATTCAAAACTATCTGCCATTATGTAAGAAGTCCTACAAACCTTACCTCTGCCATCATCCAAATTAAGAGGATATCCCCGTGGTATGATATATTCACGTAATCGGGTTTTCAAAGGCTTAGCTCTTAATTAATTACTTAAAAAGATTATGGCAAAAAGAAACCTCTACCACCCCGCATTGAAGCGCATAGAGCTTCCCACTTTGTCACAGTGAACTTTGCCATAATGCTCCTAACTCTACCTTTCGCTAATTTATTCCCGTTAACCGCACGGAATGTTTCGAGAATCGAGCGAAGATAAATATATTCTGTGCACTGACCGTGAAATGTATGCGATTGTTTCAAGTTAATAATATCGGACAATATTTATCCATTAGAGCCATATTTATCTAGACAAAACGTAATTTACCAGCTGCAATAAAAACATTATTATATGTCTAAAATACTAGTCTATACATACTTGACAAAATTGCAGATGTATCACGTCAGCGGTGAGATGTAAGTTAAACAAGATATATATATCTCTTCTAAGTCTATTTACAGACGCACGGGGAATAAAATAGCCGTATAAATCGTACAGTATATAGCTAAGTTTACAGAAATGGGTCTGTCTAAAAGCAAGGTCTTAATTTTGAATTGTCGGTTCACTACGACTTAAAAAATGCAGACGGGTTCAAATCTGATCCTGGAAATGTAAGGATCTATGTGATTCTCATCAACGGCGGATTGACTGTCACTACCTAGACGTAAAAAAATAATATGATATCTTTTTTACTTGCCTACATAGTTCGTGATGATAACTAAACTGATTCCATTTTATTAAGATTCTTAATCAGTCCATGAGACCGCTGTATGATCGTGTTGCCTATAATGAGTTAAAGAACAGTTAGTTACAAACACAATACTGCATTCTTCTTATTGTTGACGATGCATTAAGACTGGCTTTTCGACATAAGAGCTACACATTGGAAGATTAGCGAGGAAGAGCCAAATATAATCATCGCAATCTTCAAAACCGCCAAATAAGGACTCCGGAATACCTGGTTTCGAGCTTTTTGTTTACACACGCGCTATTTGCATACGTGTATGCGTATTTCATCACCAGTTTGAAAAATCAGGTGCTTTGTTGATAAGCTACGTACATGCGGCTGCTGAATAACTTTTCTTTACTTGACTTGACTATTTGAGTGTACCGTCGCTTCGACAGTATTTCAGTCATATTGCGATACCCAGCTAATTACAGGGACAACTGGTTAGAACCACCGACCTACCACAAGCCAGCTGGAAGACTTCCTCACATGAAAATCCGAATGACCCTTCCGGGATTCGAGGGACTTAGTGAGTGTTAAAGTCAGCGACTTTACCCCCCCCCCCCCTCACGTGACTGATATTTTAGTGCGATACATCAATTGCAGGTCAGTTCATCCCTTACGTTCTAGCAAACCGTCAACTGTGTTTACAGCATTTACAAAAATATTACACAGTATCGGCCTATGCTGTAGCTGTCACTTTCACTATTCTGTCAGACTGATATCAGATATCGCAAAGAGTTTGGGATTTTGGCATCATCTAAAAGATGCATAAGTGGTGTGTCTCCTCAAAGTTGAGTAGTGGACAAGACCAGGGGCCATATTCATAAAGCTCCTTAATGTTTTAAGGAAAAAAAATCCTTAACTGGAATAAATCTCCTAATCTATGTGAATTTAAGGAAAATCTTCGAAACTAAGGGATTTTTTCTCCTAAGGAGCTTTATGAATACGGCCCCAGTTATTATGTGGTCTTTCTGGGGAAGAGGCCTAGGAACAAACTCTAACCATTAAATTGTTTGATTTACGAGTTATTCAACCTAGATCACTGAGCAATTACAGGGCTGCATCTACGAACCTGTCAACAGTAAGCGAATACTTTACAAATGTGCATGTTGTGCTGCATGCAAATAATCTGTTGGACAAACCAGAGTGTGTGTACAATGTAGATCAAAAAGGTATACAGACGGAAAACTTCTCCTCCATATGCTGTCAGTGGCCACTTTGGAACATATTCCTAACTTCATCCAGGTCCTCAGTAACTATTATCATTGGATGTTGGTATGCTCTTGGAACCCAGATCCCACCATACTTTGCCTTCAAGGGTCAACTGATGACTAATTACCTACTAAATGGATCAACTCTTGGATCCACAACCTGGTTGATCTCATTCCAGTGTATTCCTCACATATCTAGAAGCACACTTTATCAAATATGTTCAAAGAGCAGACCAAAACCATCCAATACTTATGATCTTAGATTGTCACAAAATCCCACATAAGTGTTCAAATACTTGAGTCACCCTTCTAAACGGTGGCTCTTTCACATTTTAGTGATATGTTTAAGTAAGAGCCGTCGACAACGTGCCGGCGCCATCGGCAATGTGAAAGAGCCCTCGTAAATGTGATGGAGCCAACACTATCATTAAATAAGATAATATTGTGGAATGATACCGATTAATATTCATGTTTAGAATACATTGCATGAATTGATAAAGATTTACTTTCATGAAATGTTTTGAATAGCTGTTTAGTCAGATTCCTTCATACTTTCACGTTTCACATTTGTGAGGCCTCTTTCAGATAATATAGAATAAATCAAATGCACATCACATTGACCCAGATCATGGTATATATTAGGAATAAACTCATATATTTAAATTAGTGAAGGCCTGCGAGCACGCTTTATATGGCAACTTAGTTTCGTATCAGCCTCAACAACGGTCAATCATTGTATCACTTTGTCTGTTAATACAGTAAATGCGATAATCCGGGAAGTGGTGGGTAAAATAAAATACTTGGAAAACGCAAGGCTTTTTACACCGAGAGTATTTCCATTTTCTCCTTCCTGTCTCTCAGCACATGAAATTATGCGTGCCGCCTCAGATTATTGCAAGTTTACTGTATGTAAATTCTCAAATAACAATTCAGAATTTGCGAATCTTGTATAATCTTGTTGAAGTACATAAATAATTGGCATAGGCATTTACAGGAATGGTGAGTTTGGCGTCACGGTTTGACAAGGTGCATGTAAACATGTTTTATGCAAATTGCGTGATGCGTCAATGTGGGGGCACAGTTATTCCTCAAGTTCAGGAAGTCTCCAAATTGAATAAAATTACTGACAAATGATGCTTCGAAGAAAATAAACATGCCCCAGCACATCCTTTCTATCAATAACTGAACTATATCATGTTTTGAGAATAATGCCAGACAGACAAAACCAATATTAAAATCACCGTAGAATATATTGTGTTTCTGAAACAAAATCAGTAAGTTGGTTGTAAATCCTGTTACATTTATTTTACAGCAAATAAAACAATGTTCTTCCAAGGAATCACCCATCAAGTTTATTTTAGGAAGGACAAGTACCAAACTCATTGAACTCATTGAACGTCAATATATCTGTAAGGTGTCGTTGTCCAGAGATAGCGTACATGACTAAGTATCCAAAGATTGTGGTTTCTAATCCCGGGAGTAAGAAGCGTTCATGACCTTCCTAGATGGAAAGGACTGGTCTAGCCCAGACACATTTGAGCAGGATAAGTATAGAATGTTAAAATTGCTTCCCAATCGACGTAAAATGGAAAACATATGAAAAATATCAATATGATAATGTCGCTTTTGAAAAATATTATGATATAATCGCTATTGAAAAATATTAATATGATATAATCGCTTTTGTCAAAATCGTCGTATTACTTATCCAACTGTTACTGTTACATTTGATGTGTATGTGCTCATTTATACTACTTTATATCAATGTTCAATCATTGTTTAAATTGCTATCTTCAATTTAATATATATATATATTATCAGGAGTCTATTAACTTCATTTTTATCACGATTGGACATCAAGCGATACCTTTCATTGGCAAAACAAGCTCTGTCAATTGTGTGGGAGGAAATTGGAGTAACCGTGGAAATGTGCAATTTGGACCAACCTAGGATCGAACTCGGATTGCATTGATAAGATGCTGGTACTATCATAAAACCCTATATAAATTATGAATTTGATCATTGTTCCTGATAATTAAATGCTGCTTTATTATCCAGAAAGAAATAACAATAACAGTTACTGGTATTATCTATAAAATGTCATCTTCCAAGACGATGGAAAAATGCAAAATAAAAAGTTATTTTCGTAAAATACCAGAAAATTGTTGTATTTTCCTTCTATATAAAGATGGCAACACATTAACAAAACGTTTCACTTTAGCAAAGCAAAAAAAAAACAAATGATCAATTTGAATCCGTCTTCTCAAAACCAAAGACACTTAATCTCAAACAAATGACTGAAGTGAGCCAACTGCAAACGAATATTCCAAACAAGCCCCAGATGCCACTAATACAAGTAACTCCAAGCAAGCCCCAGATGCCACTAATACAAGTAACTCCAAGCAAGTCCCAGATGCCACTAATACAAATAACTCCAAGCAAGTCCCAGATGCCACTAATACAAGTAACAATTAGTGGTGCGCAAAAGCTTCTGATGAACCTTGATTCTAAAAGGGCATGTTGCCCTGACAAACTATCGACTCGATTATTCAAGAGATTGTCGTTAGAAATTAGATATCTACACGAGGCACTGGAAACTGGTGTTATTCCAGATGACTGGAAAACAATGACAGTTGCACCTATCTATATAAATGGTTCAACGTGTACACCAGAAAACTACAGCCAATACCGTTAACTTGCAACACCTCTAAATTGACGAAGCATATCATAGTTTCAAACAAATTGACTTTTTCGACTAAAATGATTAACTCTACCCTCTCCAACATGGCTTCCGAGCTAAGCATTCAGCTTATTCAGCCAAGAAATATTTAGCAACCTAGAAACAGGAACTTTCGACAAAGTTGACCATAGTCTAACAATTTATTGATCACTACACCGTACCATTAGTATTTAACCATGTCACTTTTTTTCTAACCTTACATATCGTGTGGTAGAAACACTGTTGGATTCACTACTAACCGGTGTACCACGGGGATCAATAATCCCTTTTTACAATATCATTTTACGATGTTTAATAGGCTTTATTAATTGTTGTGTACACGTGTCGTGCTAATATTATATAAAAATATTCGGTGAGTTAGTGAAAGTAGTGCATATGCAAATGTGTTTTCTAGGCAGAGTAATGACTAGTGTTAACTCCTAATATATCATAGCATTATATGTCCAACAATCGCCTTTCTGCCTTCTGTATATGGGAATAAATATTCAAATTAACAGCGAATAATTTCAGCCCTTAATCTGGCTGAGAAATTGGTTTGATGCCTTTGACGTGTCATGGCCATACGTGAGGCTGAATATAAGCAGTATTTTAATTCAAAGCCAGTAACTGAAATAATGAAATCCGATATACAGTCGGAAGATTGCGTGAGGTAAGTTATTAGACAGCAAGCCGCACTTATATCTATAATGGTCTACGATGGTGTTATTTTATCTACTTGGAACCTGTAGGGAGAAATAACTCACTAGATTTAAGCTTTTTATAACGGTGTTTGTTAATGCTTCTCACGTGATGCTGTTTTCGTGTGTCTCACATGTGTTCAGGTATAAATATCTTGCAGTTGTAATTAACATGTTTAGGTAATCGAGAAATTCGCAAATATTTAGTATGCTATATTTAATTTTAGCGCGAATATTAGAGATCTATAGGCAATCGTTTGTATCGTTTAATTTATTTTTTTAATCTTCATGCTTTGAAATATGCGTCACCATTGACATTATAATAAGTTTTGTTGGCTGGGTTGTATTGAGTAAAATCGATGATGATGATGATGATGATGATGAAAGTGGTGGTAATGCGATTTTTTACGAGAAGCTGGAAAGGCTACTGATGGTGTTATTGATTTTGATGGTTATCATTGTGATAATAATCATCATCATTATCATGGTGTGGTGATGATGATGATGGTGATGATGATGTCTTTTTTTTCATCTAGGACACAGCAAACGATCATGAACTATTTTTCTTCCTACTAATAGAAATCCACAACAATAAGCTTGAGTATTGTAAATGAATGATCTGTTGAAACCATGTTTTATGCGAAGCACTTAAACACGCTAATAAGTTAAATCATGACGTGTTAAAGTATATGTATCTCTAATAGAATCCTAGCAATACACACCAACTATCTTCGGTCATTTAGTTATAAAACCTTGATGTCATTCGGCCATAATCAATAATGTTGCCGTGACCAGAAATTATGTGAAGTCTTGGACCGCCAGGACATAAAATTGATACACGAACATTCGCCAGGAATACAAGCTACATGACAAACTAAGGCTTGATTTGAAAAGAAATACAAATATTTACTGTAATTGTACTGGAGATTTTATGGAAATACCACTATTTGATTCTCCTTCCTGAGATAAAAAAATGAACAAATTTATATGCATATCTGTATGAAACGTTGCCAGATCTTTAATGTTCCATGTTTAATTCAAGATATAAAAGAAATACTAACAAATAAAATGTAAACAAAACGAATAATAAATTTTAGCTATAACTCTGTTGTTTTGATGTAAAATAGAACAATGTGAATAGTTTTAAATATTATCAATAATGTGTATAGCCTCTCACTGCTAATGGTCGTTACTGGTTTGTAATATTTCGTTGTTCTACATGGTTGACTCTGCGTACATAGGGTCGTCCTCCAATTGTTATTAGCTGGCCGTCGTTATATGACTGAAACATTGTCAAAGTGACAGTAACCTCGACCACAGCAACATTAGCAACATTTATGTCAACCTTTTCAGTAGATATATTTAATAAAGAAGACACGTAAAGACGATAATGGCGTTAAATGAAAAAAAATATGACGAAATATTTTGATTGCTTGCTGCTAAAAAAAATAAAGATATGAATCTGTTCTTTGATGAACACATCGAAACATCGTGCGGATGTCATTATGTTTATTTAACAAAACATTAAGAAAAATATCTTTTATGCGCCAGGCATGTGGATAGTTCTATGATTGCTATACACTCAGTTGAGCGCAATGGAATCAGTTTCGGTGTACAATTTTGATCGCAGATGCAATAAACGACGCATATAAATCACATTTAAATTAAACTAAAATGAATTGATCGACCCTGTTTGTCTTTGTTATAGAAAGGTATGTCTGTTGTTTACACCTAGATATGTTTTTTTTTCTTTGAGATTTGTAAGTTTTTCTTATCAATTATTCTGTTTAGTGCGATTTGATCGCGATATACTTATGTTATTAAAGATGGCATTTACAGCACCTTTTTGGCTATCGGCATTTATTCAGTTTCAAAAATTGCTGGCCCGCGATCAGTATAATAATTATGACTGTGCGCAGTACTTATCATATCACCCGACTTATACTGCAGTGTAGAGGTACGGTAGCTGCCTCACGTAGACACAATTTCCAAACGACTGAAGCACTGTCGATGGGACGTTAAACGCATGAAAAAATCTGTATCCTGCAGTCTGGATATCTTACAATTTTGTTGCATGCAGTTCTTCCGGTAAACGTCAGACTTTCTCTGTTGGCTCATTTGTCTACAAATAGGCTGGCTTACTAAGAAAATTTCGTTTCATGGATGGGGCACACGCGACTATTCCAGACCTAAAACCGGTTTTCTGAGAGCGACAGGGACACTTAGTTCAAACATGTACTCGGAACGAAGAAAAGAAGATAGCATGTCGTAAAATAACGAAAAAATGTTAGTTAAAGAAGGTTTAAATTTTGTTAAAACCAATATGCCAGCTCGCTTAGGTAAAAAATTATATGATACATGTATTACAATATAATAAAACATTGATAGCTGCTCTATCGTGTCGCTTGTAAGTTATGTTTCCTTTCTCCTCTTTCTTCTTCTATACTACACATTCAAAATTATATGTTCTGTTTGAAATATAGTACCTTCAGCAAGACCACCAAAAAGTTACAAAAAACATCAAGGTTTTTAAATGGAAATATAGCTATCAAGAAATAGTAACATCTTATAGTCGATTGCTGAAACAATCACAAATGTGTTTACAATAGTGATCCGTCTAACACCAGAATCATTTACATAATATTTGTATACAGAATATCTGTTTACATGAAATTTTCTCAATATCAAGTCTCTGTGGATGCGGTCTGGAGAACATAAAACATTTTTTTAATTTGCAACACGTACAGGAGACAATGTTATCAATCATACGTCACTGTTAAATAATCTGGTGACACTGTCACTGCTCCCAAAGGATCCATATGGAAATTTCAAATTAGCATGCTGAGCGAGACTCACTCGTATATCACTTGAATGCACTGTAAATTTCAACGACACAGATAAATGATGCCCTTTTCTGGTGCAATGATTGCATTATTTAAAATAAAATATTTCAAACAAATTCCAATAAAATCCATCAGGAGAAAATTAACGTCACAGTCGTTTCAAATGGGAAGCAATGTTGCACTTTCAAAGAACAATACATGAGTGTATGTTTTCAATATCAAGAAAAGATAATGGCGCCGCCCATGGCGACATTCAAACAAGACTTCGCAATATTTATATGGGGTAAAATGTATTGTGAAATAACCACTTTGCTTTATCCTCTGAATATCACGAAGAGCAGTATTTTGAAAAAAAATACGTAAAATGATAAAGTAAAATGGAACTAACATTTATTTCGCAAGGAATATATATATACATGTTATGTACCTTTATTGAAATATACATGTATACTTATTTTATTTGTAATTAGCAATTAGGCATGCAATCGATCCTGTATTAGATGGCATATCAAAATTATATATTACAAAAATAAATGTTTTTCATTCTTCCCAAAATTAAATGGGAAAAAATCTTGCTCGTGACCGATCATATATTTTGCTCTTGTGATAGCGGTTATGTTAATAAAGTTGTAATTTTATCTAATAATTCATTCTCTGGGTATCACGTAAATGACAAATAGTTTTCAGTTGATGCGACAATAGTTCAGTCATATAACATCAACCAGGTCAGTACAGATTGGGTAAGACACATGTTTGCTGTTTATTTCTGATACGCCAAAGTAAATCCTTCATCATAAATTATAATTGGCTTTTCGACATTAGAGCTACACTTTAAAAGACCAGAGAAAAGAAAAGCCAAATAAAGACTCCATTGATAATAAGATGTAAATAGTAGATACATTAATTCGCCCTAAAACATTAAATATCGCTGGGGCGTAATATATATACTCAGTAGAAAATAGAAGTGTGAATTCAAGATAACGTAAGATTTAATTATCATTGTTTATGCTAAAAATCATTCGCTTAAATATCAATGCTTTCGAAATAAAAAATCAAATGCACATTACATTGATATTTCAGTGCTCTGATCATAGTATATATCAGAAAAACAATCAGAGGAGGCCAGAATATAGACTTCTTGTGACAGCTATGTTTCACATCCACAGCAAAGGTCAATCATTGTATATCTTTAGGTGTAAGTGCATTAAAATTGCGAGAATCCGAAGAGTGGCGGGGAGATCAAATACACGGAAAACGCAAGGCTCGTAATTCCGAGAGTATTTTACTTTTTTCCCGCCTGTCTCTGAGCACATTGAATTATGCACGCTGCCTCATATTGTTGCTGTATTTCCTGTATGTAAATTCTCAAATTACAATACAGAGTTTGCGGTAGTTGTTTAATTTTGTTGAATTTCATACGAAATATGGCATTGGCATTAGCGAGTCTGGCGTATTTTATGTAAATTGCGTGATGCGTCAATATGGGGGCATAGGAATTCCTATTGACTGAAATAACTGATAAATGATGCTTAGAGGAAAATAAAAATACCCTAGCACATCCTTTCTATCAATAACCTAACTATTGTATATTTTAAGAAAAATGCCAGACAGAAAACAGACAATGTGAGGTTGTAAACCAGTACTGAAATCACCGTAGAATATATTATATTTCTGAAACAAAATCAGAAGTAAGGTAGTAAGTCTTGATACATTTATTCAAAAGCAAATAAAATAATGTTCTTCCAAGAAATAACCCTTCAAGTTCACCTTTAGAGAACGAGTACCAAACTCATGGAACGTCAATATACCCGTAAGGCTGTCGTTGTCTAGAGATAGCGTACCTGAGCATGTATCTGAATATTGTGGTTTCGAATCCCGCTGGGAGTAAGAAGCGTCCATGACCTTCCTAGCTTGAAAGGGCTGGTCTAGCTAGTCCAGAAACATTTGAGCGGGATAAATATAAGCTGTAAAACTTTGCTTCCGCATTGACGTAGAATGAAATAAATATGGAAAACAGAAATATGATATTTTCGCCATTGTCAGCTTCGTCGTAATAGACATCATTAACGGAGTTCGGAGTACGGGATTTAGAAACGGACATCGGACTTAGGGTGAGGGCTGTTCCAAAAGTAAAGTTTGTGTAATTTGGGTGACGATGCGTCGTCACGGGTATAAGTACAATCTCTGACAACTGCGTCAGGGAGTCGACTCTTTGGCTCAGTGGTTAGAGCATTGGGCTATGACGCCGATCGGGTTCGATTCCGGGCGGAGCCGTGTTTGTTACATTTGGTGGCATCGGTGGGATAATGTCAGCTGCCATACCGGAGAGGCCTTACCCACGTGTTTCCCAGGCCAAGTCTCGGGTTGAGAGTTGGAAGTAATGTGACGATGTGTCGTCACGGGTATATGTACAATCTCTGACAACTGCGTCAGGGAGTCGACTCTTTGGCTCAGTGGTTAGAGCATTCATCACGGAATCGTCACATTTGTTCAGCCTGGAAATTCATACTTCGTTACATGATTTAATAATACAAATCCTGTGTATATTAGCCCTCATGCCATGTATTTGACCCCGTGTTCATAAAGTACAGGACAAGAAGTTGTTACGATTTAAAGGGCGGTGTGAGGCCAAGCAAATAAAGAAACAAATGTTTCTATGTTGATAATTTATTTAAAATAACATATTTGGAATAAATGAAACTGCTTAAACCAAATAAACAATTATGAAGCGTTCTTTATTGAAAAACTTCGATTAGTATGGTTTAACGTTGCTATGACCAGTGTTTTGTAAACTTACTTTACATGTTTTCAGTAACACTACGAGAAGAGCTATTCTTTGTGCTACGTTTACACTATGTTTCCCAGCGGCCACGGCGACAACTTTTCAGGCCAGCGTGGACAAAACTGAATGGTCGTGAGAGAACGGAGAAACGGGACGGGCAAACGTGAGATACCGTGATCGCCGTAGTTGCCGGGCAATATTTTTCAACTGTCCAAAAAATCGCCCCGCCAGTCACGGTGCGGATTAGAAACCTAGCAAGTCGTAGTAAGTACGTGCGACGTCGTTCATTTCCGTGCAACAGGCTATTGTACGGAAACCAACATGGATTCGGAGCTGAGCATTCAGCTTATTAAAGAAATCTTTAACAACCTAGAAACAGGAAAACATACGATGGACGTTCGACAAAGGTGACTTGCCTTCAATTTATAAAGAACTCCGCGTGACCTTAGTATAAATTACCTTGTCAACTATTCTTTCTAGCCGAATACAGTCTGGTGGCATAGAAAAATACTGTTAAAACTCACCGTCAGTGTTATCCAGACTGAATATACCTCGGGGATCAGTTTTTGGTTTAAGCTAATCCCACGATATCATTGTACGATACTTGTAAGGCTTTATATATTGTGTTGTGTGCACGTGACGTGTCGTGCTAAAATAATATACAAATATTTAGTAAGCTACGGAGTAAAAACATTTGCAAATATGTTTTCTAGGCAGAGACAGAGCAATGATATTTGATGTTCAATTATATTTGGTTGCATTTCTAAATTATCTGATAAACCCTTATATATCATAGCCGTGTATATGTCCAACAATCGTTTTATCTCTCTCTTCTGCGTGTGGGAATAAATAATCTGATTTACAGCGAATAATTTCAGCCCCGAGGTTCGTAGTGCAATAGTCTATCAGAAAATGAAGCACTCTGCGGTATATCATAGGTGCTGCGGCAAATTGTCTAGGAATGACTGCTTCCTGGAAACACTATTTAATAACGTTTCTCACGCAAACTTTTACTTGCTTATATCGGATTTTACTACTAAAATGTTTTGATTCTTGTTAGAATATTGATTATGTAAGTTTTCACGTACGTCCTTGATAATTACCATCTGATTACCGACGTTTTTAAGAAAAGAAAAACAGCACACATCCACATTATTGACAAAGTTGTATCGATTTGTCGACGTATCGACTATCGACTCTTTATTTGTCATATAGCTACGTTATGCTAATTACAGGTGAGGAAAGACCCCAGGGAACCTATTTTCAATATTTCCAACACAAAGCGCACCTATTAAGAACCACCGACCTACTGTCCCCAATGAAACACCTTGGCCAGAACCAAAGTAATTGTACGTCAGTGACTATAACCATTTGGCCTTGGTGGTCCCTGTATTTCTTTTATACTAATACTTACTCGAGGAGACGATGTTTTGAACATAAATGTTCTCTCTGTCACAACTCTTGTATCTCATATTACCTCTTTACAGGACTGGCTGAGATGATTTAATGCCTTTGACGTGTCATAGCCATACGTGAGACAGAATATAAGAAATATTTTAATGCAAAGCCAGTAACTGAAGTAATCGGAAACTTGCGTGAGAAAAGTTGTTATAAAGTGTGTTCAAAGCAGCTAGCCGCACTTATGTCTACAATGGTTTTGGTAGTGTTTCTTTTATTTACTTGGAATCTGTAGGGAGAAATTACGCACCAGATTTTAAACTTTTTTCAACGGTTTCGTTAATATTCCTCGCGGCCTGCTGTTTTCGAATATGAATCTAAAATATGTCCAGGTAAAACAATCATTGCAGTTGTAATCAACATGATTGTTGATTCGAGAAATTCGCAAATATTTAGTGTGCTAAATTTAATTTTAGCGTGAATATTGAAATATCAGACCTATAGATCTATAGGCAATCGTATAAATTGTTAAATTTTCCCGTGTTGATAGTCCAATGTACTGGCAAAGAAACTTGAAGAAACGTTTTTACTTCATTTATTGCTTTGAAATATGCATCGCTATTGACTTTATTATATTGTTGACTGGGTAATATTGAATAATTTCGTCTCATAGAATTCGATGATGATGATGGTGATGAAAGTGGTAATGAGGATTTTTTAGTACGAAGCTGGAAATGGTGGTGATGGTGTTGCTGATGATGACGTTGATAATTATCGTTGTGATGATGATGATTATCATCATCATGGTGTTAATGATGATGATGATGATGTCATTTATTTTTTAAAAAAAAAACATCAAATGATCATGAACTATTCCCCTTCCTATAAACAGAAATCCACATCAATAAACTTGATTATTGTAATTGAATGAATGGAATTCATGCATAATAAGAAGCACTTGAATACGCTGATAAAAGTTAAATTATAATGTTTTAAAATGCATGTATCTGTAACAGAATCCAAGCAATACACACCAACTACCTTCGGTCATTTGTTTATAAAACCTCGACGTCATCCAGCCATAATCAATAATGCTGCAGTGACCAGAAATTATGTGAAGTCTTGGACCGCCAGGACATACAATTGATACACAAATGCAAGCTTCGTGACAAACTAGTTCTTGATTTGAAAAGAAAATACAAGTATTGAATGTAAATGTACTGTAGATTTTTATGGAAATACCACCCTTGATTTTCCTTCCTGTGACGTTGAAGAAAATTAGCTATATGCATATCCATATGTAATCTTGCCAGATTTTCAATGTCCCATGTTTGATTAAAAAATAAAATACATGTTTAAACAAAGCGAACCTTAAAATTTAGCTGTGACTCATGTGGAATTGAACAGTATGAATATGTTTTATAGGTCATCATTAATGTGTAAAGCCTCTCACCACTATGGATCACTAGGATTGTAATAGTTCGTTGATCTTCACGGTTGCCTTTTTGCATATGGGGTCGTCCTCCCCTTGTTATTAACAAGCCGTCGTTATAAAATTACTGTCAATGTGACAGTTATCCTCTACAACAGCAACATTTATGTCACACTTTTCGATAAATCTGTTTGATTAAAACGACACGAAAAGACGATAATAACATTAAATAAAAAATTTTTAAAAACATGATGGCAAAATTTAATATTACTTGCTGCTAAATGAATTACAAATATGAATTTGTTCTTTGATGAACACATCGAAACTTTTATGCGCCAGGTATGCGAATAGTTCATGATTGCTATGCACTCAGCTGAGCAAAATTCAATCAGCTTCGGTGTACAATTTTGGTCTCAAACGCAATAATCGACATAATCATATAAATAATATTTAAATCAAACTATTGCTGGCTTAAAATGAATTGAATTGATCTTCCCTGTTTGGTTTTGCTATAGAAAGGTATGTATGTTGTATAAAATTGAATAGTTTTTGTTCTGTTAAATTGTAAGTTTGTAAGTCAGTTATTCTGTATGGTGCAATTCGATTTTGATATACATTTGTTCATAAAGATGGTACTTATAGCACATTGTTTGGCGCTCGGCATTTATCCAGTTTCGAGACTTGCTGACCCAGGATCAGAATAATATGATTGTGCTAGGTATCATGCCACCCGACTTGTACTGCAATGTAGAGGTACGGTACCTGCCTCACGTAGACACAATTTCCAAACAACTGAAGCACTGTCTATGGGACATAAAACGCATGAAAAAATCTGTATCGTGCAGTCTTAATATCTTACAATTTTGTTGCATGCAATTCTTCCGGTATACGTCAGACTTTCTCTGTTGGCTCATTTGTCTACCAAAAGGCTGGCTTGCGTAGAAATTCTTTTTTGCATGGATACTCTTTCTAGACCTGAGAAACACGACTTTCTGACAGCTGCAGAGACACTTACTTAAAACATGTACTCGGAACGAACAAAAAGATGGCATATCGTAAAATACCGAATTTGTGTTAATATACAGATAATCTTTGGCAACTAACATGCCAGCTCGTTGAAAGGTAAAAATATGATAGAAGTATTAAAATGTAATGTAACATGACTGGCTTCTCTATCACGTCTTATCCTCTCTTTCTTCTTCTATTCTAAATATTCAAAAGCATGTGTCGTATTTGAAATACAGTACCTTCAGGAAGGCCACTAAAAAGTTACAATTATCAATAATAAGTCCAATAGTTTTAACTGAAATCATAGCTATAAAGAAATAATAGCATCTTATACTCGATTAATTAAACACCGTATATGAGTATTAAAAATGTGATTTCAATTTTGATATGATATGCCTATGACCAGAGTCATTTAAATAACGTTTGTAAACAGAATATCTGTTTACATGAAATTTGCTCAATTTCAAGTCTCTGTGGATGTGGTCTGGAGGAACATAAAACATTTATTTAATTTGCAACACGTACAGGAGACAATGTTATCAATCATACGTCACTGTTAAATAATCTGGTGACACTGTCACTGCTCCCAAAGGAACCATAATAAAATTTCAAATTAGCATGCTGAGCGAAACTCACTCGTATATCACTTGAATGCACTGTAAATTTCGACGACACATATAAATGATGCCCTTTTCTGGTGATTGATTGCATTACTCAAAAAAAATATATCCATCAAATTCAAATAAAATCCACCAGAAGAGAATTAACGTCACGGTCATTTCAATTTTAAAGCAATGTTGCAAGTTCTAAAGGCTGTGGGTACCAGATACTTGAGTTTATGTTCTCAATTCTTAGTAAAAGATAATAGCGCCATTGGCGAAATTCAAGAAAGAATTCGGGTTTCCCCCAATATAATATAACGGGGTAATGAGGTGAAAAGTCGGTTTATTAATCACTATGCTCTATTCTCAGCTGAATGTCATGAAGAGCAACATTTTGAATTAAAACGTAAAATAAAAAGTTGTTTTTTTTGCAATGAAAATCAATATATATCTTTTGTACCTGAACTGTATACTGATTGTAATTGTAATTAATAATCAAGCATACGTTAAATACTTATAATCCTGTTTCGGGTGGCATGTCAAATTTGTATGTCACAAAAGATAATATTTATCATTCTTTGCGAAATAACTTAATTTGAAAAAAAAATATTGTTCATGCAAATGTATTGGGATCGATCACACATTTAACTCTATAGATAGGGGTGATACTGATAAAGACGTAATATTATAGAATAATTCATACTTTGCCGTATAACGTACATAGCAAAAAGGAATATTCGGATTTTACAGTTTTCAGTCGGTCGACAGTAGTTCATTCATATAGCATCAACCAGCTAATTACAGGTGGGCACACCGGTTAGAACCACCGACTTACCTGGATAAAAGGCTGATTCCGAGTGACCGGAACTTGAATCGGCATCAATGATGTTAAGTCAGCGGCTTTATCAACTCAGCCAGGGAGGGCCCTTTGAAAGTATTTGTAAGAGATTTGACATGTCCTATTGCTCGAGAAGTTGCCTTTAGTCGATGACAAACTTCATGCTTTGGAGGTTTATTTAAAGAAGTAAGACATGTAATATAATACACATTTCATTAAAGGCGATGTTTTATACAATGGAAAATTCTCTTGACTGACTTGCATATACAGAACGTTGCATGGTCTTGACAGAACGTGAACTTAACCCTAAAGCAGCGTCTATAATTTCATTGTGTGGAGCCTTTCTAGACATCTGCCAATTTTGTTCCGCTACATTGCCATATCACACCACAGAACAGAGAAGTGTTATCGTGTCACGTCCATACGCCGAGAAAGCTTTTCCTTGAATTTCCATCAAATGCTGAATGTTAGCTAGGAATGTCAAATTAAAGCGTGAATAAGTGGCCTTGAAGGAATTTTCCTTTCGAAATTTTGATTCATTTGATTCAAAGACTACAGTATTTGAAAGGACATTATATCAGTCCCAGACCACTTTATTTCAAATAAGCTATGGTAAATTCTGGAACATATTTTGCGCATAAATACTAATGTATAGAATTATAAATGTATTTATGTTTTCTTTATCATAAGCAGAATGTCAATGACAACATATGTTAAGTCAACAATCTTCTGAAAGTAAGCATAGTACCTTTGAACAAATGGTTGTAAATGGGAAGGCGTGTGCTCGATCCCCGGCCGCGAAATACCATACTGTTCCTTGTCAATTTGTCCTGCATCAAATAGGCACCAATGGTTTTATTCCTACAATTTGTACATAAGAAGGGATTTACGGTATACTAAAAAAAACTTCATAGAAATAAATTGATGAAGGTGATATTGCATTTGAATGTAAAATAAAATCATGTAAATTATTCTTTCAACGTGTAACACAAAGGAACCCAATGATGTAATGCCATCATTTCTTTTAATAAGATGCCAGCCGCAAACTTAATGTATCCATAACAACTTGTAGGCAAGAACTCGTCGCCATCCATCCAGCCACAATCAATATTGTTGTCGTGACCAGCAATCTCGTGGTGATCCAACACCGTCTGGGCGTAAAATTGGTACGAACATATTCGGTGAAATTACAGGCGACATTTTGAACCTGGGCTAGACTTGATAACAAAAATGCCAATCTTTAACGTATACGTTTCTCGCATAGTGCGACTGTAGAGTGTCATGCTTTCCTTAACTATACCTACGTCATGTTTTGATATGCGAAAATAGAGAATATGCCGAAAAGCTTAATTTGAGTTTTCGGCATTGCTGTCTAACCCCACGATTGACCTGTTTACGGATGGTGACGCAAGATAATTCCAAAGTAATATTTGAAAGATCACATTGGCAGAAAAATGTCCACCCTTAGGGAAAGGCGTTACGCATGACAACTAGCTGACATATTATGTTTGTATTCATGAAATATTGATTAAATTACAGTTTTCATTGATAAATTTATACTTGTTTTATCAAAACACGTTTTTCTAAATGCACATTGAGGCATGTTTTTGGTCCGAACGTTTTTGCAGTATAGCATAGTCATTTCATATGTCTCCGTATGACTGAAAGACGGTCATAATGTGTTTCAATGGAAGAAATGTTCACTCCACCGATTGCGGTGCCTGGGACCCTCTGCATTATATAACTGTTCTACATACTTCATAACTTTAATCCTTATCAATTCTAAATATTTTTTCTTGTTACAGCTTAGTGGTAACAATCGTCCTTTCTCAAAGTATATCTTTGATTCGATTGCTTAACACATACTTTAGAGTTTGCAGGGAACGCTCGACTAGTCACGTGTCTAATCTCCGCATTGAGCATGTAAAATATCTTCTGCGCTCGTGTATAGGTTAAAAATTCTTTAATGTGGAACACTGTCCTATTAAGCAGCTTAAAAATGATAATGTGATGTATTGGATACCGTAAAAGAGATGCTTGTGGATAACGTTTTTGTTTCTCATTATGGAAAAGGTTTTTATATGCCCTGAAATAACGAGAAAATAATTACAATTTAGTAGCACTATCCTCTATTTCTACTTCAAATAAAGTAAAAATCTGCTGAATAACGATAACCACAATTGCGTGAGCATCGGTTGCTCTGCATATCATGCAAGAAATACTTGCATTATCTCAAGAAGCTTAACATTGCGTGATTAATGTACATCTGCTTGTTCAAATGCGCAAAGCATATAACAAAGAACTTATTATAAAGGGTACAGTATTCTATATTTCTAATCTGGCGTACGGACATTGGCGCATTTTATTATGTTTTGTCAAATATTAGTTTACATAGCTGGGAAATACACTTACATGTGAGTTTTGCCATAGCGGCACGAAACTAAAACTATTACGTAGAAAATACCTAATGAACACACAACTAGATATAATTCAATTTGTGCATGTCAGTACCTAGAAGTAAACATCTATACATTTAAACTGTTTTGACAACGTTTCAATTATCTATAAGAACTCTGTAAAATGAAAACTGAAATAATTTCATTTAAAGAGAATAGACTATCTTTCATAACACAAGTATTCATAATCGAATTTCATGTAATAGAAATACTATTTTTAAAAAGATATGTTGATCCATTGAAACCATTTGCATAAAATGCCTAAAATAATCAACCTTAAAATCAGATGACCATATCATGTAACATCTAAACTGTCCCTTGTGTTGTTTAGACTGGTGGTACTCAGGTTAGCAGTATATGGCTACTATGAGCCACTTTTAATGGCTTATATCATTTAAGTCCCATTATATCTCATAATGATGCACTTTTTTTGCGAAAAGTTTAAAAATGATATTGGCATATTGTAGATTTACGCAAATGGTACAAAATGAGAAAATATCTGCTGTGCAATAACAGTTACACGCATTCAAATCTGACCATTAAGTATTTTGTATGGATGTCAAAATACTATCGCTGTTTACTTTTTGCTTTTACGAATATTCCTGAAAAACAGACCGTAATCGGAAAAAAACTTGAATTTGAAAATCCATCGCCGAATCATAATTTGTTTATCTGCTACGGCATCAATTTATGTACTCGAGATAAGTTGACGGAGACATACGGAAAGTGTATGGAAACCGTCAGAAAAAAAAATGATGAAGATATGCGGGGTTTTTTTTTTGGGGGGGGGGGTGTTGTTTTTTTTCTTTTTGTTTTTTGTTGTTGTTTTTTTCTTTTTGTAAACTATTGAATGATTTTTGGTAAAAGAAAATTTTCTTATTTATGTTTTATAGTGATGTCGTCAACGCGTATGTACAAGTTGCATCTCTTAGCAAATCTATAATAAACATTTGCTTTTCTTTCCGAAGAATATTCACTGCTTATTGAAGAATAATTGGCCTTTAAATATCATGTTTGAAATTGTATTTTTGTAAATAGACGGTATTGTACAACTCGACAAATACAAAGTTAAGGTTAAATATGAAAAACATTCGACTCCATCTGACAACTTTTTTTCTGCTAAGTTGCGAAGTGTTTACATTCTACGAACAATTCATATACATAAATATGAATGTCATGTGGTCTGTAATGTATATACATGTATATATGTCCTGTGATCTGTAATGTATATATATTAAGTACTTAAAGTACTTATATATGTTAAGAACAAAATGACATGTACAAATATACCATTTATAAAAAACAAATGTACAGTAGCAAGTATGAAACATACCTTTCATTATGACGGTACGATAAACTTTGCGAATAAGATAAATTCAGATCTTTACTTCGGATGTGTCTAAAAGTATGGTCACCCAAATTTAAAATAAGCATTGCGGCTACTCTAAGATATGTGATTGAGCTAGAAGATGTGACCGTGGAAATTATATGGCAAATGTTACTCAAGTATTACTTAAAGGATCTAGAAAAAAGATGTCGTTTGAAATATTTTATCACTGAAATATGTGTCTATGGTATTATAAAACAAAAAATAATTACAATATGTACGTCACCGAAAGAATTTGAATATGTTACTTTTGTTGTTTAACACGTTTGTTCTCGAATAAAAAATACTCCAACACAATTCTTGCGTCCATCAAAAAATTATCATACATGTATTTTAAGATCCAAGCGTTTCTTTATTTTTTCTTGTCTAGCAAATCACACAAAAAAAGCAGCAAAAATGCAAAAATAATTTTGAGTAAATAATTCAACGTTTGGCAGTAAATTTCCGCTGAAAAGGTATTGTCTTTAATTATCATTTGCGCTTTCCAGACAAAAGAGCGTTTTTCTTAACATTATTGTTTTGTCTAAGGTCTGATAGTCCAGTTAATTATCTATATTGATGAGATCATGTTTTAGTCAACTTAAAATAAACATACATTTTAAATGCCAAATTGAACTGACTAGCAATCCATTTAAAGTATATAGAATGAATATATTTCATTCTTACGCAGTTGAAAAAAAATGTTGTGATTAAGCTTAACATCGCCGACGTAATATTGTAGTAGTGTAGCGACGTTAATCTTATGCCGGTAGAAAAGATTACACTGGACGTACAGATATAGAACCACCGACCTACCGCAAGCCAGCCATGGAAATATCTGGATTTATATAGCCTGGATTGTCTGCCCCTGGTATGATGTAGAATAGTACTTCCGGAACCATACTAGGGTTTGTATTCTTAGCGATGCGATGCAGAAACTATAACCACTTGTCCTCGAAGGGATTTTCATGGGTTGTGTTTGTTTACGAAAGTTATCTACATGGTCGTAAGAATCGCAAATATTCTTTACGGCGTTGTAAATACTTAAAATAAAAATATTATAAGGTTATTCCTTTAATATACTCTAGTTTTACAAAGTGAAGTGGACATCATACAGGAATAAGGCCCATTGCCCCGTCCTGTCGTGTCCTAGACCGCGTTCTAATTTTTTCCTTTTTTTTTTTACGAAATGGTTAACATGTCTTTAAATATTTTTGTGTCAAGACGGTATTCATTACTTTCAAAGGTTACTGAAACTCTCTTATGTTTATTTAAAGGAAGTATTCGGTAGTAGTCACTGAGCAACATTTTTTTTTGCGCATGTCCTTTTGTTTGTGTCAGATATTGGCGCAAATTTCACAAAATCTAGCACAGTATTCGGATAGAATGTCGAATTCTCTATATCATGATATTTCAACTGTTTTGACAACGTTTAAATTAAAACGAAGAAAAGATGAGCGTTTTATTTCAACTAATAGGTCAATGTGTTTGGAAAACATCAGTTTATTTTCCAAAATGGTCTCAAATTACATGCATGGACGCGGTTTCCTCTAAAATACGCAATGGAAATATTTTAGTGCGATGAGCGGAAAAGAATGGAGAATATGCAATGGAAATTATATTTCCAAAAAAACATTATTAAATGCAATGTTTTCATTTTTAAATCAATTGATTTACAAAGGGTAAATTCAATTAATGAAAAATGAATCCAGCTTTGCATATCACTATTTTTGTGAATTTCATAAAATTGTCTATTTTTTTTACCGAAAAGTGGATATTACATTATATGTCTCCAAATCGTGAATAATGAGGTATTTTTTTATTTCATTTTTTAATATTATTTTATCTATCAGTGCAGAAGAAAAAAACCTTTCCGCTAGATTTTTTCAGCAGATAAAATCTTTAAAAGTATGAAAAAAATTCTTTCCAAAGTTTACATGCTTTTTATATATATATAGAGTGTGTGTGTGTGTGTGTGTGTGTGTGTGTGTGTGTTTTCACTTTAAAGCCTTTGATATGGCAAAACTACATACTTGCAATATTGTTGTTGTATCTAAACATGTAAGCATACAGAGTTTCTATTTTTTAAGGTTATTTTCTTCTGTTTTAGTTGTGGTCACAGTGACTTTTAGATAATTTCTTTCATAAAGAATAAGTGCGGTGATCCATACATTTTAGTGCAAAAATATGTTTCTCATACCCTATATAAACGTCTGAGACCCACGTCCAATGATAGATGGAGTGAAACGTAACAAATCAGGCGTGGGTCTCAGACGTTGTATATAACAAGTCTACCAAATTTTGTGAAAATGTCTACGTTAAAATCTTACTAAAGCATATGTATTTAAGCTATATTGTGACGATTCTGTGTGAATTATAATCTGACAAAATATTGACAGGTTTGGTAAATACATAATGATTATCATTATCATTTAAAGTGCAATGTTTATTGGCATATATCCTTTGTTGTTTTCTATGTATCTTCCAATATTTTCTTAAATATTCACAGAATTATTTTAGAGATAAGCATGCCTGTATAATTTCTTACCAAAGTGGACCAAAAAACCTGACATGTTTTGTTGTATCTCATATTTGCAAGAGTTGCTTATTGCCAGGCTGCTTCCGATACGATACATATTATATTTCTGGAATTGCAATATGCAGCACAATACACGTAGAATGGCTGACAGTATAAAAAAAATCATCACATACGACATTTTGGTGAAAAGTAGCATGCTTGACAGCAGGTCAAGCCTCATTTTAATGAAATTTTAAATGATGTATAAAAAGCTTATGGACGTTAAGTATATTTTACCTTCCAACGTTTAACTAGGCTTAATACCCAGAGAAAAAAGTAATAAGAAAATAACATATTCATCAAGAAATGATTTATGATTTTTTTTTTAGTTTTTAAGACCCCCCCCCCCCCAAACACACACACACACACACACAAAACAAGCAAAATATACACACAAAAAAATGTGATCTGATACCGACTCTTCCGATGCAAAACATGTATATGTATTTCTTAAGATACAAATGTACCGGTATCTTGGAACAGCCCATATATTTGCGATTATACATAAATTACCTGTCTTCTAAAAATTTCTAAGAAAATTTGGTTAAGTTATGACGAAGAGATGTCTTCTTGCACAGAAGTTAAAACCATTACTTTGAATATAAGCAAAGATTTATTAAATGATTTCTAAACTACATCTTGATAAGGAAAATTAATCAAATATCTAATAACTATATTACTTCCTTTACATTTTTATAATGTCTAAGTTTACATTTTCTTGCAAGAAGGAAACCCATCAAGAAAAACAATTTGATAGCTTTTTTCAACCTAGAGTAATCAAAATAAAGCAAAATTATACCATGTTTCATCTAAGCACCTCATTACGTGAATACCGTCTGTCGGATTTTAAAACGATAGACAAAAATCAATACAAGCCTTTGGCCATTTGCAAAACATCGTAATTTGTACATCGTAGCCTAAGTTATCTGAGAGTTGCATGTGACTTTGCAATGTCGCTTTAAATTAAGTAATTGTATCAGACTACATTTTCCCTTTAACGTAGACACGTCTTTCGATTGGCGCTTATCATCCCTACTTAATTCCTGTCTGCCACATCGGCTAATTACACATGGAAAAATATCTGTGGGAATTTTGCTATGACAGAGATTTTCTACTTTTCTTTTTCCTCTTGTGCTGAAAATATTTCGTTGCTGTTTTCCTGTCATATAGCGACGTCCATCCTATTATAGGTAGAAGGAAAAACTGACGACACAGAGGCAGGCTTGTAGAACAAACGACGTACTGCAATCCAACTGGAATGCTTCAACTGAAATATCCGAGTGACCCTGCATGGACTCGAACCCACAGCGCTGTGTGACTAAGTGATTTAACCACACAACCACGGAAGAGAACAGAGAGTTGACATGTTGAACATTTTAGTTAAATATTAATCAAGGTATCCTCTTTCACCAGGATAATTCACCTGTCCACACCTAACCATTTGTAGTAGCTGAAGCAAATAGGTATGGTTTCTGTATCCTGCCCTGTTCCAAGAAATTCTTTGATTTTGCCTACGCATTTTGAGTTGGACCATCGTGGGAACAAATGCACCGAATTGAAGGATGGTTATTTTAAGAATAAAAATTCGTTTTTGTTTATCAAGTTAAGCCAGAAGCCTTTTAGTTTTCCCTCGCATATATGTAGTTTTATCACGTGGCGTCTATTAATTATTTATCAATTTGGATTTTTTTTAATAAAATACACCAATCTTGTGACCAAGCATTAAACACTCTTTTATGCTAAAAATTATGCATTTATGCTATCAGTAGCTGATTCTTGTAGAAATGAAAATAAACAATACTATTGTAGTAATACATACAAGAGCACCGCATGCGGGTGCCAACGCTCGTCTGTTTTTGCTAACGTTGAATATTTTTGTTAAACATATTAAAAGAAAAGTTGACCTTGAAACACACAACTAAAACTTTACGCCTTTACATGCAAAGATGAAGTACCATATCCTTTAAATTTGACCTTTGACCTTGAAGGGCGAGCTTGACCTACGCATGCAAAATTTATAAAAAAAATAAAGTGGCTAATCCACTGAGTTTTCGAAAAACACAAAAGCGTTCAATTTTAAGACATTTCTAAATTCTCTAACCTTTTATCTGTCTAGTTATCATGACCGAAATCATACCTGCACAGGTTCATACGATGACAAATCAGTATACAAAGTTTTAAAAAAATCATGACAGAGACATATATATATATATATATATATATATATATATATATATATGTCCAAAGTTATAATAAAATAGGGTCAGAGGTCACAAGGTCAATAGGTGAAATATTTGCATAAAAATCGTATGTCAAATAGTAAAGGATTTATGGTCAACATTAAAGTGTTTTTGTGTGTGTGGTTTTTTTTGTGTGTGTTTTTTTGTTAAATAATTCAAAAACAGGTCAAGGTTCAAAGCTAGAGGTCAAAAGTCAAAATTTTTAAAGTTGATGGAAAGGACTAGCCACATGGAATTCACATGTGAAATATCAGAGCCTTGTTGGTAACTGTTCTGAAATGACAGGTATTTTAAGTGTTCAAATATTACAGCAAAAATAAGTAAAGGTCAAGGTCAATATGTGAAATATATGCATACGTCTGGATAGACCTTGTCAAGATGAATATTCATACCAAAAATTAAAGTTGTATATTAAGTAGTAAAGAAGTTATGGCTGGACAACGGCGACGACTAACGACGACAACGCGGACGCCGGGCATACGACAATAGCTCGTATTTTTTTCTTCGACAAACAGACGAGCTAAAAATGGTAGTGAGGATAATTTCGTAAGTTCATGGCTAAAGTTATGAATACCATGAATTACAAGAGTTCATTTTTTTTTAAATTTCTCCTACAAAATAATGTCATTTCAGCTAAATACCATCAGCGTTATCCAAACAGACACTGTTCATTCGCATGTAATGTGTTGTCCACTATTACTATTAACATTCAAAGTACACGGTGAATGCATTGCTTAAGAGACATTAAAAACAGAGGATCCAATGCGATAACTAATATGTGGATAGAACCTGTAACCTTCCTGTATGCATCATTATTTCACCGTCCAGCTACCGAATTTATTACATTCGCAAGAACATAAAGTTGCAATGAAGGCGTTTATTTGCATAATACAATTATGCTGATGTCGATCAAAGCAGCCGTATTGACGTTAACAGCGAATTTTGTTTGTTAAAACATAACTATATCCCCATGCCAATTTCTTTTATTTATTTTTTTTTCAAAAAGTTCATGTTATAATTGTGATATATTTCCTACTTTGAATCATGGAAAGGCGCACATTTTCTGCAAAATTTATTATCCCAATCAGATAAAAATTGCTTTTATCGTAAAAGGGATGTAATATTATAAAAATGGGTTAAAGAAGGACTATGCCAGGATATGTTTATCATATTGTCGGACAACCAAAAACATGTCCGACTTGAAACAGCCAGAAAACTTCTCAAACTGTATCCAATGTGTTCTAGAAAGCAGTTTTCCGACATTATTACATGACATTGAGACATTGGTACACTTTTTTGAGCATACCAGGAAAAAATAACAACAAAATATCGGCTATCAAACAATGTCGCCGCTCTTTAATTGCCAAAAGATTGAGGATTGCCAAGAAGGCAATGTTATTATTTTCTTTGGTATCCATGTTCCAGTTATGCAACTTGTTGTAGAAAGTCTGTGACCGGGTTATTTTGTGAAGAAATAGTGTTGAAGAAAATTAAAAGACAGTGTTTTAAACGGCGTCCACACAACGGGTTTGAGCACCTTTCCCTGCTGCATGACAATGCTACTGCTCATAAGTCTGCTGTCGTGACCTCGTTATAGATTAAGGAAAAGGTTCGAGTTCTTCCACATGCACCCTATTCCTGAGACCTAGCCCCATGTGACTATTTCTTGTTCCCTAGACTGAAAAGAAAAACATTTACCTGGTAGACATTATATGTCTCGACAGGTTCTGGGATTTGCTGTTTATGAGTGTATGCTGGGTATACCTGAAAGTGAGTATGAGAATACATTAAAAAATAGATTAAACGTTTGAAACATTGTGAACGTAGAGCAAGGATGATTACTTTGAGGGAATGAAACGTAAATAAATTAAAACCTATCGAACGCTAGCTTTATATTACCCAAGTTGCATTACTTCTGAAATACCCCTCGTATATTAAATTGGTAGGACAGTGCGGAACAAATGTACATTCAATCAGAAACACGAGCATATTGAAGAAGAAAACGTGCATCTAAAAAATATACCTATAAAATGCTGAATATTGTTACAGTTAATCAATGGTCTTATGTTTCCGAAAATCACATGTACAATGCGTTACGTTATTTAAGAGACCTTGCTGTCAAAGGATACATTCGTGGTTGTATTTGTCAACATATCCAAATAGTCACTCCGAATATGCTTATTTTAAGTTTGTTTTCAATATGGCGACAAACATGGAAAATATTCCGTTTAAACATATTTCATTTGTCATATGTTACATGCATGAGTATATACGTGTGTATATAAGTATGATGAAGTAATTGAGAAAAGGATTGGCATAGAAGCTTATGTAAAGTCCTCTCTAATAACAGATAAATGTTAACAATGGTATACAGATAATTTTAGCATGTTCAGATATTACAAATTAAATAAAAAGAAGAAAAAAGGAATTTGGTGGATTAATAATAAAAAGAATGTTTGTGTATGTAATATATAAGAAAATTATTTTACTAATGAGCAAAACCTTTAAGTGCCTATTATCCTCATGCGATAGTTAGTAACCGATGCATTAATCTGACACATAAACCAGTAGTGGCCTACACCCAAACAGAAGCGTAAATCAGACCTTGTTTTATCCGTCCCAAAGCTTATAACCAATTTCCTTGTTGACTCTATTTGTTTTCCATATGACAGTGCGCAAAACTGCTTTGTTGCATTATCGTATTGCTTCCATGATTAAGCAGCATATTTGATACCCCATATACTGCTCTTGCGCAATGTATTTGACTCACCTTATTTCACGTCTTTACATGCTTCAGCTCTAATGAAAAGCCAGTCAAAATGGAAAGTAATTTATTAACCTTCTGTATATGTCTTACTTTGAAAAAACTCATATCCAAATCTCTCTGAAATCAATTTAAGAATCGCACCATCCGGCGACAATAACAAATATGTATGTTAACCATTTTATAAGTCTTTTATGAGTAGTATGCGTATCAAATCTAATATTTTGAGTAAAATATCATTCAGTGGAATCCCCAATTCTTACTTCAGTATCATAACGTGGGCCATTGACATGATTACTATTTTCAGCATTGGACAATGCTTCATTTGCAACTACACAACTGTTTATGGACATTTCTATTGGCGACGCTAGACTCTTCGGAATACAAATCGAACCGATCCTACAACTTGTTCTAATGTTGACAACCATGTGTCTTTATACGTTCTTTACAGAGGAGAGCGCTGCCAATATTACTTTGACAAGAACAAAATAGAAACATGTACTTAACACTGAAACCTTGAACAAACGCTTTCACTACTCGATGCATATTTGTGTAATATTTTCGAAACTTGCTCTAAGTAATGCAAGGTAAATTTTGTATTATGGACAATGATGATTTCTCCAAAAACTTAATTGCAATATCTTTACAAGTAGTTTCATTTGCCAGTCATTTAGTCTTTTTTTCATAGTCCTTGACATTTTGTTGAAAAGTCTTTCCTTTGTGATTCCTGTGTGATTAATATGAATAATTAAACGAGCGTCTACAACTTTCTGGCGAACCGTGCTGTTTCTTCTGCATCTATTGTGTATGAAGAACGATATACACACTGATAAGAAAGTCCTCAGCAGGCAACAAGTGTGTAAATCATAAATCAAGATCTTATTGTGTGATGTAAGAAAAACTATTTCTCTAGATTTTCACATTTGTATTTTTTCCTCTCTTCTTATCACTAGTATTATTTATTCATTCGTCTATTTATTTTGTTAATGTTGAATTATGTTGCAAGCAATATTTTCCACGCATCCGCTGAGAGAGATAAGGGTAAATTTTCTCGTCAATTTTTTTTCAGTTATAAATTAATTACTACGAGTTTAAAAGTCACATAAGAATACACATTGTTGGTTGGTTTGTCGATTAACCTACGAACATTATAACTAGCCCCTATTGTAAATGTTGATGTTTATGGTGAGGGCTGATTGCCTAAGCCTATAATCAAATTATGTTCTATGTTCCTATCCGGACTCCGTCATCTAATACAATTTGATTCATCACTCTGATACAGACAGAACTAAAACCAGTTGAATTAAGGTATTCATTTGTAGAGTTTATATTCACTTGCATATCATTTTATCACTTTAGAAATGTATCTTGGCTGTTCACATTAGCTACCATAAGCCATTCCTATATCAAAAAAATCCAAATCGTGTTATAGCCACGATCAATAAGGGTTGCGTGACCAACAATCAAGTTTTGTCCTGGTACAAATTATCTCAGCAAAATGAGTGATGACATTGGGGGATGTAGCTTGGCCTGACTAGAATCGACAAACTTCTTAATAGAACATTTGTTATGCACAAAGTATAACGTGACTAGGGAATAGCAAAAATTACAATTCTCTATATCGTGACTGTGAAATATTTAATGCGAAATAGAAAACAGCAAGCATGGACATGTCACAATCCATTTTATATGATATTTCTAGAAAACAAATCTATACAAAAGAATCAAAGAAGAAACAGGAATCTTTTGGTGAATCGCCTCTTAAAATAATCAGAAAAGTTAAAAACATGAAGAGATTATAAGGGGAACTTAATAAATCGGCAATATTGTTTTTTTTACAAGTCATAATAAATTTATGAAGAAAGTCAATTTAACCCCACTTTTGTTTTTGGCAGCAAAAGACTTATTATATTTCTTTATTATGCCTAATTTTATTCTCCTTCACAAAATCTACCGACAATACCTGACAATGACAAAGACCCATTATACACGACAAAATGTCATTATCTTTTGATTACACTAAAGTGATGTTCCACAATGTTTTGGGGGGAGGTGTAATGATTATCAGTAACGGCAAAACACCAGACATTCATATATTGTATCTTAATATCTGTATCTCAGAAGTGCATATATCATGTGATTTATGTAAAATCCTAATTAGGAGATGTTTCTTACTCTTAACTATGTAATAATTGAATATTCATATTATAGTCCGCGAATAAAAGGTTTTAAGCGCAACATATTAAATATGGTCTCGATACCGGATATCCAAATTAGGTGCTGTTTAGGCGTGTGATATTTTTCCATATCTTTTAAAATAAAATATACAACAATCTTCTTTTTATGATTTATTTATCATTTTAATGTAAAGGTTGAAACGGCACACAATGAACGATAACTCTGCAACGATGCGTAGGCGGGGAACAATTATCATTGAAAATACTATGAATTTAAGTGTCTGACGTAAGCCAGTGGAGCGCTATACATGAAGAGCAGCAGTTCAAGTATGCAATATATCATTCCTTAAAACATTTCGGCCCTCACAGTTAGTTGATATATTTTCTACAAGATCCATTTGATGCTATATATATGATTCATTGAATAAACAAATCATAATATAAAATATGTTGAATAGTGTCCTTACCGCTATTTTAACGTTCTCGGAAATATTCAGAACAACATCCACTACAGAAACAAATCTCATGAGGTGAACACATTAGATAAAATAAATTCAAATTTGATGCCATTCTTTTAATAGTGATAAATTTCAAAATTCAAATACAATGTGACGCTACCAACGGCTCCAGAAAAAGGACAATACATCTTCTGTTGCTGTGAGGTTCTGAAGGACGCGCTGAATGCATTCTCAAGAGCACCGACAATGACAGAGGCTCCATTGTGAAGCCGAAATGATTATCTGCATGAAAACAAAAACGACAAAATACCCATTAATTCTTCCCGCGCGTGTCAATATTTCTCGGTACAATGATCGATTTTATAAAATCATAAATACAGTTCAAGTGACAAAGCAGAATCCGCAGTTTTTCAATATTTCTCGGCACCACATTGTTCAACACGCTTCAAAAAATAAAACTCCCTCAAGGTCCTTTACAGGAAACTTTACTAATTGACGATGTGTCTTACTTTTCAAAAATGGTAATATATCACTTATCACTAGAAATTACAAATTAAAATCTAGTAATAGAATACATCTGTATGCGCTTATGTTTCTGTGGGAATGTGACGATCAAATAATGCTTAATCTAATTCTTATTATCTCGTTCTCTAAAAGATACTTTCTCATATATCCAAACTAGTGCCAATAATGAAAGATACGGGAGATTAAAGTGTTTTGAAAATATTTCTGAGGAGATAACTTGTGTAGTTAAGTACTTAATCACAAAAACGTTAATTTTGCATCGTATTTTTTTCTATTTATCTCAGAATGTTTATATGACAGTCGTAATGATACATTGAAACAGTTGCCTGAATAAGCCAAAAAGTCTGCACAAAAACAAGACATTTACAAGTATGAAACTATCCGCATAACATTACATTTCCTTCCTGTATCGACTGCAGATTGCGCTATTAAATATTTTATACATGCTTCTTTTTTTTTTTCAGCACAAAACTTTTATTTTCAAAGTCGACAGCATCGCTACCTTTACAGATATGATTACCTCAGATAATTCATATACATCAGATTCCTGCTTATGGACATCCAGCAATGCCGATTCGTAACTAGACTTCAAACTTCGGTAATTATCCAGGACACTCGATGCCTGATATTGCATTCATGTATGCATGCATTAATTGTCTTCCAAGTCAAAGCAATGGTGTGCATAATTGATTTAAATGAACACATAAAGTGATTAATTCCATGCAGCGTGGGAGAATTTAATGCAGGATATACATGTATATGTTTATACGTGAAATCAAATTGATAGTAATTGAATTGCGCATTATACATTTATATGTCTCAAACATAATCATACTAGTGATCTTTATTTTTTAGGGAAGAGTGTAGATACAGTTTTGTACAATGTTGCTTTCCTTTATTGTAACACCGTCTAATAAGGAAAACAAAATCAATTGCAATGTAGGGAAAATATTTCTCTTTCATTTTCATATCTTATGATGTCATTTTGCGTTTCATGAAATACTACTATAAGTTTTGCATCCGGTACTTACTTTAAAATTTAGATAAAAGATTAATTGATACACTTCTCCCGCAAAGGCGTGTCAGCGCTACCGCCGCGGCTTTTTTTAACATTGAAGGGAGATAAGTAGAAAAGTTATCACTAAGAAACCATTATTGTCACAATTCGAAAAAAGATGTATTTCGCTGATCTTTTAAAATCTGCTAAAACCGTGCCAAATACAAGAACTGATGCATTCGTATTAACTGATCTATTAAGCTTTAAATAAGTTTTTTTGTTTTATTTTGACCAAATATTAGAGGATAATCTTCATCAATGAAGTAAATCGACGCCAATTCGAAAAGTATTCAGCATTTTACATCATTCTGATTCCAATATTTACTTATTATTGACTTTCCCGTCCAGGCTTTACTGATCTATAAGCGAATACCCCAGGATTTGAACCTACCCGGAGTTAACTCTAGGGGTCTTCTGCCAACTGTAATTAGCTTGGCATTGCTATGGGATTTAAATACTATACATCAATAGTATACTCCAACGCAACAAGAATAGCAACGAAAAGGGAAAAAAACTAAGTTATCAGTGCAGAAAAAAAAACGATATAATTCATCTTTCTAGTTCTAAATGTATAAAGCATTTTCATATATTCCTCCTCTAAATTTGAAATTGAAATATAGAACTTTTCACCTAATAGACTTTAGATTACAGTATCAAAAATTTATATTTCACATTTATGTTAGCTTTTATGCTATCCACTGCTATACACTACAAGAAATAGCAACAGCCCTATGAATACTGGATGTACGCTTGTAAAGATACCCATAGATTTTGACATTGTCACACATTTCTACACGGTACCAATAACTTGATTGGTAAGATATCTTCTAATGACTATGTATTCTGTTCTGAAACTTTGTGTATATGCCACTTATATGGTAATGCCATCTTAGCTCTAGCTTTGCATCAATCGAAGCATTGGGAAGCACTACTTATAACAAGAAAATCACTGATGCAGAGCATTAGAGACGATGCAAAGATAGTCATTATAAGAAGTGGTAACTGAAAATATTTACGTAAGAATGTAGTAAGCAAAAGCATGTTTTAAAAGTTCAACAACATAAGCAGCAACAGTATCATCATCATCATCATCATCATCATCATCATTTATGACAGCAACATCATACTTTCTGACGCAATGTGGATAATAAACTTGGCATACGTTGTTTAGAACGACTGGCATATTTGAAAAAGCTGTTTATTGCGATTCTGATTCCAATACGATACATGTTGCAGGATTTGCAATATTTAGTACAAAACAATACAAGAAGAACTGCTGGAAGATTAAAAGAAACATCACTTACGACATTTTTGAGCGTCGGTGCTTAAGTACTTAACAAAAAAGAAGCAGAATTGTAATGAAACTAACATGACGTATGATAAGCTTATGGACGTTAAGTCTATTTTACATATAACTTCTAACGTTAAAGTCGGCTTAATATACAAATAAGAAAATTAATAAGAGAATACTATAACTATCAAGGAACATAACAAGCTTTAAAAGTCTCAAATGAAGAAAATTTTCTTGCATGAAGGAAACCCATCGAGATTTACAATTTGATAGTACTTGTCAACCTAAAGCAATCGAAATAAAGCAGAAATATACCATGTTTCATTAAATACTTAATTGCGCCATACCGTCGATCTGATCTTGAAATGGTATACAAAAGCAATACATGCTTATGACCTATGCATAATTTCACAATTTGCACATCGTAGCTTAAGATATCTGAGTGTTTCATATGGTTCTGCAAAGTCGCTTTAAATAAAGTAATTGTGTCACACTATATTTTCCCTTTAACGTAGATACGTCTTTCGATTGGCGCTTATTATCTCTACTTAATTTCTGTCTACCACATTCGGCTAATTACACGTGGAAAAATATCTGTCGAAATGCGATGTTCAAGTAAAATATGATAAAATTTCGATGGCGGGTAATTGAAGATTTTCTATTTCTTCTTTTCTTCTTGTGCGTAAAATATTTTGTTGCTGCAAAAGTTATTCTGTCATATAGCGATGCCAAGCTTATTATAGGTAGAGGTGGACACATAGTGAACAGAGGCACACTGGTGGAACCAACCAGCTACCGCAAGGCAATTGGAATGATTCCTCTCATGAAATATCCAAATGACCCTGCCATGACTCGAATACTCAGCGGTGTGTGGCTATGTAATATTAAGTCACTGTCTTTAACAACTTGGTCACGGAAGGCCCCTGGAGAATGGAGAAACTTATAGAAAGTTTGATATGTCACTTAACATTTTTTTAAAAGTATTAATCAAGGTTTCATTTTTCTCCAGCGGATTTCACCTATCTACACCTTAATATTTGCAGTAGCTGTAGCAACTAGGTTTAGCTTCGATATCCTTCCTTATTCGCCGAAATTCATTGATATGACATCTTTCATCAGAGTTGCAATTGTAATGATGACGTCGTTGGTGCTGCTGGTGCATTTTTGGAAAGTAAAGACTAACAGTTCTTCCGGAATGGCATACCTTGTTTGTTTGTTTGTTGGTTTAATGTCCCACAAACAGTATTTCAGTCATTTGGAGACGATGTCTACTTGAGACAGATATAGTGCTGCACAACTGCAGTATCGCGCCGTAGACATGTGACATGATGCCACACCCAGTCATATTATCCTGACACCGGTCCTGAAACTACTTTTATATGCTGAACGTCAAGTAAGGGAACTATACCAGTACCATTTTTTACGACTTTGGTATGTCGCGGCCGGGGATTGAACCCACTACCTTCCGCTCCAGAGGCGGACACTCTAGCCACTCGCCACCGGAGACGATGAATGACATAAGTTGGAGCATCTTTTGAACAAATGCCCCGAACTGAAGGATGATAATGTTGAAAAGGTACTTTATTTCACATCCAATTTTGATCATAATGTTAGGCCAGAAAGATTTTTGTTTGCCCTCGCATATATGTAGATTTATAATGGAAAAGCTACGTCGCACATAAAAAATGATAACTATTTATCAATTTTATCATTGATAGATATTTTGAAGAAAGAAGTGCAACAATATTATGATCAAGCATTTTACTCTCGTTTATGTTAAAACTTATATATTTATGTAAGCTGATTCTTTTAAAAACAAAATAAACAATAATATTCTAGTAATGCATAAAACTGTCACGATAATTTCGTATTTTCATGACAATAGATATGAAAACCATGAATACCAAGCGTTTGTGTTTTTATCTCTCCTACAAAATAATGTCACTTCAGGTTTATACCATAAGCATTATCTAAACAGACACTATTCATTAGCATGTAATTTATTGTCCACTATAACTTTTTAAGTTCAATGTACACGTTGAATGCAGTTCGTGAGAGACATTAAAAACAGAGGTTCTACTGCTTTAACTAATGTGAGATCTGCATTCTATTAAAAGATAGAACCTATAACCCTCCTGTATGCATCATTATTTTGCCGTCCAGCTATTGAATTCATAACATTCACAAGAACATAAAGTAGCAATAAAGGCGTTTATTTGCATAATACAATTATGCTGACGTCGATCAAAGTAGCCGTATTGGCGTAAACGAAGAATTTTGTTTGTTAACTGTTTGATCAGAGAGTATAATTATATCTCCATGGCAATTTCTATCATTTTTCTCAAAAACGGTAATGCTTTATCGGCGATGTTTTGTCCTAATTTTAATCAAGAAAAGGCGCACATTTTCAATTAAGATTTTTTTCTTCCAAATTTTATTATCTAAGTCTGATAAAAAATATTTATGCCGTGAAAAGGAACGTAATGTAATAAAGATGGGTCAAAGAATGACTATCATATATATATATATATATATATATATATATATATATATATATATATATAATTTCTATTAAAGTGCAGAACAAATTCACATTCAAGCGGAAACGCAAGCAAGATGAAGAAGAAATATGAATATTTAAATTCATATAAAAAGTTGAATATCTTTTGCAATTGCTCAATGACCTTACGCTACACGTTACATAATAATGCGTTATTAAGTCACCTATATGTCAGAGGAAATATCCGTGGTCGTATATGTCAACATATCTAAACCATCACTCCGAGTATGCTTTATTGACACAAATTTTGCTCAAGTGTTTATTTAAACATTTTGTCATATGTTGCATGCATGAGTATATTCATATAAGTATTATGTATGATCATCTGAGAGGAGAATTGGACAGAAAACTAATTGCTCTCCAGCAGGAGGTATATGTTTAATATAGTGTATGGAGAATTTTAGAATGTTCAGCTATTACAAATTAAATTTAAAAAAAAAAATGGAAAAAATACCAGACTTGGGAATTGTAATAAAGTTAACATGTAGTAGAAGATGAGAGTGGAAGAAATAAAATTCACAAATTATCTTTTGAATGTCAAAGAAAGCAACAGAGCACGTAAATCAAATAAAAAAAAGTGACTTTTCTCAATAGATAGACCTTTAAATGCTTTTTATCCTCAAGTGAAAGTAGGTAATCCACAAATTAATCTGGCAGATGTACACTTGGCATACATCCAAACAGACGTTGCTTTATCCGTCCCAAAACTAATTACCAACCACTTGTTGGATATGTTTGTTGTTTCATTATTTTATTCATGGAGAAGTATTTTTACAGTTAAAATCATTATGGATCTTTAATTCAGAATTTTAACGTGAGACGCTAACTTCTTCAGGTAACAAATCGAAACCTATAATTCCGTTATAATGTTGACAACAAAGTATCTTCATACGTTCTTTACAGGGGTTGGCGGTATTAATAGTATAATGACAGACTTAAAAGCATGTATTTAACACAGAAACCATAAACAAACGCTTTCAGTACTCGATGCGTAGTTGTGAAATATATTCAGAGCTTGCTCCGTGTAATAAACAATTTTGTTTTATGATAAATAATTATTTCTTCAAAAACGTTACAAAGGTTCCACTCGTCATTCAGTTTGTCTTAATTTTTTATTCCTTAGCATATCGATTTAAATTTGTTTCCTGAGTGTTTCTTGAATGAATAATTAAACGAGTGTCTACAATTCTCTGGCGAACTGTGTTCCTATTGATTATATGATGATCGTAAAGAAAGATATACACACTGATAAGGACGTTCTAAGCCGGCAACAAGTGTGTTCAAGAAATTGTGATCCGATATAACAAACTAATTTTCTCTAAAAAAAATCTGTTTACTGTTGTATTTTTCTTATGAAGTCGCCAAAAGGAATATCCCTATACTTATCAACGTTGTCATTATCCTTTTTTATCTATTTATTTATTCATTTATTTTTTAATAGTGAATTTTGTTGCAAACAGGTTTATTTTTCAAAGAAATGCATCTAAGTATAGATAAGGTTAAAGCTTTGATAATCTTACAAGTAACATTTATATTTAACCATAAATATCCGCAGAGAGTAATAAGAGTAAATTTTCTCGTCAGTTTTTAATATTTTGTCAGTTATTCACTTACTAGATACGACGTGATTAAAAACAAACGAGAACGCACTGTATCTTCTATGTGTAAATATTCACTCGGATATCATTTTATTACTACAGTAATTTATATTAGCTGTTCAGATTACCTACCATAAACCATTTCTTTTACATAACCCAAATCATGATATTACGGAAACCTATTAGGGCCATTGTCTTAGGCGTTTTGTGTTCTGTGTCGGGTATTATACGTTATGGGCTAGGTCTTATGACTTAGTCCTTAGGTCTTAGGCCTTACGCGATAAAAAGGCAAAGCACTTGCAACATGACAAAACGATGGCGGACGGGTCCTCAACTATTCAAAAATTTCAAAGGGAATGAACAGAACAGAATAGAACATATCTTTTATTAACATGTGGGTTGAACATAAAATAATAAATACGGTACAATTATCAACGGTGAGTGATGATCAGAAGGGATAGTGTATTAAAGGTTAAATTAATATTATTTACTAGAACAGAACCAAAAAAAAGTCCTAAAAGATATCATATTTACGCGATTTATCGATTGCTTATGTCAGTTTTTGAATCTCTCTCTCTCCCTCTCTCTCATCCCCTCTCTAAACACAATCAACAACAATGACATGATTCAATTAGTATATGTGTTCTGTACATTTCAAAATAATACGATAGTTAACATTCCCATCATAAGCAATTTAGAAGTTTGAGAAAGAAAAAAAAAGAAAAGAAAATGTAGATCTATATAGATAAATGAATGGAAAAAAAATGTCACATTCACAAAAGACAGAGAAAGAAAAATGTACATAATTTCGTCATCTATTTTTAGTTCAGTTAAAAATAGCCAGACACAACCAGACACTACATTCCGTCCACGTGCTCCTTGAGAAATTTGCGGCACAGGACAAACTTGATAGTTCACGTGCAAAACTAGCCGAGATAGTTTACAAAGTAGACGTAGTAAGGAATGAGGTGTAAAAGTCACTATGATATGTTTACTAACTCTCTCTCTCTCTCTCTCTCTCTCTCTGCATGCTTGTGCCTCCATGTTTCTGTTCTTCACTTATTTAAAGAGTACAGTACTTCATTAAATGTTTAACAAATAAACTTATATTTTGTAAAA
>CM037779.1:12881445-12922615 GCA_021229015.1 Solen grandis
ACTTGTACTTTTCAAGTTATGCTCCGGCAAGGAAGGAAAAATAACAAAGGGCAATAACTCTGTAATAAGTCAAGATGGAGTTATGGTTCTTGTGCACTGCACTTCCTCTCCATGTGCTTGATCATTGCATGAAGTTGTATTGAATTCCAATAACGCAACGGACCGCTGGACCGACCGACCGACCAACCAACCAACCGACCGACAGACCACCGGTGACTCCTATATACCCCCCCAAACTTCGTTTCGGGGGTATAATAAACTATGGCTGTTAATGGAGGGGATGAATGCTAATCCTGTCCACAATATGAAACTAGAAATATCACAGAAGGTATCACACAGCAATGGACACAAAATGAAGTCTTATTGATCAAACAAGGTTATTACAGCAAATTTTTGGTTGAAAAGGGGCCACTGTGAGGTTTCTTTTACAGATTTACAAATATTTCATTTCTAAACAAAAAGTGTTAGTTGCTAAAGTTGAGATTGGCTTTCATTTTACTAAGATAACATGTGTACCAAATTTTATATTCAATAGTAGAGTGTATGACAAGGTATTTTCAAAAAAGAGCCAGACAATTAATGTCCAAAATTTCTTGATTTTGTCTAAAGTCAAATCTGCTCCTCATTTCATTAAAGATAAACATGTGTATTAAATGTTATCTAAACCTATTGAGCCTTTGATGAGTTACTGATCAGACAAGGTATTTTTAGCAAACTCAAAACTGAAAAAGGGGCCATACCTGTGTCAAAAATTAATGGATTTTTCCCGTATGTCGATACCCACGATGTACCCACGAAATTGCCTTAGGTACATAATCAGCAAAATTTAATGTCAACGAAAATAAATGATTTTACAGTATAAATTCATTGACATTAAAATGGATTCTATTTTTTCTTTTATGTAACAATTAAGTAAGGGCCAGATAGCCCTGAATCGCTCACCTGATTATAAATGAGCAACATATGTTGGGTTTTTCATATTGGCCTACTTTTTGACCCCACATGACCCACTTTCCAGCTTGTCCAAGATTTTATGGAAACAGACCAAGTTCCATGAAGATATGGCCAAAAATATGCCTCTAGTGTGTTAACAAGGTTTTTCTAAGATTTGACCTCATGACCTACTTTTTAAATCCATATGACCTAAATTCAATCTTGTCCAAGATTTGATGGAAACAAACATTCTAAGCAAGTTTCATGAAGATTGGGCCAAAAATGTGGCCTCTAGAGTATTAACAAGGTTTTTCTATGATTTGACCTCATGGCCTACTTTTTGACCCCACATGACCCAATTTCGATCTTGTCCAAGATTTTATGGAGACAAACAATCTGACCAAGTTTCATGAAGATTGGCCTAAAAATACGGTCTCTAGAGTGTTAACAAGCCAAATTGTTGAGGAAACACGTCGCACATCGGACAACGGGTGCCGGACGAAGGGCGATCACAAAAGTTCACCTTGAGCACGTTGTGCTCAGGTGAGCTAATAAAAACAGCTCATCTGAAGTGAAACAAAGTTTGTCATGACCTTCTTCTATATCATTTTCAGCAATTAAGAAATGTTTCTCGGAACAAATAGGTCACCTGCTGAAAGAAGTGTGACACAAACAGACAGACAGACAGACAGAGAGCTTTGGGTGAATTTCATAATCAATACTTAGTAATTTTTATTTACTTAGGGAGCAATTTAGTTCTTAATACCCAAATATTTCATTTCTAATCAAATAGTATTAGTTATTAAGATAATAAATCATGTTAACTTATAATAGTTATGTACTTGAATATATATGTAAATATACCAGTATGTACAATAATATATTGTGTTTATATTGATTTACAACTTGTCACACTTGCTTCTGGCAAAATTCTGATCTAATGAAAGCGCACAATATTATATCATGAAAAATATCCTACTCCAGCTGAAAAAAAATTGATAGAATATTATTTGTATGCACTTTTATAATATATTTCAAATTATAAGCAAGATTTTATCAAGATACCCCCATGTTCAAAGATTTACAGTCCAGGTTATATAAAGCCAGAATTTATTGCTGTTGATCCAAATACATTTACAATAACATCATAAAATAATAACTTTTAAGTTTCCAACATTGACAAATGCAGGTTTGACTTTGACTTCAGTGCCTCTAAAACACTGCCTAAACTTCCAGATATTTCAGCAAAAAAAGGAGAAAAATGCAACGCCATGCCACAGGATGCAGTGTTCTCAAGTCCCATGCTAGTTTATTAGCCCGATCTATCAGCACACAGTGACAGATGTAACCAAGTTACAGCTCTATCTCTCTCAAGTCCCAAGCTAGTTTATGAGCCCGATCTATCAGCACACAGTGACAGATGTAACCAAGTTACAGCTCTATCTCCTCAAGTCCCAAGCTAGTTTATGCGCCCGATCTATCAGACACAGTGACAGAGTAACCAAGTTACAGCTCTATCTCCATCCATCAAGGGAGCCATTATTATAAATACTATCATCATCAAACACCTCAGATTGAACGGCAGCATGCGAGCCAACCTAAAAGCCGTCCGTCTGCTACATGTCGTAGCGCCCCATGGGGACTGAACAGTCTATATTCCTGTACAGCAAACTGATGTGTGACATAAATATGATCTTCACAACAACAACAGGTTGTTCCGACCTCAAAATGTCACTGGCCAAAAGTAACTTAAAATATTTAAGAATAAATAAGATCATAGCAAACTAGACTTATCCCTGAAAGTAACAAACAAGAGTTATTCCTGAAGGATGATTTTTCCCTCTACTGCATCACACTGAGACAATTATCTAAAAAAATAATCAAGGATATTAACTCTAGGCAACGGACTTAGAGGTTATATAATAAAGAATGGTGTGTGCCCTGTAGTGTAATAAAGCTAAAATTCTGATATAGAAAGGGGTCACAACTCATGAAAATTTTTAGAAAAGAGTTGTGTCCATCATATTGAAAAAAGTGTTCAAAATTTCATTCTTGTTTCTCAATGGCCTCATTTTACTTCCTTAAATTGAACATTACAGGATAGTGTGCATATAAATGGTTATAGAAGTGAAACATGAAACAAAAAATATTTTCAGAACAAATAACTTGTAAAATTTGAAATGTGTGAAAAATGAATGAAATGGATTATTTTAATACCAAATCAAAATATCTACATTCACTTCTATAAACATTACTGCAGATTAAATTAAAAGTAATATATTATTAAAGTCTATCTGGAAGCAAGTGACAAAAGATTTTTGCCACCTAAGTGGTTTGGATCCATGACCTACAGATCCAGACTCCTGTATCCTAGCTACCACCTGAGGCACATTTCCAACTTGGATTTTTGTTTGTTATTTTCATTTGAATTTTAATACCTCATCTTCTTCATCAAACTCAAGATTTTTTTAAACCAGTTAATCCATGCAACAAACAATATAAACATATTTCTTTACCAGCATTCAATATTTTTAAAATGTGCAACATATCTTTTCAAACCAACATATCTCGAAGTGAAACATACAATATTTATTTTTTAAAACCAGTATATCTGTAAATATATAATATTCAAACCATCAAATCTATGAAATGTACAAAATATTTTTTCCTATAACCAGACATTAATGTATCTGACATGTACAGCAGACATGTTTGTGTGTGGTTCATTACATGATGACTGTCCGACAGTGTCGAAAGCTTGTCCCATCTACATGACACTTCTGTAGAAATAATGACAGCTTTCTAAATGCCACAGATCATCTGGTATACAGATAACTATTTGCATATGTCACTGTGTGCCTTAGTGTATATGAGTGTGAGGGGAAGGGGTTGGGGGGAGACATCAGTTTTCTATGAAAAAAAAAATCTCTAGTTTGTCTATGATGTGATCTGCCAGTGAAGCAATACATCAATCTCATGTAAACAAAGTCCACAAATGACTGAAATATTGTTGATGGAAAACAAATGTCTTACTCCAGAAATATATTTATTTGTTTTATTTTTCAGTTTGAAATACAACAAATCTATGCTCCTCAAGAAATGTTCAACATATCCAGATCATGGTAAGGAGTATTGTACCTCAGTTTTGTTGGTTAAATAACATGAGGAGTTCATGTGTTCATATCTGCTCACTCAACATTGAATATATCAGTGAATTTCCAGAGTATAAATTTTATTTAGACATAGGATTCCAAGAAAATGTCCTATACCGTTTTATATGAATTAACAAAAACGCAATATTTAAATTGCCTCGAAGGTATTTCTCTAATAAGTCTCGAAATAAAGTGGCAGCCACTGAAATATTTACTGGTTATTGAAACATTACTTTGTAAATTGGCATTTCTTGAGCCTGAATCTTAGTGATTAATGACTGGATCCCTGCACCAGCCTGGGCCCTACCTGCAGATATATATTTATTTATAAAGTATACATTAATTTATATGTCACTTTTTGGGTTTTTTTTTTTACTTTGCAGTTTTCCATGTCTGTCTGATATAGCAAAATATACCTAATTCATGTTTCTTTCATAGGAGACAAACTTAAATATTTGGAATGATAATGAATCAACAACACCAGATCTCCCTCTTTTCTACACCTGCACTGTGCAAGCAATCCAGAGACGATCTCAGATCTTCGTCCTTGTCCTGGAGGAAATCTGGAGAGAAAAACAAAAACCTGCGCAGAATTATATAATCATCAACTTAAGAACATCACTCCTCTGTATTCACTAAATCACTGACCTAATGTCACAATCTGTGAATGATACAAACACACTAAGGCTCATGTATGATTGATTTCTGTATGATTCCTAGACATGACAGGCTTTCTGGACATGACAGTTAAGAATTTTGTGTGTCACTTATAATTATGTTGTATGTGGGATACTTGATGATATTGTTTAGAAAGTAGAAACTAAGTTAAAGTCATGTAAGCTGCTGATAGCAATTACATAAACTTATATTGATAATTTGTAAAAAAATTTTATCATTAACAATTGTATTGGAGCACTGGTGTAACACACTTAACATGTATATAGTATGGACATGAACATCTGTACTGAGGGGGAATTTCAGTCTATAAGAATGTGACCATGGTGTAGATGTTTCTTTTTATTCTGATATTTTGTTTTTCAAATATTTCTCCAATTGTTTATATCAGTTATTGTTGTCATGTCAGCACTTTTGGCAGCAGTTTTGAATCAAAAGATTATTTTTCTAGACAAATTAATTTTTAATAAGAAAGGTCTGGTTAAGTTTGTGGACAAAATTAAAATGCATCACTTTCTTTTTCCACAATGCTTCCTGAATTTCAAATATAACATTTGAGTAAAGAAATTCCGTCCATAACCAAGTAGATCTGATGTTTGAGATACCAGTTTATTTAGATAGTGATTAATGGGAGGTAACTCAAATTAAATGTTTGTTACTCTCATACCTGCATTTTATGAATATTTGTCAGATCAAGCTCCCAGAAATAATAATTCATGACTGCATTTATTTTGCATTTTGAAAACATTTTTATACTTATCATCTGCTTATTATATTGATCAGAAGAAAATTAGATTAAACTTGGACAATACAAAATTACAGTTTACTGATGTAGCAGCAGGGAGGGCGATTGGACCATTTATTTTGGCCCGGGAAGCCTCCCAGCACCATTTCGCGCAGCTCAGATACCCATACAGAGCCCTAGGGACGGCCCACAACCCTCGCCGGCCCGGGCTCAAGGGGGGCAAAAAAGTGGGCAGGTAGAGACCTCTGCTATTAGTCTGAGGTAGAGACCTGGGTTTTCTCTCGGAGACATTCCAGCGGCGCAATATCTATCAAGTCCTGTGAGGCAAGACACGCATTTTCTGCCATAGGTATACCCAATTGAACGTTTGTGTGCAGTTGATATACCCACCGGCATGAAGGGGACAGACAACTGCAAGTGGCTCGTTCGTGGCTTCACTAATCTCTGTGGCCGAAGTTGCCTCAAGGACTATTGCAAAATCCATCTCATGCTTCTCCGTAAAGGCTCCAGTCCGATGAGGCCATGCGCCGGATGTGGTGTGGGAGTTGGAAATATCGTTGGGCTGTGCGGGGCATGTGGCTATGACAAGGCCGAGGGTAGGCTCCGTATGAGACGTGTGAGAGCCCTCGAAAAGGAGTTTGCGCGCCTGGCAGCCATTGATATTTCCATTTAGACGTGTATGTTCGGTAGAAATATACCCATCCACCAGCATGGCCACTATGGATGAACTAATCGAAGAGATTCTTGCAGAGATTCTTGCAGAAATGCCAGACCCGCGCCCCGCGCCGGAGGAGCAGTTTATCGACCTGGATATTCAGGTCCCCTCCCCAGTTCAGCTACCAATTGCTCCCTGGGTTGAGATTCTAACCGACGCCAAGGACGAATTTAATGTTGATGGCGCCGCCGCGGTCTTCTCTACGTGGAGGGTAGAAGCAGAAGACCCGCTGGACATTGGCGACGTCAAAATTGCTGATGGCATATATGCTGGGGCTGGTCGGATGGCTCTGGATGCCCGCATGACTGACGAGAGGGCAGCAGCTTTGCTCACGGCCCTTCCAGAGGGTGAATACATGCTCAGGCTCAAGTTCTTGAGGAGAAAGATGAGGGAGACTGGGTTGTTGAAGACAAGATCGACCCGGTCAAGGCTGAACGGAAGAAAGGACAGGCAGTCGTGCACCTTTCCCGGGACACCAAGCCAGGTGCGCTCCACGGGATAGACAGCGTGTACTATCAGAACGCTTATCCTGTTACCGCGGTGGTGTATGGACTCTACCCCATCAGAGAACCAGACCCCGCCAACTTAGCCCCGCTAAGGGACGGCGACCTCAACTGTGTTGCTCAGAGAGTCGTTGAGCACTTTGAGGGAGCCCATAAGGGGCAAGGTCTGACCCCCATAAGGCGCCAGAAAATACAGGACTGGGAAAGGGGTGTTCATGAATCAGGTGCTACGGTGGAAGATGTGGCGAAACTGGAAAAGATCCTCAAGAGGGCAATCGTCCTCAAGGACATCGCTGGTGAAGACATCTACAACAGCGGTACATACAGGGGTTGGCATAGACCAGTAGAGCTCATCGTCCACAACGGCCATGCTTGGTCAAAAGACCTCCACTTTCCCCAAGCCCGAGAGGTTCACATATACGGGGGCGACGTCTGGCAGGCCATCCAGGAAGCAACCCATGGTGACCCGATAGCCGTCTGGCTGCTCGGAGGCAGCCAAGACAACCGGCTCAGTGTTGATCAGTTCGTGCTCCAGGATGGCCGCACCTACCGGACTCAGGAGGCCCACCAAAGACTGCAGGATGTATGTAGATTTTTGGGAGATGAGGACCTGGCAGATAGGGCTTTCGGAGAGAACCACGCAGCCAGCATAAAGGCCAAGGAGCGAAACGGCTGGAAGCCAACCCCAGCCAGCTTCCTCGACGACATCCAAAAGGCTTGTGTAGAGCACGGACACGGCGGGCTGTGGAACTCGATGGACTACGATACCAGGGAAATCGTTAGCATTGATATGAAGGCCTGCTACCCTGCCAGCTTCCAGGGGCAAGGTGAGGCCAGGCCTTACTTCCAAAGGTTCGGGCATCCCAGCCACCGCATGGCCCACGTAGCCATCAACGGCGCACTCCCGGAAGATATTGGTACAGGCTTCGCCGAGGTCCAGGAGTGGGAGTTCGCGCCAAAAGTACACCCTGTCATCCCTGCCTGGTTTGGGAAGCATTTCACAGAGAACGGTTGGGCCCCGACGCCCCTGTTGGCCTACCTTGTGGAAAGTGGCCTGTTGAATTCTCTTAAGGTCCGAGAGGCTATCATCGCATTCGAGAAGCAAACGGAGGTCTGGCTCCCGGAAGACCGAAACCAGGGCTGCAGCATTATCGGTAAGTTTACCCAGGGCAGCAAGGCCGACGGAAAGCGCCTCACCCGGAGGCTCGTAACCGACCCCGGAGAGTTCGACTTCCTGGTCCACGATACCCGCCAAAGCGGCACGCTGGTCGGGGCCCCACAGAGGTGCCCGCTGGGCCATGTCCTCGCCTACTACGACGGCACCCAGCCGCAGTACGCCCACCTAAGGGCCAGCATGCTGGCATATGCCCACATCAACCTCCTAGAGATGCTTCGCCGGTTCACGCTTGACGAGGCTGTCCGAGTGGCAACTGACTCCATCTACATCCAGAAAACGGCGTTGCATAAGCTACAGGGAGTCGATGCCTACGCACCATATGACCAGCATCCAAAGGGGTATTGTACCACCTGCCACCTATGCCACGATACTCCAGTGCTTAGGACACCGATGGAGGTTGCCCCAGCTCAGTGGAGGGACAAGGGCGAGCAACCGTACATGCCAATGGAGCACGCCGCGTACCTCCCTCTGCCTGAATACAAGAAACAAGAAAAGGACATCGCCCCATCCACGGCACCAAGGCATGATGATCCACTATCAAGGTATAAGCTTAGCTACCTCAACGGCGGTGGAGGCTCCGGCAAGACCACTCGAGCCATCGAGCTCTTCCGATCAAGACACCCCTTGGTCTTCACTCCGACCCATCGTCTGGCCAAAGAGATGCGGACCCGGGAAGTAAAGGCTCAAACCTACCACAGCTTCTTCCGCTGGAGCGGACAAACGGAGTGGACCCCAGATAGGATGGGGCAGAAGTTCATCCCAAGGGTGATTATCTGGGACGAGGTCTGTACCGTACCCCGGCCTATCCTCGAGACCTTTCTCGACTGGCTCGACCAAAGAGGCGTCCAGGTCGTCTGCTGTGGTGACCAGGGACAGCCACCGCCAATCGCGGGAGAGATGCCGCACGACTGGCTGCGGCAGAAGGCGGACCACTATGAGGAGGTTGAGGTCGACCACAGAGCGAAGGACACCGCACTCAGGGACCTGAAAAGAAAAATCCGTCTCCAACCCGACAAATACCAGTGCCGAGAGATGCGGAGGGCGTTGCCCAGCTGTCTTGGATGGGATCGGTTTGTGGACACGTGGAAGCCAGGCGATCTCATTCTGACCTCGAGACAAAAGGTTCGCGACAGAGCCCAGAGGCTTCTACTCCAAAAGCACAAGGAGCACTTCCCAGATGTTGCCGTCCCTCTTCTCTACCGCCCGATAGACACCCGAAGGCAGAATATTCAGGTGATGGTCCCGGGTACTCTCCGGACAGAAGAGCTTGTTCTCAACGACATCGTGGACGTTCCAATCGACGCAGTAGAGACTGCTATACAGACAGGTGACTGGCGTCTGGGGTATTCCATCACAGTCCACTCCTCCCAGGGCCTAACAATCCACAGCCCCCAGAAAGTATGGATCATTGACGACTACCTACAGTGGTCCAATCTGGCCTACCTTGCTGTATCCCGAGTAGAGTACATGCACCAACTCGAACGAGTAGTCTGTCCCCCGGAGGAGGGTTCCGAGGTAAGGCAACTCACCGAGCAGCAACTCCGCAAGGCGATCCAAAGGAAGCTCGTGGCTTATAAGCGCCAGGACCAAAAGGGCCGGATGGGATTCAACCTCAAGGTCGACCACATCCTGCAGCTCAAGGAGACCCAAAGCAACCATTGTGCAGCATGCAACATCGAGCTGCTCTGGGCTTATGCCCCGAAAGACACACAGCAGTTCAGTGTGGACCGGCTGGACAACTCCAGAGGCCACACCCATGACAATGTCCGCCTGACCTGTCTCGAGTGCAATCGAAAAAGAGGCGGCGCAGCTCTTACCGCGTAAGAACCCCATCCGGCGGCAGTCGTGTGTCGGGTGGCACTATGAGTAGTTCCTCACGGACGAACCCGCGCTCTGGTCCATCCAGCAAATAGTAAACCACGGCTCGTCGGGCTTGGTGACAGACCGCCCGAGACAATACACGCCGAGGGACCACACAGGGTCAGTGGCCCGCCGGCGGCCACCCTCCAGTTCGCCGGCCTGGTAGAGGTAGCGAACACCGACACCGGAGGGGAGCTTTTGCTCCTTGAGACCAACCGAACGGCCGGGTACAACCGAGGAGGGCTTTTGTGTCACGGATTTGACCTTGATGGCGTCAACCGGCCTTCTTCCGGTAAGCCGAGTCACTTCTCCATTCATCGCAGCCACAACCGCGGGCAGCCTGCCAACCCATTCAGACGACCGCTGGCCTTGTGGCAGCCGCATTTCGACCGCATACTGGTGCCCGAACAGTCGTTCAGCAAGTGACCGGTTGAACCGCTCTACGATCCCCTGATCACGGTGGATATCCACACGGCCGCGCCTGACCTCGACCCCGTGCTTCGCCAGGAGCTGACTGACTGCGCCCATGAACTCGCGTCCAGGATCAACTTGCAGCAGTTTCGGCCATCGCAGCGGACCCCGCTTGTAAATCCGCTCGAGAGCAGCGGCGACCTCTTTAGCCTCTTTTGTCGTAAGCGGTTCGGCGGCTTTGAACCTGCTAGCCACATCGACAACGGTCAGGGCATACTTGTATGTGCGCCGACGAACCGTGTCATGTGGTAGAAATAAGAGATCGGCCTGGTGCACTTCGTTCGGCGTCGAAACGGTAAAGCGGGGCCTGGGTATATGGCGCGGAGCTGGGAGGTAGATTTGCCAGATGGCCTGCTTTTTGAGGAAGTCCTTAGCCTTAGTCTCAGAAACCTTAGCCGCGGCCGCCAGTTTTTTAATTGCCGCTAGCCCCTTCCAGTAGCCCCTTGGGCTGTAGTAGAGCTGATCCATGGAGATATTCCAAGAGCGTGATCAGCCTCCAACACGCTGAAGCCACAGGCTCTGGTAGCTGCCCTGCTGTTGCCCTGAGGTTAGTCGGGCCCGATAGCATTCTATATGCGAAGGGCCTCATTGACATTTCATCCTCCCGCCAGCTCTCGAGTGAGCTCTGGGCGACTTCGATCATAGTAGAGGATAAGGGCCCAGGAACTTTGTGCCGCCGAGCTGCATAACCAACTTCCACCATCTTAGTGAAAAGTTCTTCGGGTAGCCCCATGATGCATATGTATGTAAAAAAAAAGTTCTTAGAGAGTTAATTAATCCTTTTTTCAATCCAGTAGCCCGTGAGCCCAGCCGCTCCTAGAGCTAAGACAATAAATCCAAGCTCTCTAGCCTGCTGATCGCCGGACGGTTGGTAGAAGTCAGCCAGCTGCGGCTCAGGGCCCAGTGGACCGAACCGCTTACTCGCCTCTGGCATTACCGCAGCATACTCCTGCATAGCCTCATCAACATCCTGGAAGGATTGGACGGCGTGGCCTTGCCGGCGGAGCTCGCTCTGGATAAAGTCTAGACGCTGAGTCCTTTTTTTGACCCACGCCGCCTGGGCCGCCTGTAGCTGTTCGACCGCGGCGTCATGGCGTCGGCGCTCTTCTTCGACGCCAGAGTTTTTGAAAAGGCTAAACAGATAATTGCTTCCAGTGAACGCCACCGCATTTGCGACCGCGCCGCCCAACATCATTGCAATGCCAGCCATCGTATTATTATAAAGGCGCTTAATTCAATACGTTGGCGGGGATCATCCCTTGCTTGATGAGGAGATCTTTGGTGGCGAGCGCGGCCGTGACGTCGACTACGGCCATGCCTACGTCCCGCGGGGTGAAATCCAGTTTAGGGTATGTCCCACCGAGTGCGGCCTTACCTAGGCGCGCATAGCCGACTGCGAATCCCGCTACCAAGGCGCCGTGGTAGATCGCATTAACTACTTCCTTTCCGTTTGGAGTTGCTTGGGCAGACATGATTATTCCATGTGATGGGGTCGCGTCTATAAGATCCGCGGTTACTTTCCTCTAATTCTAGAGCGGGCGGGTGGTTGGAGCTGGCGACAACCTTCCAAAAAAAAAATCCAGCTAGGGGTGCTATGGCTCTAGCGAACATCAGCTATTGAGGCGTTGCTGGCGGCAGCCATTGAGGCATTGCTGACGGAGTGCTCGGCCTCTCCGTCGAGTGGGATATTCTCGGTCCGCGCCAGAGCTCTGAAGGCGTCCACAATAAGGCTGAAGAAGTCCGTCACAGTGCCTAATAAGTCCGTCGCTACCACGGCGCCGCGGTGCACCTCATTAACTACTTTCTTTCGGTTTGGAGTTGCTTGGGCAGACATGATTATTCCATGCGATGGGGGTCGCGAAGTCCTTCAGAAAGCCGAAGATGTCCGCCAGATTGCCCAACTGTTCCGTTACCTCGGCGCCGTACTCCCCGGTCCGCATCATAACGCCTAAGGCGTCCTTCAGATTGCCGGAGACGTCCACCAGAACGTCGAAGCATTTCGCTACCTCGGCGCCGTCCTCGGCCCGTATCAGAGCGCCGAAGGCGTCCGCCAGAACGCCGAGCTGTTTCTCTATCTCGGCGCTCACATCAACTACTTTCTTTCCGTTTTTTGGGCAAACATGATTATTCCATGTGATGGGGGTTTAACTACTTCCTTTCCGTCTGGAGATGCTTGGGTTGTAAAGGGGGTCGCGTCTATAAGAACCGCGGTTACTTTCCTCTAATTCTAGAGCGGGCGGATGGGTTGGAGCTGGCGATGCGCCCCCCTTAACCTTCCAAAATAATCCAGCTAGGACTGCTACAGCCCCAGCGAACAACAGCCATTGAGGCATTGCTGGCGGGGCTTTGTGCCCGTCTGATGGAGTGCGCGGCCGCTCCGTCGAGTGGGACCCCCTCGGCTCTGCCGGCTGCTCCGCCATCGTGGCCTTAAACCCCTGTAACTCATTCAGGAGTGCCTGCTGCTTCCTTTTTCTCGCCTCTGCCCCTGCCCGCCCAGCAGCCACCCGCTTAGGGTCCTTTTTCCTAGTCACCCTTTCTGGCCGGACTTCCTCCGGCGCACGGACTGGTGTCGCCTCCTCCTTTGGCGGCGCCTCCTCTGGTGTTCCCTCCATTGCTAAGGTTTGTTCCGCCATCGTCCTCAGTAGTTGCTTGGCAGTGTTTAAATGAGCTTAGCATTGCTGTAACAGGAGCTAAGTACATGCCATAGCGGTGGTATAGATCGCAGGTGATCGCAGCACCGCAGAGCCAAGGGTCTTGGTCATACTAGCCCCCAGTCGAGCCTCATATCGGGCGTAGAGCCTGCCAAACTCCTCATCGGGTAGACGATCGATTTGATCGGCGGAAATCTCTCTGCCAATGTACTGCTTTGACTTCCCCCCAATAGCGAGCGCAACCAACCGCTGTCTCTGCTCATGTCGTTCTGCTTTTTCGGGCTCATCCAACCGCCGTCTCTGCTCATGTGTTTTTTCAGGCTCATCGCCCTCTACCCGGCCACGAGGTCGATCAACGACCTGCACAGTCGGCAGGTCGGCAAGGAGCTCGTCAATAATGTCGTCGCATTCCATTACAATAGTCACATACCTCCCCAGTCTAATTGTGATGAAAATAAAAAGTAACGCGGCGCTCCAGACGCATGTGCCAACAACATATAGGCCTTTCATGCTAGCACGTGGCGCCAACAACATATAGGCCTTTCATGCTAGCACGTGATAACTACTTGGCTGCGAGGTGTTTAAAATAAGCTTTGCGTGCCTCATTTTGGCGAGTCGTTGACGCACAGCGTGTCTTTCGTCTGCGGGGATAATATCATTTTCGCGCAAGCACTCTTCGAAACTGTCCCGATCCTTGCAGTGGAAGATGGCGACCCAACGCGTTTGCTCTCGGAGATCTTTGAGGATGGCGTTGTACCTCTGAGCCAGGACCCAGACCGATTGCTTGGCATGCCGGCCGCTGAATGCCAACTCTGAGAGCATGTCCTTTTTCTTGGTGAGCTGTTTACTCGCGGCCATGTCATCGATGACGTACAACGTCGGCTCACCCTGAAATACTCGGTAGAAAGCGCGCAAATAGTCGTGAAGCCGTTCACCCGGATCCAGAACATAAACCTCCTCGTCTGTACACACCCATGCGCGCTCCAGATAGGTGGTGTTGTGCCTGATCGTGGGACACAGGATTACGACGTGCTCGAAACGGTCGCGGTATGGGCCCTCGAGGAGGTCAAGCGCAAATTTCGTTTTCCCGCAGCCAGTCATGCCGCAGATTATCGCCGAGTGGGGCTCAGTGACTAAGTCGCTAGTAAATGGCCGACACGAATCGCCCATTCTCGATGTTGAGCTGCGCATCCATGATTACGAAGAGGTACATGTTCAATGGAGCTTCAGCTTCTACTTCTTTGGTGATCTGGATCGTAATACCCTCGCTCCCGTTTTCGACCCGGCGGCCATTGCCGTGCAGGCCGTCGTCGTCGGTTGATCTCAAGTCCAGCCAGAGAGCGAACTCCTCCGTGAGGTACTTGCCCAGGTCGCAAGCGTGGACACTGAGGTCCTTGGCCACCATAGCCACTTCGGGATGCCGTTTTAATCCGCCCGCCATTAGTTTTCTGACCTCGTCCCACGCCTGGTAAGGGCGCATGCCTTGCGCATAGAGCTGGTTTGGAACGCCCTCGACAGCGACCTCCACCTTCGTGATCTTGGGGTTGTAGAACGCCTCGCTCTGGCGAGCAAATGCATCAGCCGGTTCCTCGAAGAGCATCAAGAGCCCCTTCATCGATCGAGCGGGGACGTTCAGGCCGATGTTCCACACCGGGTCCTTCTTGTTCTTCACCATTCTGCTGTGTCGGAGGACCCTGTCGTAGAGGATCGCTACATTCCCCGCATACTGGTTGCAGATGTTGTCGGCCAGCTCCCTGTTGGTCACCATCTCGAACTCCAAGGAAATGCCCTCGACTGAGAATTTGGCAGCCGCGTCACCGGCTGCCCGGACTACACGACTGTAATCGTTGAACGTAAGTTCGTATTCCAGCCTGTCACCGAAAGCGGACTGAAAGAAGGGCATGTGACTCTCCAAGAGTTCGAAGTCGAGTGGGATGTAGAAGCGGTTCCCGTAAGCCTTGGCAACAGCGACGTCCTTCACCTTGTTAGTCGCCTTGTCTCCAGCATCGAGTCTATTCTTCGTTACGTTTCTGTCCTTCGTGGTGTCAATACCCTGGTACTGTGAGTTCGCCCGCTCGTTGTCGGTTTTCCAGAGGTCCACGTAGCATCCGAACACATCGCTGTCATCGATGCTCATGGCCTCTTTCCCAGAAATTTTGATCGTGGTCTTCTTCACGATGGCCCTACCAAGATTATTGACCACTAGGCGGTTAACATCGGTTGAGTCCAGCTTGATTTGGAATGCTAAACGAGTTGTTCCGGGGACTATGACATCACTAGCCCCAAGGTTCGGGAACCTCACTAAGAGCTGCTGATTTTGGTCGATTGTGGAGGGGTTGTTTGTGATCACAACCGTTTGGCGAGTGCCTTTGATCCCTAGGGGCTCTCTCAGGCGTCGGTACGGGTTGAGCTTTCTACCGTATGCGCTTTGTGCCATGATCATGTATTGAACTCGCCGACGTTTGGGTCTAATACATGATTATGGCCGATGAAGATATACCACTACAAGATTTCAGCGACCGGACGTCGCCGGCCGATGACGTCATCGCAACCACATCGCTTTCCAATGAATTACTCATGGATGCCGTTAATGGGTTTTATAACAATTTGGATGAGGGATCTCCCGCCGCCGGTATGGACTACAATAAATTTGTGGTCGACAGAAAGGGCCAACTCCGCCTAAGGGCTCATCCGGATGTTGATCTGATCAATGCTCGCGACGGAAAACCCCTAAAGCTAACCACTATAGCACGTAAGATAGGGAAAGGGGGTTCGGCAATAGTCCGTGAGGAACTCGGTTTCTCGGACTGGAGTGGGAAAAAGATGATTCTACCCGCTGAAGCTGTCACCCAGATACAGCGGGCTGATGGAGTACTGGGCGAAGCGGCCGGCGGAAGTCTTGAGGTGGTAGATGTCGACAGAGCAACCCACGCCCTGACGGAAGCGGAGGAGACCGCGTTGAAAACGATCAACGACTCACCACTGAGTACATCGGACTTGGACAGGTCCGAGTTAGTAATGCGGTACCGGGAACTCCGAGGACTCGATAAGGCTATGCAAACCCAGCGCGGTGAGCTTGTTAATAACCTGGCAAGGCTCTCTGAGCTCGACAGACACATTGAACGGGAAAAAAGAAAACTGGGAGAAACAGAAGACGAGCAGCTGCGGCGGGAGATCAGACAGCGCATCGCTGATCTTAATGACCAGCGGGCGGCTAGGCTCGAGGCGGCTTCGTTCAACCGAGAAGCTCTCAGATCACAGATCGGCCGGATTCGGGACACCCTGCGGCGAATGATGCATGAAGACGCCACGCTGGCTGAACGGATCAAGACTCTCTTCCGAGAGCAGGGGATCACCGTCGTGTCCATCCTCACAGCGATGGGGATGACCATCAGCACGCTCGTTCTAGCACTAACAAGAGGCGGTGCAGGCGGGGCCACTCCCCCTGCGCCAACTGATAAGGGTGGGGTAAAAGAATGGGTGAAAAAGCAGCTGAAAGCTCTCGCCACCCTTCTTGGTAAGCTTGCGGGTAAGCTCGCGGCCGCCATCCCCGGCATCATAGGCAGCGTGGTTTCGTGGTTGCTGTCGACCGCCGGCAAGGCAGTTGGATGGCTTGCTGAGCACACTTGGGCGTTGGTCATTGCTGTTGGAGGCCTGTTGCTAGTCGCAACTCGCGAGTGGCTAGCGAAGCGCTAGCCAAAGGGCCACTAGCCCGACCGCAATTCCGCCCACAACCAGAGCCCTTTTCTCGTCGGAGTGTGCCCGCGCAGCTGCTGCGTTTGCAGCGGGCAGCGTTGATACTCCCTTATGAGTCGGTGGGTCTGCCCGCGGAGGCCCCGTGATTTTACCATCATCGAAGCTGCCATGCTGCAGCCCCTGAACTGGAGCAGAGTTGCTTTGAACCGTGCCTATGGGGGGGTCCTTCTGAATTTTGTTGCCCGCGATTTTACCATCATCGAAGCTGTCATGCCCCTGAACTGGAGCAGAGTTGCTTTGAACCGTGCCGATGAAGAGGCCGGCCGGAGCCCTCAGAATTTTGTTGTTGTAGCCCGCGATGCCTGGATTTATATTAAGAAGCATGTCGCTTGGAGCCATGTACAGTCCTGTCCCAAAGACCATGTTAAGCTCACTCCCGGCGTACTGCAGAACGCCTTGGTAACGGGTGATAGAGGCCTGGATGTCAACCGGAGAGTTGATCGCATCCTCCACTAGGGCTAGGAACTGCTTTTGAGCCTCGAAGCCGCCCGATGTCTTGTCGATGATCCTGGACTTGGTTTGTGCCTGGGCACCGAGCAGAGCCCACACATATGTCCTGATTGAGTCGTTGATTCGCTCCATGCCGGCTTGGGTGAAGCCTTTCGAGTTGTCAAGCACGAACGTGCTCCAAGAGCCGTCAACGCCGGGATCTTGCTCGATGAACTCGATGTGGGCCTTTTTAGGCGGTAGCCAGTCGCACGATGAAACTCCACAATGACGGCCTCCAGAGACCTCCGAGCCGAATGTCATGTGTTCGGGGTCTAGGCTTCCGGCGTTCTGCCTGGCGATGTGTTTTGCCTGATTGTCGTGTCGGAAGTCTGTCTGGGTCCACGCAACGTGCCCCCTGGTGTGAACGTCCCCCAGGCCGCGGCTGTTCGGATACTCTTTCTGACGCCAGTCTGTCTGGGGATCGACCCGAATTCCTGGCTGGTTCAATGTCACAAAAAACGAGGCGGTCACGTCCAAAGGGGTGAAAAAGATGGTTCCTCCCGGACTTTGGACTCTTCAGCAGCTACGTTCGTATTTCAACTCCTTGTTCGAGGACCTAATCCTAGCGCCGAACGAGACAACCGGACTCCTCACTATCAAACCTAATGAAAGGGACGTACATTTCACGGAGGGGTTGCTGCAGCTTCTTGGCTTCGACCAGAGCCAAATGCCGATCAGCCCACACACGGGTGTGCGTGGGCTGCGTCCGGTAAATTTCAGTCCGAACAGATTGTTATTCATTCATCTGGAGCAGCTTAACACTACCGAGAACGCCCTGAACGGCGCCCCCAGTAGTCTGCTCGCCGCTGTCGCCGTTGGAGACTGGGAATACGGGGAGATTAAAACGTCAGTATTCCCCAATCCCGAGTTCAAACTTCTGAGACAGGGTACCATCTCAGAGCTTTCTCTCTCAGTTAGAGACGAGCGTGGTAACATTATAAACAACCACGGCTTGCCAGTGACTGTCGACCTTGAGGTGAAATGAGTATCTTTGGCGGGCGGGGGTATAAATCCTCTAAGGGCGATTACGCCACTCGGGCTTACGTCGATGCAGTCGCTTCGCGACGGTCCGCACCTCCCGATCTATCGCAGTATCTCAAAAAGACGGATGATGGAAATGTAGACTTAGAAGGAGGTCGGCTTATGAACGTCGGTGACGCCGCAGGGCCTACTGACGGCGTTTCTGTGAAAATAGTCAAGACGGCGTGGGACCATTTTAAGGGCGAAGTCGTGAGGAAAAATGGTGAAACGCCCATGGAAGACGACCTTGACCTTGGAGGTCACCGGATCATAAATGTACAGCTTCCTCGGCACTCTAAAGATGCCGTAAACAAAGCGTACGTCGATGCAAGGCTCGGTCTAATCCAAATTCCCGACCCCGTAATAACTCTAGTGGCCGAGGAGCGCGGACCTTTGGTTGGTGGGCAGTTCGAATGGTCGTTCGGCTCCAACTCGGATGGTCTGTCTCAGAGCAAAGTGGGCTACGTCATGATGAAAAAAGGCAAGATCATTTCAATGTCTCTGTCCGCGGCCGAGCGTGATGGACAGTCGGAGGATCAAGTGTCTGTAGGCATCACCTTAAATGGACAATTTCAACAAGGCTATGATATCACTAAGGTCCAGCACTCTTATTTCACTTCCAAGACCTTCCTACAGCCTCTGCAAGTTGAGAAAGGTGATATTATCAACTTTCAGACGCGTGACACGAGTAGGTCCCACGCTTCCGGTGTGGTTGCAGCCAACTGAGGGCGATGGCCACGCTTACCGTCTTCAACAAATAACGCGCATTCAGGCCGATTTAACGCGCGAGGCCGAAAAAAGGTCTGGCCTATGCAAGAAATATAGAAGGGCGTTGAACGCCGTAGATGGCGTTGACGCTGCTTTGGCGGCCGCTGGGGGGGGACTTGGAATCGGTGGCGTCTACTTCTTCTCGACAGTCGTGGCCATTCCGGTCGCTGTAGGGCTCGAACTGGGGTCTCTCGGTTGTGCGGGTCTCTGTGTTATTGGCAAGGTGGCTGGGCGGCGCCTTTCCCGCAAGTACCTCAAGCATCGACGCATTGAGACGATTGCCCGTGTAAAGCTGAATACGATCTCCGACATCGTTAGCAAATCCCTGACAGACGGTAACATTTCCGACATCGAGTACAGGCTTGTTCTAGATGAGCTCCAGAAGTTTGAAGACCTGAAACGGGAGGTCTATGCCAAACAGGCGCCATCTCCGGTAAACATGGACGAGCTTCGAAAAAAACTCCTAGACGAAGGCCGCAAAGAAGCGCTCGCAGAAATCGCCAAAAAGTTGAATTCCTCCTGAGCTGCGTTTGTGTTAGAGGCTCAGACCCACCACCTATGTACAGAGAATAATCAGCGAGTATGTGTCCCCCGACAATCATCAATCTGATCCAGCTATCTATCCCTGTCGCCACATTTATTATGGTGACCTTTATAATGCATCGGCAGAATAAGGTCGATGCCGGTCTTCGGAGGCTTAACGAGGAATGTCTCCGAGAGAAAACCCAGGTCTCTACCTCAGACTAATAGCAGAGGTCTCTACCTGCCCACTTTTTTGCCCCCCTTGAGCCCGGGCCGGCGAGGGTTGTGGGCCGTCCCTAGGGCTCTGTATGGGTATCTGAGCTGCGCGAAATGGTGCTGGGAGGCTTCCCGGGCCAAAATAAATGGTCCAATCGCCCTCCCTGCTGCTGATGTCTACCTGGTATGTTAAATCTCTTGTTTTAAGAAAAACTACAAAACATTTTGATATTCCATACAATTTTGGTCTGGGATGTAGGAAATGAAAATGAATCTTGTCAGTGACTTGGTAAAGAATATCATGTTTCAATGTGACATTTGGCATTCACATTTTTCACAAATAATGTGACACTTTAGCACAGGGCCCCAGACTCCTCAATCATGGCTTGTATATAAAAAAAAAAAATGGGAGAAATTACAGCAAGTATTATAAGGAAATGTTAAGGGGGGAAAAATCACTGGTAGTAGCTGAAGTTCCCTGAAAATATCTAGAAATATTCAATATGTTGAAGATTATGAAGTGTTGTGCTAGGCGTATGGTATTTTATCTTTAAACAAGTGATTCGAGTAATAAGTGTTTGTATTTTGGAAATTTAATTTTTAAAATTTTTAATAAAGCTACTCAATTAAATATTTTAATATCATTGTTAAAGTTATGCTAAGCATTTTCGATGAACAGCCTTATATAAACAAGTTCTACACAAATTATTTGATTTTATTCATTTCTATCTTTTTTTTTACCTTTTTTTTCATGATGTTTCAACAATGTGTTTGAATATGTTTTTTTATTTTAAGTTTCACTTAAAATGTCTGAAAAATATAAAATATAAAATAAGACTTTCATTACTTGAAAGTGAAAGAGAATCATAGCCATGTAAATCTGTAAAAACATGTAGAATTATGGAAGACAAATAACTACTACCTTTTCTTTCAGTGATAACTCGTTTTTTGACATTATGCCAAAGATACACTCTGGGATGTATTAACAGTATTCACATAATTATGTTAAAAGCTATTGTGCTTTAATTAAAATTTTTTAAAATTGTGATATGAACTCAGCACAGTCATATTTAAGTTCATAAATATAGAACCATATAGAATATAGAACCATTTTATTGAGTAGTATATCAATTCTCCCATCTTATAATAAAAAATAAAAATTAATTAAAACTATAGTTTCAGATGCAGTTTGTGACTTAACAATGTTTTTATTTTAATGATCATCCTTTTAATGATCTTCCTCTATTTAATATTTTTGTCATAAAAAGATTTTGTAATTTCTATTGTCTTTGTAGTATCACATATTTTGATTGTGGCAATTAAGAAATACATGTGGATCTATTCTTCCTTTGTTAGGTATTCATGTTCATGTTTTGAAAGTTGGATATTGTAATTAAAGGGAGGTAACGCAATTTTCTTTTTTGATACTCACAATTTCAGTATTCAGAAATGCAATATTTCATGATTCTAGTTTAAATGAATGATTTCTTTATACATTGTGGATAGGAGAGTCACTGTCCTAAATAAATGATTTCAGTGTGATTTGGGTCTACTCTTGCATTCTATGGGACAACGAAATACCATGAAAATTTATTTTTCTATTAAAAATTGAATGAAAAAAGATACAATAAACAAAAGTAATTTCTTCTTATTTCATTCTATGGAGTGTTTTTTCTTTGTTCTTACCATAAACTGTATCTTTGAAACCTCATTTATATTTTATTACATTTTATATTAGATTTGATGTAGTTTCTTGGACAGAAATTCGATAAAACTTTTATTTTTGACATATATTAAATGCATTTTAGCGTTTTTTTTCTAACGGACATATTTTCTAAAAATTGTATATAAATACTTTATATCTTAATTATAAGATGAATGAATTAAAGATAGGGGGTCACCATGCTTGTTTTAGAGATCAGACTTATGGTAGAGAACCACTATTTGCTAAAATTTGTTGAAAAAACATGACATTAAAAAGTAAGAAAGATTTCATTTCTAAATACTGTAACAGCATATTATAATGATTTTTTTTTTAAATTATTTTATCAACGTTTGAACTTATAATATATTCTATAAGTTACACATAAAAACACTGTCAAATATTCATTGAAAATACAAAACGGGCATAAAATCTCATTTGTGCCCGGACCAAAATGTATACAAAAACTATCCCAAAACTGAATTTATATACTAGTATATTTTTCTAATTAAAAAAATTTCAATGGACAGATTTCCTTTTTTTTTTCAGAGTCTAAATTATTATGGACTTTGAAAACCTTGTGAAATGAAGGTCAGGTAAGTCATAAAGGAGTCAGTGGATAATGAGACATACCAGATTAAGCCTCTTCTTACCACTGGCCAGATGGTACATAGAAATGGCTTTTTCTCTGATCATTATATATCTTGCTAAAATGGTTAATTTTAATGTATGTGATGATATTGATGAGGACTTAAAATTTAATTTTTATTCACAGTTTGATCCATTCCCAAAAATATTGAAATACAGTTGAATTTCTTACTTTATCTAAGTAAAATGAAAGTCCCAACATTTTCCTCTATATTTTCATTAGAAAAACCCATTTATGAGTCAAACTTTAATGCGCCACATTTTTTATTGTGTCAACATCTATCTGTGGTATGTACATAATAGAGTACATTTTACCATTAATAAGTTGAAGCCGTTTTGACTGCGGGTTTATATTTATAGACCTTAACGGCTGCCTCGGCTGCGACAAAATTGACAGTTTTACCTGCATGACAGGTGCTAATTACACAAAAGCTGCATCTTTTAAGGTTTTCTTTGGCTTTTCCTGTGAGTGAAAACAACCTTTATTGTAATCATTCTAGATGCCATATCATTTTAATTTAAACTCTTGTGAAATTGGTTGAATTTGTTTCAATCATGGATACTTCTGCTGATCACAACACGCTGGAAAGCAAAGGACCAGGTACCCAACCCTGACATGTGGATATCAAACAATTATTATCTCTTACTCAATACCAATCTTATATTTGAATTACGCCAGCATTGTTCTGTTTTGTTAGCATATCTTGTTTATAAATAAATTTGTTTCCATAGAAAAATGTTCTCATGTCTTGTTTCGACACACCTGAAAACAATGGAATCTTCGTGTAAATATTCATGAAGAGGTAGAGGAATTAAATTTCCTAGTCATTTAATATATCTGATTCTATCGACAACTCGGGCTAATTGTTTGATCGACAGAGGTAATATTTTGGTAATCGTCATAAGAATGACTGAATTTTCATATTTTCACCTTATTTTCTGTATTTATTGCATTGATTTTGGGTAGTATTGCAACTTTAATATAGCCCACACACATAAGTCAAAGACCCAATGTCTCAATTTTTTAGGTCAGTCCCTTCAACATCAACTTATTGAAGTTCATTATTAAAAATAATAATGAAATAGACTTTTTTTATACCAAATGACAGGTTCTTACCTTAATTGGTCTTGTGGATAACTTGTGGTTTTGAAATCGAGAGTTCTAGGTTCGACTCCCAGGAGACCATAGACTGAAACCTGCACTTTTAAATATACACAAAGCCACCCTGAGCTGACTATGTCTTGCTCCTCCACGATGATCCATCCACTGCCTTGCATTATTAAAAATAATTAATAGTTATGTTTTGATATTGCTTTCAGATGTATTGGTCACTTCATAATTTGTCAGTGGGATATAATTGCTCTGTGAATTGGATATATTTAATAGGCCCATATGATTTCAAGGCCCTTATGCAATGGTGTTTATTAAGAGCCAATTTAAAAGCTAAGAGCCTATATTATGGCTTAAATTTTAAATTCTCTCTTAATTAGCACTTAGAGTTTAATCAACCCTAATACTGCATCACACTGCTATATTTGGAGATGGCGCTATACATTGTTACGTCAGCCTGTTGTTATTCACACACTTGAATGTACTTTTCAAATAGGGATACATGTACAACACAAACTTTGTGCACTTTTTTGGTCCGTCAGCTCATTTCTTTTTCAGATTTCAATCAAGAAGCATGGAAATTGAATATGAGTGATGACTTTAAAGCCAAATATTAATTGGCTAATCAGTTTTAAGACATTAGTAAACAACAATTGGTTAATGTTATGGGAATCGTTTTGAAAAGCCGCTGTCATCAAAATATATCAAGGATAGGAATACCCTGGAACCTCATTTATGAATATTTGTCAATCAAGCTCCCAAAAAATAATTCATGACTGCATTTATTTGCATTTGAAAACATTTTATACTTATCATCTGCTTACAAGTTCTAAAGTTAATACATGATTGTTATGTAAATTTTAATCCTTGTATTTACCAGTCATAAAATTGGTACTGGTATAGCTCACTTGCTTGGCACCAGCATATAAGGGTAGTGCCAGACTGTTGGCCGGTGTCAGGTGATTACTGGTGGTATCATGCCACATGTCTACGCGTGATACTGCAGTGTGGCACACTATATCTGTTCAAGTAGACGTCTCCAAATTACTGAAATACTGTCAGTGGGATGTTAAACTCAATAAACAAACAAACCATCCTTTATTTTAGCATCTTATTCTTCTTTTAGGTGTCCATTCAATCATCACTTTGTGAAAATATTTCCAAAGCTTCTCATTGTTACGTTAATTTTATGTCTCGTGTAGGGACACAACCATATTATGTGACAATTATGTGAACTGAGCGGTGCATATTTAAAAATAATGACATGCACAGTTTGCCGTATACTCGTAACAGCTAAATCTCAATTAAGAAGACAAGTCTTGCAAAATCTTGAAATCTTAACAAATCAAATTGACCAGGAACAAGGTCCATGTTTTTGTGATTAAAGGGAGGTGACTCCAATTTCTTTTAGACTACTTAAAATTTGCATTAGTTCAATATAGTGGACATCAGTGTCAACACATTTGTATATGGCTAAAATAAAGATAATGCTTAAATATAGAAAAAATTTTTTTAATTATTTAGGAGAAGAAATGAACAGAATTTTATGCAGATTAATCTTTCATCAAAATGTTTTCCAGTTTCTGGGAAGAATGTGTTCATTTTTATTATACAATTTTGAGTGTGATAATGATAATAAAACATTGGTATTTAAGTGCTGGTTTGGAACACAGGTGGTTCAACTGTTGTTCGTTAGGGGTGGTATGGTATTGAACATCAGTTGACATGTTTTCATATGGGGCTTAGGGCTGGACATGTGCTTTGTGCCGAACACCTGTGGAAGTACTATGCAGGATAGTGACTGATTGGTGTTTACACCCCAGCTTCACAAAGTGGGCTATAATGTCCAATGCAATGTCCTATCTAATCTTGATAAACACAAGTCAATATATGAATCTTTTCATATTTGGAGTCAAGGCAGTGAAACGGGGTATACATCATTTTAACTGATAGCGAAAATTAATTGATAAAAATTTTCTCTAGAAGGAAACAACAATACACATATAAAATTTAAATTATAAACAATTTACAGTTTGTCACATATCCCATTCAGCTTTGCCTTTGACCTTGCTTCATGGAACTGCCTCCCGTTTGATTGACAGTTTCATATATTATAAGTTCAGTCAGCGTCATAGATACATTAATATGTTAAGCTAACAAAACGTGATGTAAAACAGTCACCGCCACAACTAGCTCTGCCCATAATTCGTTTGGATCACATAGACACCATAAAATTATATTTTCTCTATATCAAGAACTCATGGTTTACTTTATGCAAAATATTTTTGAAATTTTGAACAAATACAAGCATTTCATCGGATGATTCAGTAGAACAACCTGTAATTGTATTTGAGAAAATTTGATCTAACAAACCCGCATAAATTGCAGACATTTCAGTATCAAAAAATACATTAGAGCCTTGACCAGATTTTTTTACATACCGGTAATATTTCTTTTTCAGGAAGGACATGGGGGAAATAGTGTTTTTCAATTTAACCTGAGTTAGCCTGACTTTAACCTGAGAGTCCGTTTGAAAACATGCTCTAGTATTTTAAATACAAAAAAACATATCAACAGCAACAAATAATCAAAGCTTATAGTAGGATAGCTTATAGAAAACACTTTTTCAACCATACAAATAGAATGTCTAAATTATTAAATATCTGATTTACGTAAATACATTTTATGAATAGGTTTGTTTTCATTCAATTACGGGGAAGTTAATGATGACACATCTTGATGAAGTGTGTCTGCAGGTATCACAGAACCAAGGTCACAAATCATTAGGAACCATCTAGTACAGCTACCCTTGGTACAAGGAGGATGTAGGTTCAATCAATGGCAGCAATATATCTAAGTTATAAAATTTAGCAGTGATATCAGGGTGGGAGAGAACCATTATGTCTGGATGGGCAATCACTGCACCCCTTCATGTTTGAGACCAGGGCTGCATTCATTAACCATGACGCTTGCAACTGTTAGGATTTGGTTCCCTGCTTACACACTATACACTATGATACAACAGGGATACAAACGCTAACGTAATTGACTTTTAAGGGTAATTGAATACAGGGCCGGATTTTAACCCAGGACATACTGGTGAGAAGTGATGCATGTTAACTAAGTGATCCAGGCACACAAGGTTGTATCATGCCACTGATCTACAGCATGACCCCCATTTTAATCAACTTTCAAAAAGTGAAGTGAGGGCTATATAAGGAAACACAAGAGTTATTCCTTAATGTTGTATCACATTTATTTTCATATAATGGCAAACAGCAGAGCAGTCCCAGATCAAACATCTGCATCAAGATCCAACTGAAATCAAACAAGTTATGGGTAAAGGGAGATAATAAAAAACAAAACAAATGTATGACCTGTACTTCTCATTTACTTTTAATACTTGAAACAAAAATGTCACATATGAGTTTAATTGTTTTCATATGATTACACAGCCATAGCTGTCTTTAAGGTATTCCATCCATCACTAGATTTTCAGTTGGTCCAAATAAATTTTCAGTTTTCACATACTAAATTGGTACTAGTATCTAACTGATGAAATTGTACACTGCAATGCATAGGAACAGGTATATTTAAGGCCAGAGAACATTTTTAAAAAGTTAAAAACAAAGCAATCATTATACAGTCCAGTCACAATGAAACAAAATAACTGTAATGCCAAGTAAGTCTCAAGTCCACCATTATGATGTGGAACTGGCCAATCAGTATGGCACTCGTGTGGTACATACAAGCAGTTTTGTTTGTAGCAGGAGATAACTAGAGTGATTACCAGTTAATAGGTAATCAATAGTAAAATTGTTGGTGATAAACTTGGTTTCTGTACAAAAATTAGAAACAAATAAACAAGAGGGCCATGATGGCCCTAAATCGCTCACCCGAGTATCACTGCTTTAACTTATTTTAATGGTTTTCAGTTAATGAACGGTTCCTAAATTTTCAAGATACTCCTCCCCCTATTTTATTTCTATTTATACCTAGTTCAAATGCACACAACATGCTCATTTTATCTATCAAACTAGTAATATTGGAGAAGGTTTTTTTAAAGTTTGGTCATTATAACTCTATGTAAAACATGTGACCGTGGTTAAGAACCACTAGACAATGTTTCACGTCAAATCTCTAAGCTCCAGGGGTTATACTTTCTTACAAGAAGATTTTTAAGGTTTTCTTATTATAACTCTATGTAAAATCATGTGACCCCTAGGGTGGGGCAAATTTTTACCCCAGGGTCATAATTTGAACAATCTTGGTAGAAAGTCATAAGATTATGCTACATACCAAAAATCAAAAGGCTAGGCCTTGTGGTTTCGGAGAAGATTTTTAAAATTTTCATTTTTAAAATCTATTTTTAGCTCCTGTGACCTAGATTTTGACCAATTAAAATAATTTAAACAACTTTGGTAAAGGGCCCCATAATGAACATTCCTGTGAAGTTTTAGCGAAATCCAGTGAGTAGTTTAGAAAGAGATGTTGTTTAAAGAAATTATTGACGATGGACGCACGGATGCACAGACAGACAAAAGGCGATCACAAAAGCTCACCATGAGCACATGTGCTCAGGTGAGCTAAAAATATAGTGTCTTGTAACATAAAACAGCATTGCCTATTTACAAAACTGTTGAACCTTTATGACATATATATCTTATGCAATCATCATTATTTAATATGAATAAAAAATACAATGGAACTAAAGAAGTGATGGTGCAAAGTAATTGCCTGGTTTGGAGCATCCATGCATCCTGGTGACAGAATGAATACCTTAAATGACACAAGTGCAGCTGCATTGAAAGTGTTAAGCTATATCCGTGTAACGACACAAGTAACTCTATAGGTTTATGATGTGATAACAATTTCTAGGTAGTTTAATATTGGTTTCAAGATGTTTTAAATGGACAAATTTTGGACATGAGTACTTTAGGCTATATCTATAACTATACTATATACTATAAGATATATGAATTAAAATTAAGGGGTCACCATACTCATTTTAGAGATTTACCTTATGGTAAAACATCACTGTTTGCAAAAATTTGCTGGAAAAGTCAAAGTAATAACAAAAAAATATGAGTAGCATTCTAAATGCTTTAGTAATATATCAAAATAATATTTTCAGAATATTTTATCACAATTTGTAAGTTAAGTGTTTTAAAAGTAACAGGTGAAAAAACTGTAAAATATGCATGGAAAACAGAAAACAAGTCAAAATCACCAGTGCGTTAGGACCAAAATGTTAACAAAAATTACACAAAATGTAAAAAAAAAAAAAAAAATGTACATCTATACTTTACCATGTTTGTTTTTCATCTAAATCTGCTCCATATTGATTTTTTTTGCCAAATTAGCATATAAACACTTTGATGTTTTAAAACCTCAACATTTGTCAATGATACTTTTGATCATATTTTAAAACATGAATCTTCAAATTTCGGTTTCCATCATCATTCTGGTAAAATTTATAAGAATTAAACAAAAAAATGAATGAATAAAAACAAATAAAACAAGAGGGCCATGATGGCCCTGAATCACTCACCTGATTATAAATGAGCAACATATGTTGGATTTTTCATATTGATCTACTTTTTGACATCACATGACCCACTTTAGAGCTTGACCAAGATTTATGGAAACAACATTCGACCAAGTTTCATAAAATTGGGCCAAAAATGTGCCTTAGGTTAACAAGTTTTTCTAAGATTTGACCTCATGACCTACTTTTTGACCCCACATGAAACAAATTCGAACTTGTCCAAGATTTTATGGAAACAAACATTCTGACCAAGTTTCATAAAATTTGGGCCAAAAATGTTGCCTATAGAGGGTTAACAATGTTTTTCTAAGATTTGACCTCATGACCTACTTTTTGACCCCACATGACCCAAATTCAAACTTGTCCAAGATGCTATGGAGACAAACATTCTGACCAAGTTTCATGAAGATTGGCCAAAAAATATGACCTCTAGAGTGTTAACAAGGTCAAATTGTTGACGACGAACGACGCTCGACGAAAGATGGACGCCGGGCGAAGGGCCATCACAAAAGCTCACCTTGAGCACATTGTGCTCAGGTGCGCTAAAAAAACAAACAAAACAAAAGGGCCAAGATGGCCCTTGGTCGCTCACCTGAGAAAGATGATTGCTTAAGAAATAAAGATGCTTGAGTGTAAAAGTGAAATCTGGCTTTTTTTTATGGTGAAATGGGCATAACTCCTAAATTTACAAGTCAGATTCAGTTATAATTGAACCCGATTGTGAGATTATGGGCATAAACATTGTCTTAAAGTTTAAAAATGATTGTTAAAAAAATGAAGTTGGTAGAGAATAAACAAAGTGAAATCTTGCATTTTTTGTATTAAAAGGGGCATAACTCCTGACCTAAATGACCCATCTCAGCCACAATTGAACTCAATCGAGACATTATGGTCATTAACAATGTCATAAAGTTTGAAGATGATTACTAAAAAAAGGAAGATGCTAGAGTGTAAACAACGTGAAATATGGCTTACAAACAAATTGTAAAATTTATGTCAGACTTTAATCACTGGAAAAAGCTGATGGGGGTTAAAAAGCTTATTAAATATGTTTAATTACATGTGATTATCATAACTGTAGTGATTTATGATACACGATTATGTAAAAATGCATATCTGACAAACCATCTTATTCTTTCTTCCTCTCCCATAAATTATAAAAAATATATTGTAGTCGTTTTGATGTATATTACATATTCCATAAATTATATGACAATCCATTTAATTATCATTATTGTCTTGTTCCAATCAAATGTTCTTTTTCCAAGATTAACATTGGATGAATGAAATAACATATCATAACCTTATTTGGCATTAAATGAAAGATTTTAATCAACAAAAGCTTGTATAGCAATTGAATTGTGTATGAAAGATCAAATATATAAGTGCTACAAGATTCAGTTTAATTTGTATTATTAAATGACTAACAATCATTTGGGCCTGGTCCAGTATTTAAGTAAAGATCCAGGGGTTTACAACACTAAATGTACGTTCAAAAGAAAAGGAAATAATATGACTGGATATAAAATAAAGATAACAGAACAGATATATTTTTTTTTGATAATGTGCTGTAAATTGTCTACAAAAGTGATTTTTTAAAAGCAGAAACGTTGTTGTTAGGACAGCAGTACACACAAGACATTTGAAAAGTAATATTCAGCTGCCTTTTAGCAGCCGAATCAGTGGTAACCTGCTGAAACATTCAAATGCAAACACTGCATTCAAAGGTGTTTAGAAAAGTTGTTAATAGCATATATATATATATAATGATTAGTCATGAGATCAGGACCATTTACCATTGAGTCCTGAAATGAATGACAGTGGGGGAAGGGAGGTAACTCCTATATATTTAATGTACCAGTAGTAAATTTTTAGATTTGTCAATTACTAATACATTTTGTAGCATACTTGAGAAACTGATTTCATGATAATCCTGCTTCATTTTCTACATGTAGATCTTGATTGAAATTATAAGAAAACTGAAAAATATGTACCAAAAGAAGTCAGTAATACAATAAATTTGACATACATGATTCATTTTCAATAACTACAACAAAACTTGATCAGTCTGAAAAGATCTGTCAAATTAACATGTTGCATTACCTACTATCAATTATAAATTACACTTCAGAATTCCTCGTAACTTGTCAGGTAGAAGTTGGATAGATGTATGAGCTGTGTGTGCTATATCAACATTAGTATCAAGATGGGGCATGAGGTTTGCTGAAAATCAAACTCATCTGAGATAGTTACCATTTACATTATATCCCATGTTTAATGAAGATAAGTTTATGTTAACTGGAGGTTGAGATTGGACAAACAAATCAGATGCTGGTAACAAGGATGACAAATTGATATCCCTCTGTATCTGTCATGTTATGCATGGACCAAAGTACTTACATGTTACAGATACATTGTGTGTGTTTAACAATTTAGGACCACTGTTTATTACTGACTAAACCAATAATTTTATAGATAAAAATAGATAAGCATTCAAGCAATCAATACATAAATATATATATTTAAATTGAAAGGAAGCAAATAGAAATAAGCTAATGCACAATAATGGCTATATAAATGCATATAACAAGAAGTATTTCAAAAATACTAAATACATCTATCTCAACTTCCCAAGATTACTATCTTTACCGGCCCAAAAAATCATAAAATACTTTTTTGTTGCATTGTGTTAAAGTAAAATAACCTTATTGATTACTATCCTTTTATTCTTATTTATGTATGATGTTTTCTTTTTATTTTCATTACTTCTTCTGATAAAGAAATCATATTACGATAATTAAAAAAAACAAAAAACTTATAAACAATCAAACAAACAAAAACAAAAAAATTGGACTGAGCTGGACTTAAACAAAGGATCCCATCACGAGGCGTTTAAAAAGATGCTACCAGGTTTACTGATAAACTTATATGCAAATGATGTGATTTATAGATAAATAACTGTAACAACATCAATACAACACAGTTCAGTATTTCACATTTAACAACTTGAACTTACTGTATTAACTACATCAAAACCAGACATTCATCTTACAGTTACATACCAGTAAGGTAAACCTTACATATTACTTATCCTACATATCATATAACAAAAAAAATCATGTACTATCAAAACCAAATTAAAACAAGTAAACCTTATTATTCCAAAAAAAAAAAAAATAAGTTTGGCATTTCACAAACTACATCACTAAATTAGAAGCATCTTTTTACTAATTCCTTATGAAACATTACCAATCACATGCAAAACTATTTACAACAAACAAGAAGCAGAAATTTAATACCTTCAAGGAATCTCATAAAAATTGATCACTCACTGGATATTGTCTCCATCACAACTTTTAACAATAAACTATATACCGATGCACAATGCACAAACATAAGTTAAAAAATACATATATACAAGGCTTATTAGTGAATTATGAACATGTTAATTTTCAAAAAATAAGTAAAAAGAAGAGTTAACTTTCAATAAACATTAATCTCGGACAGATGCAAATGGAATAAATAGAATGGAATACAGACAATACATAATATTATACACTGTTAGGTTGGGTTAACCGAAGCATGTCGTTATAGTTGGAAAGTACAGAAGTAACTGTGGTGCATATGTTTTACAATAATGTAGAAATAGCAGAAATACAGTCCAACTTGTCTTAAGCAGCCACCTAAGGGACGACACGAGATTGGCTGCTTAAGACAAGTTGGCTGCTTAAGACAAAATATGACTTCAGCCATATTTTAGGCGCACCTATATAATGTATATGTACTTATATGTACTTATGTATGTGTGCATGTTTGTTATTGTCTTTATTTATTTATTTATTTATTTATTATGTCTTCTGTATGTGTGTATGTTTGTTGAGTTATTTTTTTATTATAATTAATACCACTCTTTCTTTCTCTCTTGTCTATTTTCCTTCCCTCTTCCTCTCCTCTCTCTATTTTTTTCTTATTCACACCATTATCTTTTTTTTTCTTTCTCTCATCTTTCAAACAATAGAAAAAAGAACATAAATAAAGTTCATTTTTACTGAAAAAAAATTATAGATGGGCATAAAACAATGATATATACAACAGCAGAAGAAAACTTTGATGTATACAACAACATAAAACATGTTCAGTAATTAAAGCTTTGCTTAGTCCAATATTCAAATGTGTTTATCAGTGCAAGTTCCTTGATCCTGTCCAGGAACAGACCCTTGATTGTCGTCTGCTTCACAGCCGAGGTCATCAGTAGGTCACTGATCAGGTCATCCATGTCGAGGGCACAGTCAAACAGCTTACTCTGTCCCTTCTCCAGTGCAAGTTCCTTGATCCTGTCCAGGAACAGACTAGCATCAGTCAGACTGATCATGTCCTTTTGCTTCTCCAGCTCCTCTGTTTCTTCATCTTCTTCTTCCTCTCTGACTGCAGCCACAGTCTGCAAAATTTCCGGAGCTGACTTATCCCACTCATTCATGTCATTGTCACACGTGCTGAATGCAGAGTCAATGTCAACCAATTCCTGAATTTCACAATCGAAAACATCTCTAGCCATCTTGTGGAGTGACAATGGCAGTTCATCAACATCAATTCCCTCAGACACTGTGTCCACTGACAACTCTGTGTCCACTGACACCTCACTATCATGAACTGGTACAGTCCCAAATCCACACTTGTTGAAGCACTTCACAACTGTAGATGAATCAGTGTCCTTCCATGCACGGTCGATCCAGTGAATGCACTGCAACACATTAACATCCTTCACGATTTCCGGTCCCGTCTTGGTAGGGTGTTTGTCCATTTCGCTGAGCACGTGCTGGAGTTGACGCTTCCGGTATTTAAGCTTTAATGTCTGGATAATCCCTTGGTCCATGGGCTGACACACAGATGTTGTGTTGGCAGGCAGAAACTGGATCTTCACATTTTTCAGGGAGACACGGGGGGGTGAGGGGGCATTGTCAAAAACAACAGCACATTACGACCACTCATCTTTCTATCAAACCACTTCAGCCAGTCATCACAGATTGCAGTTGTCATCCAGGCCTTGCTGTTTGAGTAGTACCTGATGGCAGCTGATCTGGCGTGATGGACTTGAAACATCTAGGTTTCTTGGACTTGCCGATGACGACAGGCTGGATCTTCTCCCCAGTCATAGATGCACAAAGCGCCACGTGACCGTTCCTTGGACCGTTTCCCCCAGCACAGGTCTCGCCTTTCTTGAAGAAGGTGTTCTGGTTGTATCCCTATAGAAAAGTCCCGTCTCATCCATGTTGAATTAATTGCATGGATCATACTCTTCACATAAAGCTGGAAGCTTCTTCTCCCAGTCAGATACAACATCCATATTAACTGCTGCCCGTTCGCCAGACTGCTTCTTCAGGACGATGTTGTGGCGTTTCAAGAAACAATCCAGCCAACCAGTAGATGCCTTGAAGTCTTTCAGGCCCAGGTCATGCCGAACTTCAGTGCCTTTTTCTCTCAGGAGGGGCGGATACAGGCATTTTTCTGGATGTCGCATCGAGAAACATCGAAAGCAGAGATATTTACCTCGTCGTTTGCTGTTGTTCGTCGCGGTCGTTTTAGCGTGGAGTTCTCGCTTTCAAACTTTCAATAATTTCTCTCTTTCTTTTACCAATGTTTGGATTTGAGTCCGGCCCACGTTAAACTGGTGCCAAGATTCTTGAGCTTTTTCCAGACCCAGAAGCTTCATACTTTATTCGCTCTTCAAACGTTAGGCTTTTTCGTTTCGACATCGTGGATACACAGTATAATGCGGAATTGTTCTAGAAATTCCTTTTAACCGCCAATGATTTATTGTTTTTTACATCATTTTTTTAAATGTTATAATTATTCACTTCAAATTATTCATTCTTTATACTCACAAAGATAACATGTCCAAATTAATTATTCAAACTCAAAACACAAACAGTTTCGGCGATCTTCAATGGGGTACGAAAATCGAGTCGCTTTCTGTTTACTTTTTTACCGAAAGGGGAGTGTTTTGCCCAAACTGTGATTACATCAAGAGCTTAAAGGAAATTAAAACACTGGGAAATTGGTGATGGGTCATTCATCAAATAACAAGTGTCAAACACCAATTCACACCGTACTTTCTTTGAAACACTCTATGAATGGAACAATTATGACGTGGGTGGGGTATGCAATTAGGGGGTTTTAAATTACGGCGCGAGACAATATTGACCGTCTGCACCTGCATTTGTTGATTGGGTGCCGTTTGCCCGCTATTTAGGGGGGTCAATTAAGAAGGATTTGCCATAAAAAGGTGACCGCGGCCCAGAAGAACACGTGCCGCTGTTTACAGGGGACAATTAAAGAACAAATTTCTCGGGGGGACCTGAAGTGACCGCTTACGGCTGGTGACCGCTTAATCACGTGCCCGCTAAGACAAGTTGACTTGTATGTGGATTGAACTGTCCCCAAATGGTACATGCAATGCTGAATCACCAAGGTAAAGTTTTAATTTTCACTTAAAAGATACACAAACTATATTCTAAATAGATACACAAACATATTTAAAAATCAGACTATATTTAAAAATCATTTAAAAGATACACAAACTATATTTAAAAATCTTCACTAAATAGTACACAAACAATATTTTTTTTTTAAAAAATCATTCAATAAATAGATACAAAAAAAAATATATAGGAATATAATGTTGCGTAGCTTTTTTTGCTACAAGCAGCAGGGGGAAAAATTATATCTCAAAGCCCAAAGGTCGGGTACATGTCATTTTTTTTTACACTACAAGTAGCAAAATACAAACCCATGGAGTGCTGCAACATAATTTTCTTTTATTATTACCAATAATTTTCAAGACACAAATAGTCACCCGCCAGGAAAATAACATTTACTAGGCCAATCCAGACATAATGATAAAAAGTAAATAATGCGAAAAAAGACATTCTCTGGGCAAAGTTTTGAAGAACATCACTAAGGCAACAGAATGAAAGACACATTCCACAGCGCACGTCTCTATGGTTACTGGCTGACCCAACAATGATGCAAAATTCCACTGCGAACATGTTGTACAGACACCGAATCTCTATGTTACATGAATAATGCACATCCAACCAGACAAACCCGTCCTCTCCCCGTCCCGGCCAGTGTTGTTTGTGTCTTCAGGTGTGATCTTTCATCAAGTTTGAAGTAAAGACAGCTTGTTGAAAACATGCCTGAAAATAAATGTGCCTTATTTACAACATATTTAGCTGTATCTTCATTCCCACCCTCTTGAACTGAGAAATAATGTTTTAAAGTGATATTTGTGCAAGAAATAGTTTTTTGATATTATTCCATTTGCCTATGGCTGATTTAGTATGCTTGGTTTTAGTGTTCAACCATCTCAAAATTGTGACTTGTTACATGAAACAGATATAGTGGCCTTGCTGCGTCCACAGACAGAAATGTGGCATGATACCGTATACCAATCCAGAAAGTTAACCCGAACCCCGGCCGATCAGTTATGAAACTTCCTTATCTTAGCACCAAGCCAGGAAGATATACCGTACTATTTTAATGGGGTATGTCTTGAACAAGAAATAGTACAATGTACTTTATTGCATGGCTTTCAGGAGTTGAGCTTGATTAACCCGCACACTATACATGAGGGCACACATGGCACAATGTATGCGGTGGAATAATAAAGATGCAAGTAAAGCCAGTGCAGTTACAATGTATGTCTTGAAAATGGCCAAATGTAGGAAGGAGGCAGTACTACAGTCTTGTGACTTTTTTTTTGTATTGAGGCTTTGGTCATCAAAGAGAACCCTGTAAAATGACCAATCAGTAAGGAAAGTTTCCTCTTAATCAAACTAAAGCTCTTTCTAAAAAAACCCTCTCCTTCTAAACAAACCCTCTCTTTAAACAAACCCTCTCTTTCTAAACAAACCCTCTCTTTCTAAAAAAACCCTCTCCTTTAAACAAACCTACATTTCAGATGCAAAATTTCCTTTGAAAAGAGGACGAATACTGAATTAGTGCTGATAATCTGTTAAAGATGGTGTGTGTGTTAAGTTTTTGCTTTGACCATAGAATGGTTGAATGACAGTGCGGAAAATCTTTTCAAATTTTTTCCATATAAAGTTAACTTGTCCCAAAAGACTTTTCTTTATAATATTTTCAAAAGTTTTTTAATTTTAGTGTGACCTACCAGTTTGGGAAAACATGCTGATTGATTGCTTTTTGTACAACAAACAAAAGCTTATAAATTATGAGGGTTTCCCAAAAAAAATAATTAGAGCCAAGTGTAAGAACAAATTTCCCCCTTCAATACGCCTATTGCAGTGATAAAGAAAAAAATATATAAGTTCCCTGAATCCAGGCAAAATTTTGCTGCTTGTGAAGTTAAAAGACATTACATACATGTCACATGGTCACACTGCCATTTTTCCCACTTACTTTTTAAACTTTTTGGGTCTAAAAACTAAAACCTAATAATTGTTTTGATCTGAAAGAAAAGCTGTGGAGGAAAGGGTTAATTTGTCACTCTGTAGGGGGGACTACTAAGGATCACATAAAGGATCGTATCGGGGAAAAGGTAGACACCACACTAAGTGTAGCCACAGTTCAAATGCCAGGGAGGTTTCTTGAATAGGGTAAATATTTGGATTTAAATGGCTGTTTGTCTTTTAAATGTTTTTTAGCATCAAATTTGTTCTTGGACTTCTAATATGAACTTGGCAAATTCGAAAACAGGGCAAGAATCATTTGTTCATGCATGAGAATGTCAAGGATGCCTTTTCTGGTAAACAGTGCTTTTCGTTTGCATGGTGGTAAATTAAGTCATTTTACAAGGGGTACAAACTTTTAGCAATTGCCAAAAATTTTAGCGTGAGACCACATTTTTTGGGTTAGTTTGAAGTTAGGGGGTTTCAAAAACAAAACATTTTGTTTAAACCCTTCTTTTGCGATAATTTTTGCCAGTGAAAAAATTTGGGGTTTTGGTCTCGGCGAATAGTTTTTTGCCTTCAGCGGGATGAATCACCTTCTTGTACTGCGCCCGTAATGTCAAATTTTATTGTTTATTTGAAAAGCAATGACAAATATGTTATAAATAAATGGGCTTTTTTTTCCGGGGTTTTTTTTTTGGAGTCAGGAATTTTGGAATCTTGCTTGTGGGGGGGACAAGAAGTTGGATTTTAGTGTGGATGACCAAAAAATTTTTGGGGTGGTCACAAAATAATCATTCACATTATGTGCAGATTTTTTAAAGGTGTTGCCTTACTGTGTGGCTATCAAAAAAAGCTGGTTTTGCATCAATTATTGCGGGCGGGAAAACTCCCCCCTATAAGTGTTTTTCCTCAATTTAAAATGGGGACTTTTTAATAAAAACCAAGGCCGTTTTAAAAGACAAAAAAGAAAGCAGGAGGCGAATTCCCCAACAAGGGTGATAAGGAAATGTCCAAATTTTGTAAGGTTTACTGACCTTGTCCTTATGGTTATGAAAATGAAAGCACCAGAAGCAGATAAAAAAAGTTTTATCTTTTTGCAAAAATGATCCTTTTCTTGCTTCCCGGGGTTATTTTTTTTTCCCCCGGGAAAACTTGTGGTTTTTTGATGTGGATAACCGAAAAATTTATCTGTGGTTGTTTTTTATGTGATTTATTAAATTTGCTTTAGATTGATACCACGTAAAAAATTGTTTTTGGGTAAAAGTTTTGTTTTTGTTATTTTTCTGTTAGTAAAAAAATTTTTTTTTCTTTTTTCCAAAGAAAAAGAGAAATAAATTTCGCTATGAACATGCCAAAATTCCCCTTTTTAGCCCCTTATCAAGAAAAGTTCCGTGGTCAAGTTATGAGAATTTTAAACATTCTGGGTTCCATTCGCTGTTTATATCATGCATCTTGTTGGATATCAAGATTCACTGGTTTATGCAAACAAAGTCAACAGTTTTCACTAAAGTGATTGCTTGGGGTAGACCCAAAAAATTGTACCCTTTTCACAATGTAAGTGGCCCCAGTTTTTACAGTATATCAAATTAATTTTTTAAAAAAACCCAGTTTCACATTTTTCCATGCCAGGCATTCCCTCAAAATTCATACACTATCTTTTTGAGGACAAGGTCTGTAAATCTACAGACAAGTTGAGGATAAAAAGCTGTGTCTTATCCCGTCACATGTTTTGTATCCCGTAGCTCCTGAACGTAACATCAGGAAGACCACAGACCCACACATCCCCCCTTCATTCCCCAGGAGGGCGTGCCAGTCCCCTAGTCGGGCATTCCCTTCGCAGTCAGAGCTAACAGCCACCTAATCCATTGAAATATACTTTAAAATTACAAAAATTTCCCAAAAAAGCTGGGTTTTGTGAAATACAATTATAAAATTTTTTTTGTATATAAATACGGTAATCTTGCCCCAAAAAAACAACTAGATATTTCAAAAAGTTGTGCTGAGTTACAAATGGTGACTGTTTTCCATCATTTCAGCTAATACAAAAAAAACTTTATAATAGATCATTATCAGAAAATTAATGGGTAAAAAGGGTTTTTTTGGGTTTGGTGGTTCAGTTGTTCTTTAACTCTGAAAAATGTTTAAATGTGCCTGTAAAATACCTGCCCAGAAAACTTTTGGCAGCTGACCCCCGGTTTCCTGGCCTGCTGGGGCACATGACCTGATTTCAAAACCCTTTACCTTCACATCGTAGCTTTGCAAATCATGGTAAAACAATTGTTTAAACTCCCCCCGCTGAAAAAAAACAATAGAGCCCCCTTTTTTGTGGTAACCCCTTTTAAAAGTCCGCCCGTCCATAGCACCAACTCCATTTAGGGAGCATTTAGCCCCTTGGGCTGCCCTTTTTTAAAAAAGTTTGACTGAAGATATTTTTTTGTATGCATGTTTACATTAAAAAAGAAAAATAAGCAAACTGGAATTGGGTTTTTCCCTTGTGATAAAAAAAACTGTATGAGAAGGGGAAGGGGGGAACAAAAAAGGTTTTGAAAAATTTTTTGTTTAATTATTATGATTTTTAAAAAATTTATTTTGTTTAAAAAAAGGTATTCTTACAAAAAATTTTGGGAATTTATCAACCTAATTTTGTTTTTGTGCATTTTTGTTTAAATTAAAAGGGTTTATTTTAAAAATGGTACTATCTGGGGCATTTTTGGGCGGGTTTTTTACTATACAATATTTTCCCCTGACCAAGTTTGTGATGATAGGTTAAATCGTCCAAAATTTCCCCCCTGATTATTCCTTTCACTACATGACATCATGCCGTGGGGGAAATAGGGGGAAAACAGTCGTAAAAAAGTAAGTTATTAATTTTTTGACCCCCAAAAATTTCAAATTTTAAATGCAACACTCTTTTGGGGATGGAGGTTGAAAGTTTAGTTTTAAAAAAAAAAAGTAATGACTGCAAACCCAAGGGTGTATAAAAAATTTGATTGGTTTTAAAACGTGGGTGCGCCCGGGAAAAAAGGGTTTTTTTTACAACCCAAAAACCAAATTAACGTTTAAATTTTTTGCCATGGCCTATAGAGATCTATGATTGGGTGGGGTATTAACAATTTGGGGCTCATTTGCCGGGAACTTTTTTTTAAACGTAAATTTTTGGGAAATTTTAAAAAAACCCGGAAAACTGAAGTGAGTGGACTTGCATGACTTTATCCCACCTGCCCCCAAAATTGTGACAAATCTGAAAAGTGGTTTTTAAGTACGTTTTTTAGAGAAATCTTTTTAAAAAACCTGCCCCACACAAGCCCTCCCCCTTTTTCCCCCAAAAAACCCCTTTGGGGCATTTTAAAAAAAATGTAAAAAAAAAAGGGTGCAAAAAAGTTAAAAAAAAAAAATTTGGGGGATATTTTGGTACCCAATGATCAATTTTCATCAGCCCAAATTTTTAGCAAATTTAAAAAATTAGTTTTAAAATTTAAAGTTTTAAAAATTCTACAAAAATTTTTCCCCAAAAAAAAACAAAAGGCAGGGGCCTTGTTTTGGGTTTTCCATTATAACCCCCCATCCGTCGGGGGGGGCCCGGAAGTAGACAATGATTTGATCAGGAAATTGTTTTATTTGAACCCCCGTGTGCCAAAATTTTCTGTAACCCCTAGCAGTTTTTATGGGGGAACGACAAAACCCCCGAGGTGTCTTGGTTCTACCCTATGTTACATTTCCATTAAATATTTGATTTTCAAGTGAACTTACATTTTGTTGTGAGTTGGCCCACATGTTCACTCTCAAAGGCCCCGGGCTGGAAAATGGACTTTCAATGTTTAAATTTTTTCCCCACTTTCATATTTTAATTTTTTTAAATATTTTTAAAAAAACATTTTTTAAAAAATTTAGCTGGCTTACAATTTAAAAAAGCTTGCCTCAGGGGAACAATGTTAAAACTTTGAAAAATTGTCCACTTCGTCTTTATTTAATCAAAAATTTTAAATTGGGTTTTTAAAAATTTTTTTTTAAAAAACCAAAAAAACACTGCTCAAAGGTCTATCAACCTGCCTCTCACTTATTTTTTACCAGGGCTTTGTTTTTCTTGGCTTCAC
>CM037779.1:12922715-12972715 GCA_021229015.1 Solen grandis
TAAATGTAAATGAACTGTTATAAAAAGATTCTTCAAAACAATGGAGAAATTACAATTAAAAGGAGAAAGGTTACCATCTCAGCTCTTTAATACACTCTTGCAATCTTTTAATTATATGCCCATCAATAATATCAATAGAGAGTATTTATGGTTTGCATAGAGACCCTGTTTTCAGATGGAAAAAGTACTCAGACAGAATCTTCATATTGAGCAATATCGCTAATAATGATGTTGGGATGTAATGATATTAAAATCAAGGTCCAATAAATATTGTTCAAAGCAGAGTTTACTGTTTACATAAATTAACATATATGATAGTGCTTTTTATAAGGGAAAGGAATCCTTTATTTTGACCAGAACACTTTCGATGCCCATTAAATGTTTTTTTTTTACTGTGGTGCATCATTAATTGTTTATAAGTGACATATACATAAATACAAACTTTGTAGAATTGTACATGTACAATGTATTTGTATATGAGTCAGTGCGAGGCCTTCATTAGAAATCACACCAACAGACAGAGGACATTTGGAAAATTGAGGACTTAACACTCAAGTCCTCAGTTTGCTTTAACCCCAAACCAAAATGCTAGCGTGCGGTAAGCTTGTGGCAAGCGTGTTGCAAGCGTGCGCAGACTTACTGCACGCTTATTTCATAAATTTTGATTTCAAATAAGCTGGCGAATGCGTGCAGGAAAAATAAGCGCGTAACCGCACGCTTATTTAGCTTACAGTTGCACGCTTATTTTGAACCTGCAAGCTTGCAGCCGCACGCTTATTTTGAATCTGCAAGCTTACAGCTGCGCGCTTATTTGGGATATCTAATTAAAGCAGACAGCTATACATGCATGCATGTTTCCTACTTAAGTGTGCATGGGCAACTATCTACTCATATTTAGCTTACAAGTGCAAGGGAATTAAGAGCTGCATGTCGACACTATAAATATATTAATAATTACAATTATTATATTAAATTGTGCAATGTTGATTTTCTTTTTCATTTGAATATATTCAAGAAAGATGCCTGTTGAATTATTTATCGATATACGCAGTAATATACCTCACTCATAAATTACACTCAGTATTATTTGAAAACCTGAATAGTATGTGTTATAGATTAAAGCTAAGTTTTAACTATAAGAACAAATGTTTAATGTGTTGAGAGAGAAGAAGAGAGAGAGAGATTTTGTTTTAACATCCAGACAATAATTGAGTAATATTTAAACCATACATGCAAACATACACACAATCTTTCAGAAATTAAATAAACTAAGACAGGTTTATATATTTATACATTTTATTAAACTAATTTATAAACTTCATTTTTTCTGAATAAACAGAAAAGTCAACCAATATACTTCATATTACACGAAAAAAATTACTATACAGATTTACAAAATGTCCTATAAATCAGTCTGATTAGGTTTTATTATGTTTGCTAGGAGTCTTAATGGATTGAAAATGCTTACATTAGCATATGACAAAATCTGCTTAGGATATCAAATGCTAAAGGGTTAACTGATCATGTCAATAGTAAACGTCAAATATAAGTCTTCTTTTAGTTCAATATAAACTAAACATTAACTGAGATCATGGGAATCAGAACAACTTAATGTCTCTAGCCAATCAACATCTTAATCACTTTCAACATTGTTTGGTGGTAAAACTGTACAAAGTCTATCCTGAAAAATATCCATACATACACTTAAACCAACAATATCAGCAATATGCACAGCAATGAAATCATCTACCAATACCCCACAGTAAACATGGCTTAATTCTGCTCGTATTGAATCAGAATTACTTTTCACAAATGGATTTTCAGTGTCTCTGGCTATCTTCTGAATGATGCCACAAAAACATGGCCTGCACACACACACATCACCACAGTGACATATTGGATAAGCTTTCACAAAGAATATAATGCGCCCAAATAGTTTTTCTCCTTGGTGAAAAAATGCAACAGTGCATGAATTTCTGTAAGAGGCATTATAATTGAGAGAATGATATAAAGTACCTCTCCATAAAAGTCGTTGAAAAGTGTAACATATCCCAACTGGAAACTTTGCAAACTGACATACAATATGCATATACTTTTGTTCTAATAATGCATACTTCAAATGGCCCACAACATGTGCACCTTCAAATATTTTTCCACTTAGCTTAAAGTGATTTTTGGATTTAGTCAGTTTGTTATAGAAGCATTTTGCAGCAGTTCCTTCTTTCAAATTATCTGACAACATTGGCAGCTTCAACATAGTTGAAATACTATTTGCAATCTGAACAACAGGATTCTGAGTTCCATGAAATAAACTGACTAATCTTCCATTCACACTCTCAAATGAAAAGCATGAGTAAATCCAAAGTGGTCCGAGTTCTCTTACACAGTCACCTAAGTGCAACAACTGGTGAACATTTGCTGACATGTGTTCAGGACCATACAAGGTACCAAAAAGTCCACAAAACTTCAGCAACAGATCTTCCGCGTGTTCCAAATCTGTTGATGAAATAAGGTCCAAGTTTAATATATAAATAGCTTCAACAAGTAGAAGGTAGTGGAAAAAGATCTGATCTTTCAGCAGTCCAAACAAAACTGGCACAGAATAATAAAATAACCAGGCTCTGCATTCTGATGCTTTCCAATAAGAAGATTGCTCCTTTATGTCCCTAGGATGTCTCTTGATAAAATGAGGAGGTTTTATACGCGACAAACGACTGTCAGCAACAGACACAAATTTGGAGATAGAAAAGGAGCAAGAGCTAAATTTAGGATTAAACCACAGTGTTAGAAGTCTTCTTACAATGCCTAACAACACACAATGCATGTAGTCAATCCCTGTGCCAGAAATAATGTCAGCACAACAATTTGCCCACCATGAAGGCCCCTTGACACCAAAGCAAGGTGTACCCGTTTTAAATGCGGTTTCACTATGTGCAAGAAACTGTTTGTGTGTACGTTTTGGACCATCAATATTGTCTTTATCAAATGGAAATGTTCTCGAGTGGCCTTGTCCAACACTTACAACTGTGCCCTCTTGGAGGCATTTGGCGCATCCATTTTTACCATTAAATTGATTCATATTTAAAACCATACACTTGGCAGGAAGATCACATGTTCCACATAAAAGTAGCCCCTTAACATTTATTGTTTTAAAACAATGCTCACAAAAAATATCAAATCCATTCTTAAAGAAATCCTTTAGAGAATCATGAAATGGCTTTAAAAAACATGACATTGATGGTTTAGATTTCCCGAACCAAAGACCTGCAAATAACATGTTTTCTGGATTGAAACGTTCATGGACAGGAATCTCATTTACTACCAGGAAAAGAGGCCAGATATTTACTTTTGATGATTTGAATAGAGGAACCCCATCTGTAAACCACATCAAAGAAATATTGTTCCCATTGCCCAAAAACTGCCCAGGACCGGAGTATCGTTTATAAAGTTTGCCATCATAAATGTCACTTATGCCACATGAATTCCTTGAAAATCGTTGTATCAGGTTTTCATGAAATTTTCTGCGTCGAAAAAACTGCTGCATTTGCATGAGTAATGGTATTTCAACAAAGTATGATGAATTGCTCTTACTGCCAAGATCACAATGACATATTGAACAAGTAGTTTCATTTGTGTCAACTAAAGATTCACAGTTTGATCTGAATCTGTAAAGAGACATATGCAAAGTGTTTGTTGTCAAACAGTGAAGCGATATCAGCGTCAAAAGATCAGAAAGGCACTCTCCATTTAGATTATGTCGCAATACAAAAGACAGAATAAGTACAGCACTCTCTGTCACACTTATTCTTGCTCCCTCATATATTGGTAAGTCTTCATCTGTGTGGTCATTGTTTTGTTGATTATCTGAACTTGTCTCTTCTCCCAGTACATCAGCATCATACGACATATCTCCCACTGATTCCTCAGCATCATACCACACACAGTCGTCTTTTATCCACCATTCATCTTCTGAGCTGTAAAAAAAAATTTAAAAAAAATGTATTGGATCTTTTTAAAGCCATTACAATAATCTAATTATGTTTGAATTTTTTTAATTAATTGTTACTCCGACCCTCATGTACATTTTTCCTAAATTCAGAAGTGTGACAAAAAGCGTAAATTACATAAATTTCAACCATGTAGAGATTTCTCATTCCAAAATACAAGCTACTAATTAAAGAACCCATACTTTTTATACATATGAAGCAGTTTGTTTTTGTTTTTTGTCAAAATATATGGCGAATATAGAAGGCATTCCCTCCCTGCAAAAAGTCTATTTTTTCCCCCATTTGTCAAAAATATCCCCCCTCCATGACACTGCAATGACTTACTGACATCCTTAAATGTTATATTCATAATAAAACTGTTTCAATAGGTCATATCATTGTTATATAATTTTTATTGTTGTTGCAATAAAACACCATGAAATAAGGATAAAATACAGTAATATGCAAACATTGAACAAGAGGCGAAATTCCCCCGTAACCTTGTTCGTGCAATTTTCCCCCATCCAATGGGCCTTGACCCCTTCCCACTGCAGTGAAAAAAACAAAACAAAAAAAAAACACTGATATTTTATGATTTGGTGTCACATTTTTTTCTTCAAATAATTAGTTCCCATACAATAAGGAGAGTAGCTATTTATTTATATTATTATACAACAGAACCTATATAATACCTCATAGTATCATTCTCCATTGCTAATTGTTGGCTTTAATTACATACCATATACTTTTAATGTCAGACTGAATTTACCAGATATTCCATTGCGACTGGACATTCTTTATAATTACATCACCATTACATATAAACATCTCTATGGCTCATTCAGAGGATTCAATATGAGGCTGCATGACAACCAACCACTTATCACCTGGAAATTAGAAATTGTTACTCTGTGTAACTTTAAGTCAGTATACCTTCTTTCTTTAGCCAGCATCTCAGCTTGTAGGTCACCTGAGCCTCCCCTCTCAGATTCTTCAGACTGTGTGCTGCAAAATGATTGAAACAATAGGATATAATACATTCACTTTCAGAGGGTTTTATTTGGGATTTCATGGGAACATACCGTCCTAGCCTTCAATTATTTCTACAAGAGTAACAATTCTTGAATGTGAAACAAAATTCCTGGGTTAGGTCTGATTGGGTGACACGATTCTAATCTTTTTTTAAGGTTAATACCAATTTTTGCTACAGCTTATGAAAATAAAGCCCCGAATAATTCATTGAAGCTCCAAATTGTGTATGATGCAAAATCTTCGCTGTAGATATGTAAATAACACTACGGATATACTTTCATAATAAAAACCATCACTTAATTAATGCAAAAAAAAAAATGATGATGTACGACAGAAATAACATACAGCTCAGAAAATGCCGATTCGTCCTCCTTCTCCGGCTCCGATACATTTTCTTTCTTCAGTCGATTGTTTAGTCTCCATCTGGACGTTTTCGGTATTTGAGATATTGGATCTGCATCATTTAGAAACGATTTGTATCTTTTTCGCTTCCCGGGCATGTTGAATACTCTTTTGTGCTATATTTTTTAGCGATTCTTACCTCAATGTTTTGAATTACACAACATGGCGCGCGCTCATTGGGTAAGCATCGAGTGTTCCGAATAAGTTTGAAATAACTTCCGGTAACATTTCCGGTATGAATTTTAACACAATTGCGTTTTATTTTTTGAGTAAATTGAAATGGATCTCTTATTTATGTATTTGTCATAAAAAGATAATATTTAAAATCATTTTTTATCTTTTTTGATTTAGAAACATTGTTACGAATCATCCCGAGAAATCCCGAGATATTTTAACCAATCATATTAATGCGACGTTTTGCAAAAGGAGCAATATGATTGGCCAAGTTATTCGCGCGAATATTTGACATTATGTAAACATTTGAGGTTAGAGGTCAGAGGTAAATCGACACAGTTCACTACATCGCGAGAAAAACAAACAGAAGGAATCCAGAATGGCGCTATACTGCTGGTTTGACTGGGAGGATCAGACGACGACGGTCAACAGTATCAGCATTATCAAGGAACCAAGAAAGCCCTACGACGAGTATTTTGTTGGCGAGAAGATAGTAGGGAAGTTGCCCCAGTACCAGGGACTATGGCAGGGAGAAATAGTTGAGATCAGTGGTAAGTTTTCAGCGACATTGTACATATTTTTGGGGGGTTATGTTTTTTTTTTTTAAATATAAACAAACACACTCTTGAGATGAAATACGTACATTCAGATTTAAGAATATTCTCAACCTCCTCTGACGCCTGAGATTTGAAATAGCAATTTTTGAACCCTGATCAAGGGTTTAGATTACAATTGAGTAAGAAGGAAGCTGTCCAAAAATATATAGATTTACAAGTTTCAATAACTATCCTGGATCTAAGTATGGCGAGCTCAGATAGCAAAGTGCATTAAATACATTGAAAGAGTCTTGTATGAAAGTTGTAGCAAATGATAAGCATTTGAACTTAATCTTACCATACTTATATCTGTGTTTGTTCAAACTAAAACTGCATTTTAAGGTCTGAATAGATGTTAAAATTTAAATGTTTACTTCCCTGCAGACTCCAAACAGGCTTTGGTCGCCAATATGAAGAGAAGGCAACATGCAGGCCCATGTGATGAAGGTAGACATACATTCTTTATAATTCAAATTAATATTGTTTTTGTATATGAGAAATTTAGAGAATTCCTTAAAATTGAGTTGGATCTTGGGCATTTTACCTCTGTTCAAGAATATCAAATATTTCAATTTGACTTTTTTTGGTCATATTGAAACTTCTTCGATCTTCCCTTCTTCTCCCAAATTAAAGGTAGTTATCCTTCCAGAATTCCATTGCCCCGTTTAAAAACCCCAATGCCTGATAATACAGTTTTGTACAGGACCTAAAATTAATGAGATTTGTTTTGTTTGATTGTTACAGAAGATGGCAGTCCAGAGAAAAGAAGAGGGCCATCTGCAGAGCCGAGAAGTATGAAGAAGAAGAGGTCAAAAGAGACACAGAACATGACTGGTAAGCAAATGTCATTCATATAAAAACATGTCTTATTGAATTTTGAAGCTTACTAAAATGAAGTAAGTGGTCATCCAGTACAAAAAGTATCCAGTACAAAAAAACTTTCAGGATGAAGTACTGTTGAAGTAAGGTTAGTGATTTAGTTTCGAAACAAACAGTTGATTATGAAAACTCTTACCCAGATGATTACATACGACTATCATAGCAGTATCAGTTATGATTTAGTCTTGTATTGGAAGTTGTGAGTTAAAAGAGCTATCACAAAACAATTTTACTGGTAATTTAAAGATCTTTAAATGTCTATTTTATGATTCCAGAGAAGGCAGAGGTACAAGCAAAGAGAAAAGCAGAGGAAGGTGGGCGGCTGGAAGCCAAGAAACAGCAGCTGGAGGAGATGATCCGATCTCGACACAGAGAGAGTGGTGAGCTTTGTATAATATATAAGAATCACTGGGAAGGTAGTAATAACTTGATAGGGCCATACTGATTGACATTTCCTCGTGCTAGTGTATGTTTTGGATATCTATATTCATTGAATATGCAAGGTGAAATAAAATCCTCTGTGCATCTTGATTAATAAAGCATACTGCCACCAAAATAAGTAGTGCACAAGTCAAATTATTTCATCATTCATTGATGTTAATACACATTATATAATAATGTATTTATACAATAATTATATGGATTCCATACTGACTTTTTTGTAGAGACTACAGCAGAGCCAGCTGCGCCTTCTCTTGCCTCAAGTGTTCTGAGAGCAATTGAGTACACAGCAGAGCCTGTTCCCATATGGACGGAAACTCAGCCTGCCCAGCGGCCGTACTCATTCATGGGGGAACTGACTCCCATGTTTTCCCACAGGTGAATAAGAATATTATAAAAAACTTTTATGATAACATAAAAACTATGACGGCTGCTCCGCCGAGTTGTTTGGAAATTGTTTTTTTTACCATGGAATTTTGTATGGTAAAAATGTGGCTTTCTGTAGATCAGACCTTAATGTCAAGGGTGGCACAGCGTATGTTTGAATTGAATGTAAATGTGATTTTGGTAAAAAGATTTAGGGTTCATTAAAATCTTTGTATTTAAAGAAGAAACTTTTCCTTAAATAACAATACATTATTTTTTGGGAATCTAGTAAGCAAAGTTATTATTATAAAAACATACTTTCAGTTTGCAGAAGTACATTCATTGCAAGTTCAGTGGATTTATAAGTATTAAGCCAATGATTTAATTCCATGGACAGGTATTGTTATGTAGATTGTGTATATTTCAGTGAGTTGTTGGAGCAGAACGAGGCCCTGCAGACTAGAAACACGGCCCTGGAGACCAGGAATGTAGCCCTGGAGACCAGAAATGCTGCCCTAGAGAGAGAAGTCGAGGCAGTGAAGGCTGAAGCGAGGCAGCTGAGGGAGCAGCTGTCAGACTGTCAGACACTGTCACATGGTAAACATCTCATTATTGTTAACATTAAGAAGGAAAAAAAACTTTTATATTTCAGGTTTTTTATACTTAATGAAAAATGTATGTGATAAAAGTCACTTTTTATGTATAGAAAAATGACAATGAAAAAGCAATTTATTGAATAAGTTCATTTAAAAGACTTTTGTGAGATCAAAATGATACATATAAAAAAATTGACATTTCTATTGTTTTTTTCCCTGCTGTTATTTCAAACATTTTATTAATTTTCATATAATAACTTAAAGCCAGTATTGATACTGTCATGTTTCAACTAATTTCAAATTAAAATTTTGATTTCAGGTCTTTCCCTCACAGAAGAGAAGGTCATGCTGTTAAAGAATTTGGTGGCAGCATTAGAGGTAAACACATATATTTTTTTGTTAGGGATGCGTTTTGCATAAATTAAGGACCAGGTAAACCATGGGTCAATGTGAAATTATGGTGGTGCCATGGTTAACAACCATTTAAAACTAGAAAATTTGCAGGTCTTTGATTGTTTACTAAGTAAAAAGGCAGAAAAAGTGATGCAATACTTTTAGTGCAATGTCTGAATAATTATCATGGTATTAAATATGATGCTTGATCTGAGTTACAAGTGATAGGTGACTGACTATGCTGCTTGCCTTACAGACTCAGGTACCGTGCCCTAGTGTGTCTACGACTCATTCTGCCCCCTCACCCTGCCTCGAGGCGATGTGCACATCCCTGCCATCTGATGTGACCCCCACACAGCCTGCCCCCTCACCATGTGAACCAGTGTCTGTGTCTCCTGGAACTCAGGTAAGCAGCCCATTTCTTGACCTTTTTTCTGAATTGTTTGATTAAATTTACTACCTAGAATGTGTTTGAAAAAGTTATTCATTTAAAAAAAAATTGTATTGCCACATTGTTACAAGTGATGTAAAGAACTGACATTGCAGATGGCTATTGATGGTCAGTTCTTTGCCCCTTCGAATGTTTTAAAGACACATACTCAGAGAAGGTACAAACTCAAAACCCCTTATCAACAAACACTACCATTGAATCGCAGAGCCCTAAGTGGCTTGATAGGTGACTAACAATGCTGCTTGTCTTACAGACTCAGATGCCATGCCCTGTTCCGTCACAGACCCTGTCAGCCCCAGCACCCTGCCTCGAGGCCTCACCCCTTTCATCAGATGTGACCCTTGAACATCCTGCACCCTCACCCTCTGGACCAGTTTCACCTGTGACTCAGGAATGGCAGCTGGCACAAACTGTAAGCATGTCCATCCATTAGGTTTATGTTGTAGAGTTGTATGTGCCCGAAATAATTTGAAAATAAATAATGGGATATAAAATATTAATGTCATGTATGTAACATGAAATACCCCAATATTATCATTTTTCTGAAAGAGACATAACATATTGGAAGAATATTTATAGAAAAACTCCTATTAATATCATGAAATAGGATTTAATCACTTTACTTTCGGCTATCCATCCCTTAATTGAACATCTCAATAAGAAATTAAAATGGGAGATGGGTTGTGTCCAACACATTCACCAATTATACGACGGCTATGGTTATTAAAAATGTACATATTTCAATTAACAAAAAACTTAAGTCTTATTTGTTTTTGTAAGTTTATAACATTTTTTGTTTATAATGCATGAAGGGGAAGTGAGTGTTGACTTTTTTGAAAGTTGTATTTTAACTTTATTAAGATCATCATTACAATTACTCCATGGATGTTTTATTAGGAATCTGGCGTCAAGAAGGTTCAGTTAGTCCCCCACCACCAGGTCTACATCAACACGGCCAGTCTATCAACAGCCATCCTGATGGGGTCCACGGCCAGGAAACTGTCCATTGCTCTCCTGGACTCCTTCTTCTCCAGGGAGGTTTTGGCAGTTTCCTGTGCACAGGGAAAGAGGAGGGCCCACAACGCCAAACAAACGTCGACACCCCTGCCATCAGCAGTACTTTCAGCCATCAGAGACTTTGTTTTAGCTAAGTTTAAGGGGGACATGCCAGCCATGTCTTGGTCTTGTTTTAATGAATTGGTGAACAGCAAGTGCTCTTCAGCACGACGCTCCTTAAAAAAATAAATTTCTTTTGGCAATTTAAAATAAAGTATCTAGCTGTTCACCAATTCCTTAAAACAAGGACAAATTTGTGATGTACAGAGCTATAGGCAATACATTTTTGTATTTATGTATTATATTTTATTTTTTTTCTTATTATTCTAAATACTGCTTTGGAAAACTGCTTAAAAATACAAAAATCTTGTCAATAGCTCTGTGTGTACATATATTCATTCTTATACTATTAGAATATTATACTTATTCATATACTGTAAATAAATTGTTGAGTTCCATGTTACCATGTGATACTTTATTTATTGATACTTTTATTTTAATTAATTGTTTTTTTTCCACTGGAACCATTCATATGTATATATTTTGTATATTCAGTTATTTAACCCTTTCCCTCATACACTCATATTGAAGCCATCAATAGTTACCATATAAAGCCTGATCTGTGGAAAGCTACAGTTAAACCTTACCAAATTTAATTGTAAAATCATCATTACAATTAATAGCTCTGAGTGTATATACTTCATTTATACTGTAAATAATATGTTGAGTTCGTTGTTATTCTTACTGCTGTACCATGTGTTATTTATTTATTTATTAATACTTATATTCTAATTCCACTGGAATCATGCTTGTGTATATATTTTGTATTTTTAGTCCTTTAACCCTTTCCCTCATACACTCAATAGGTACCATATTAAACCTGATCTGAAGAAATATACAGTTAAACCTTACCAAATTTAATTGTGAAATCCTCCTTACAAGACAACTAAGGAGCAGTGAACAACATAAAACCTGATCAGCCTGCAAGTTACTTGTAGGCTGATGTAGTTTTATGCTGTAAGCGTAGGCCTTTTCATGGTGTATTCTATGAGGGAAAGGGTAGTAATGACCATTTTTTTTTTATTTTGTCATTTTTATAAAATTGGCTTGCATTCTACTTACATTTCAGTAAAACAAGCTATTAATCAAATCTAATAGGTGAAGCAAGCGCGCAGAGATGTCAACATCAGCAAGTTAACGTTCAACTAGTGTGCATAAGCGTGCGGTAAGCAATTGCATGCTTGGATGTGAATCTAAAATTCACAACTAGCATGCTTAAGCGTGCAGCAAGTATGTTCAAGCGCGCGGTAAATTTTAAGGAATTAAAGTGACAAGCGTGCAGCAAGTTAGCGACAAGCGCGCAGCAAGCCTGCGCAAGCGTGCAGTAAGCGTGCAGTAAGCGTGCGCAAGCTAGTAGGATCAAGCATGCGCAAGCAAGCAGAATTAAGCGTGCGCATGCTAGTAAATAAGCTAGTGATGGTTCCAAATACACGCTTGCATGCTTGCGCACGCTAGTACTAGCGTGCGCTGGCATGTAAGACTGCTATTTGAAATTTAACAAGCTTGTGCATGCTTAAAGATTTGGGTCATTGCACGCTTAATGAGTGGCAGTTGCACGCTTACTGCATGCTTGTCGCAAGCATAATTTAAGCGCGCAATTTTGGTTTGGGACTGGTTACCAGAATGGAACAGAACATAATATTTGTTATGACATGTACAATAAAAGGTATTACCCATCATCATCATAATAATTCACTCACATGTATGATGATACGATGTTTAAGGTTTAATGCTTGAGGATTTAAAAGTTTATTTTAGATTTTTGAAACCGATTTGATCCTGATGTACAATATAATGAAATTATACACGAAAAGAGTTAAAATGGTTATATATACAATTTTGAAAATAAGACATAATGATTAGATTGGAAATGTGTTGCATTTCAGATATGAAACAACCTGACATTTTGTGTCAAATGCATAATCTGAACAACCATGTACATGTACTATCAATAATTTTCTCTTCATTTTATTTTGTAACTTATAACTTGCATTTGGACGGAGACAGTGATTTAGCCCCCCCCCCCCTTTTTTTTTTACAAATATTGGTTATACTACTAGCTACAAGTGAAAAATAGTACATTTTCTTGTAACTACTAATCTGACTTTGATCGAACAGCTAGACAAGGTCTTAACAAAGTTTGACTGAATTTGATCCAGAATGAAAACAAACTGGCAACTGTTAATAGTAAAGACACCAGTTTGATTAAATTAATTTTACATGGAAATGGGACTGTAAACTATTGTTTAACAAAATGCTTATATTTTATGTGTACATTTAGAGTCTGATCACATGTCAGTGTTTCTTGAAACTTTTCACTGCAAAATATTGAAATTCAAAATCCCCAAAAAATAAAGTAATAATATAATTTATACACAGCGCTCTCTCACTGATCATTTGAAATGTTATGTGACCTTGCACCAGGTAAAAAAGAGCACTCTTACTCAATTTAGGCACTTGTGTATTTTTAGCTCACCTGAGCACGAAGTGCTCAAGGTGAGCTATTGTGATCACCTTTTGTCCGTCGTCTGTCGTCCGTGCGTGCGTGCGTCCGTCGTCAACAATTTGCTTTAAAGAACATCTCCTCCTGAACCACTGAAGGATTTTTGACCGAACTTCACAGGAATCATCCTTATGATGCCCTCTATCAAAGTTGTACAAATTATTCAGATTGGTTGAAAAAGTAGGTCACAGGAGCTAAAAATAGATTTTAAAAACTCAAACTTTGAAAATCTTCTTCTGCAAAACTGCAAGGCCTAGAGCTTAGATATTTGGTATGTAGCATCATCTTATGGGCCATTACCAAGATTGTACAAATCATAGCCCTATGGTGATAAATGCCCCCGCTCCAGGGGTCACTTGTTTTACATAGAGTTATATAGGAAAATCTTTAAAAATCTTCTTCTATAAATCCATAAGGCCTAGAGCTTAGATATTTGGTATGTAGCATCATCTAATGGTTCATTACCAAGATTGTTCAAATCATAGCCCTATGGTGATAAATGACCCCGCACCAGGGGTCACTTGTTTTACATAGATTTAAATAGGAAAATCATTAAAAATATTCTTCTATAAATCCAGAAGGCCTAGAGCTTAGATTTTTGGTATGTAGCATCATATAATGGTTCATTACCTCAGTTGTTCAAATCATAGCCTTACGGTGATAAATGACCCCGCACCAGTGGTCACTTGTTTCACATAGAGTTACATAGGAAAAGACCTAGAGCTTAATCTATAGATTTGATGTGAAATATTGTCTAGTGGTCCATACCCACATAATTCATATAGACCAATCATAAAAAAAATATTTTGCAATATTACTAGTTTGAGAGATTATGACTAGATAATGGTTAAAATTTGGCCCTTGATTGAATTACTTTTTACTTTAAATTACATACTTGATATATGTTTTATATTAAAATCAGTATCTACGATTAAATAAAATGATAAAAAGACTAAGAGAATATATTGTGTCAATTGTATATTAAATAAAGGTTTTCTTTAAGAAAGATATGAAAGTACAGATAATCGTATTGTTGGTAATAAAAACACATTCGGTCGTTTTAGGTTATAATATTATTAACCAATGAAAAATTAGGAAACTATTCAGCCCTCCATTTCCGGTTTCAGTTTGGTAGGTATACGATTCTCTTCAGAAATTTCAACGAATTATCGAAGATCATTAATCTAATAGACCTAAAAAGCGATTGAAAAGTAGGTCAGTAGGTCAAATCTTAGAAAAACCTTGTTTACACACTGGAGGCCACAATTTTGATTCAATCTTCCTCAAACTTGGTCAGCACAAATGTCCTCAGGTGAGCGTCTTTAGGGCCATCTTGGCCCTCTTGTTTAAGTAAACAAGCATCAATGTAACTTTATGGCAGAGGGATATGTTTTTGTGTAAATTAACTTTCATATGTGTAATGTGACGTTTATAAAACATGAATAAATACCCGACCTATACCTTTGAATGCAGGAAGTTCAATATATCATCTCATAAGTAAAGTCCCATCATGATGAGTACCTTTAAGATGATGACCAAAGTACTTTATTCCATGCACCAGATACATATTAGAAGAGTTAACATATAAGTGCCTATTGTTGTCACTTTTCACAATTGCTTACTTCAAAGTTTTGTTCAATGAATCATGTGAACTTATACCCATGTGCAAATATGAAGATAATTATGTTTTCCAATGACTTCTTAAGCTATTAACCATAACAATAAAATGTTATTGACATGGAAATAAATCGCAAAAGACAGGCGAGGTTGTCCTGACGACTTAAAGACTCATATGACCAATTATGGACGATTCCTTAAATCTTCAGACATCAAAATATGTTAATTATGATCCTGAGTTCATAAGACAATTTAAGTCTAAAACAGTTGTGTCAATTTTATGGAATAAAATATCTTCACAGGGAGCTTTAATTATCATTTTATCTCTGCAGCATGTGTGCCTAAGTGTTATAATTGCTTCTTGTGATGATCCACGTGAATGTAGAATATGGGGTACAGTATAAATGGTTAAGCAAACAGCATTTATATCATGTATTATCTATATCATGACAATTATACCACTTAAGATAAACAGATTTCACATTGATTATACATATCATCAAATCACATTTTTTAATGTATGAGTATTTACACACATTAAGGCATCCTGTAGTAATAAAACTGACTCTCTAGTTGGAGAAAATAAAACGGACTTCTATTAATTGTATTATACTGAAAGTATGAAATAATATTGTATTATATGGATAATGAATATTACAAGTAAAAATACCCTACAGTGGGAAATAATTGTTCATAGTTGCCTAAAAATTAAGCATTATAGTCATGCTTTTCTCAATTCAGGCTTGTATTTTTCTACATATAGAGCCACATACACACAACATAGCTGATGTTTGTATTAAAGTGCCATTCAGAGGACCTCCATTAGAAAACACGCCAATAGACTGAGGACACCTGGAAAAAAGAGGACTTGCACTCCGGTCCTTGTACTTTTTTTCTCATAACAAATCATTAGCTATCGACCTAAAAGTTAAGTTTGTATCTGAGATTAATTTGACAAGACATGCTACCAGCTAGCTATTTGTTGTTTATGTTTTAACTGAATAAGTACTATGCCTGGTATCAGAAAAAAGACAATACATCCCCACTTTTCTGAATGGCCTCTGAATCAGTTGGTGTGTTTAATCTGACAGAAGTCCTTGGAATATTTTTATGCACATTAACCTAATCTTATTCTTGAGAAGAAATATATCATCTTTGCTTTTTATTGAAATTGCCCTCTTTGTATAATTCACACTCACTGTGCACAGGAAAAAAGGAAGTTGAAAATGGAACAGAACAGAATTGTTTATATCAGCATGCCACTTTAAAAATAAAACAACCTATACTTGCTGCTTAAACATGGATTATACAAATGTTTTTTCATGATAACTGTCTGGATACTAACCCAGATTTCACCCAAACCACACATATCACACAATTTTGTAAGTTTACCCTATAATTATAAGTATCATAGCGTGTGCGCGAAGAGCAAATTTGTTCATTCAAGTGATGGCAAATGAAGAAAGAACATCTTAAAATAGGTTTTATAATTCTAAATATATTAATTTATTATACTTACAATACTGTCTGTGACAGTAATGCCTCAAATGAGGAAACCAGCCATTTTTTCGCTGATGACTGTGATGATTATGCGTCTGTGGATTGTGTATTGATAGATGTAATTAATATACACAGATTTTCAGTTTGATTTAGTTTAATAAATCTTTTAAATCATTATTTACATCAACCAGTGTTGAAAACAATAAAATTTACATATTTTATTCATGCAGGTACATTACTATTTTATATAAAACTGATATTGTTTCTTATTTAGAGAGGTAAGGTATCAGTTGGATGGTTATGTAATGTTCTGTTCACATAGTATTTTAAATACATTCATTGGAACAGGAGATATTTAAAAACATGATCGACTTTGCAAGAACTGAACAATATGCATGGAATGTGCTTTTGTGAGATTTAATCTTTGTTTGATAGCTTAGAATGTCTTTGCATTATTTTACTGATTATAGATTTAAGGTCATGGTTAATGTTGATACAATTAGCACTTATACAAACAAAAAACGAAATGACAAAATATTGTATGAGCATTTTCTTACCATTTAAGATTTAACTTACCCTCTCCATCTATTTTTAACTTTCTCCTGAGTTAATATGTTATAGTTACTATATACATGTAGTTTATTAATGCAGGCAAAGGGGTTTTAAGTAGGTAAATACAGTATTTGGACTCTGTTTGTTTTACCTGTCTAATTTCAATTTTTTTTGTTGCAAAAATTGTACATTTTAATAATGCATTAACATTTGGTGTATGTGGAATAATAAAGAGTACTTCTATATACAAACACTGATGTTGAAGAGGTAAAAAATGGGTATATGTATTAAATTTTGCATAACTGATCAGGGATATACAAATGAAATAATTTTCCCTGGCAGGGGAATGGTCTTATATGGCTGGTTGGTGAGCTGTCAGTTAGTTAAATATTGGTTACTGGTTGGTTTTCTGCCTAGTGCTTGGCATATAGGAGGAAACCGGCAAAGAGGTGTCTGATAAGTCAAAACTGGCTGGCCCTTTCAACAGGGGTGACACTATAATAAACACTTCACCTGATATGAATGAATTCCACGTGTCACAGGGTGAGAAAAATGTGCAGCCTGACTAGGATTCCAACCCAGTACCCTTCACAAACAGGGCGAAAGCTACTCGGCAGCGTTTAAACACACGTTAGTAGTAGGTTAATGTGAGTCTGTGACAGTTACTGTAACCAACCCCTCCATTATTGAGTTTGTCCCTGAGTTACAGGATATATATAACCATGCTCATTTCTACATTATAGTAATGTTGTCGTCAACAAGTACAGAATATACATCAATTAACATATCAGTGTATCGCACATTGTGCTATATTGCTTTTGGAGGAATATCGACTACCGTCATTTTGTTATCAATATAACATTTTTTATAACATTGCACAATTAGGCTTAAAACTATAGCATCTGAAGATTTGCAATTTAGTTAAATTTGAAGTGCAAATAATGACAGAATATGCTAATGTTATACATATATCTAATCTTAATTATAAGTATCCAAAAAGAGCCATAATGTTGTTCCAGTTGACCAGTCATACGTTTGAAACTGATTTCGAGACCTTTGCCACCACTACATACTTATAAGATTTCATACTGAAATTATTTGTGTTTTAGTGATTTATGTGCATATATCAAGCTACCAATTGATGGAAAATGATTAATGTTCTAGGTAAACATTTGCATTTGGGTTCAAATTACATATGATTTATACACAGTTTGATTTTGGGACTAGATCGTAAAAATCTTATATATAGGAGCAAGACAACAGTTAGTCGGTCTGTAATGCATGAAAATGTGTTGCAAATTGACCTCTATTTTGGTGTTCTTTATCACAGTTGCCCATTTGTAACATACTATTTTACATAAGATTTTTTTTAATTATCCATTGAAATAACAATCAGTTTGTATTCGTTCTTGTTTGCCTGTTGATGATTATTACACATCATTATTTATTAGTTTCTGATTATGTGAGACCTTGACATATCTGGATATTTATATTTGTACGAGTACTTCATCCCCACCATACCAATTACCACACACTTTCTCTCACATCATTTATCTGATAGTCAGATGGATGGATGGATTCTTCAGTAATGAAGTCTGCTAAGACTGAGTGATTGTACAAAGTGTCAGGACCATTTAAAATCCATAAAAGCATGTGTTTTAAGGTTTTAGAACTGTAATAAGTTTCGGCAAACATCGACATATACCTCCACTATTCATGGTGTTAGAATGACAAATCAGACATTTCCAGGAGTAACTTTTTTTAGTAAATATCACATGATCTGAAGGGTTTTTCAGATATTATGACATCATTTTAGAGTCAAACAGGAAAGAAAAGGAGGAAAAAGAACTTTTCTGTCCCGTACAAAAAAAAGGCAATGCTTACTGTTGTAGATAGCCTGCATTTTTATCATCTCAATACTGTAATATGAGTATACTCACAGTTTAGTCCTTAGGTGTCAGGTATAGCATCGCCTTGCAAACATAAGGTCCCAAGTTCGATTCAAGTTGGAGCAGATGAAAATTTGGTAATTGTTCATCTGGTCACACAATTAGTGTAAGTAAAGTCTTTACTTAAGTTTAAGTTATGGTGTAGTTTCTAGGTAGCAGAATGGATAGAGATAAGTTGAAATTGGAAAAAAAATGTATCTTAATTGTTTCCTGGGAGAAGGTGGTAACTTTCATGACTTTTCATTTGCATGCACATTTTGAGCGAGTACTGATGTAATGTAGAGAGTTAAGTTTGAACTTGTTTCTCAATCTATTTAAAATATATATGATTAAATAAAAAGCATGAATTTACTCAAGATTTTTTTTATCATACAGGCTATACCCCTGTTTAGGCAGTGCATCTTGCCAACATCAAAGGCACATTTTTAATGATTTCAGGGTTAAAAATGCAAAAGATAATAAATTTGTATTGTATTCTGACATTATCGCATATATATAATCTGAGACTGATTAGCATGTTGATATGAAGTTTTGCCTTTTTTTTCATTTTGAGACCTTTCTTGTGTTTAAAAAATGTCTTATTTTTATATAATTGTTTTTAGGCCATTTTGTTTTATTTAAATAGATTTTTTTCTAAAAGTTAAGGGTAGGAGGAGGGAAAAAAATAAGATGTAGACCAAAAAGTTCCCTTATAATATGTTACTTTAGTACATGTATAGTTCTTTATACCTCGATGAAACACATGAAAATAACATCTTAAATTTAACATCATGTAGTGCTGTACAGTCCTTAGAATGTAAACCAACCACCAAATTTTATTTGGGTTATCCATGCTGTGATTCAACTCGTTTCAGTGTGAAAGGATGTCAACATTGTAAACTTTATGATTATCAGTTAAAATTAAAACATATTTTGACTTTGATGTATTAGACAGACGTGTTGTTAATAAATCAAGATCATTTAAATTAGATCATTTAGATTTCTTTTTACAAGCAATAAACAATTTAAAAATTTGTTTTTTATAAAACGCTTGTGGATTTGAACCACCAAGATGATCAAATTATGTGCGACAATACAGTAGAGCAAGCCATCAGCTCTACTGCATACTCCACCTCCGTAGAATCTATCCCAGAAGTGGCATTCAACGTATATGAATAGATTATTATAAAGATTTAAAAACCAAAAACAAGAATAGCAAGCACGTGGACATGTTGTTTCATCTAGATTCAAGATTTTATTATGGTAAGGCCTCCAGCCCATACACAAAAATATAAATACACATCATTTGCACATGCAAAGCAACGTATGTATTGTGACAGGTAGTCACATTTATCAACATATTTAAACTATTTAACAAAGACACATCCTAAAGACAATACATAATATTATAAGTCATAGTGTAGTAAAACTTTACTTGCCTAAATATTCATTTCTTACATTAGTTGCATGGAATATAAACATTGCTAATTTCTTAATGACATCTTCATTTTTACATGCTATAAGATTGTAAAATTTTTCAACAGAGGGGTTTTCATAGTAAATAACTGGTATATATATTGAACGAATATTCTTATATAATGAACAAATGCATATAAAATGGTATTCATCCTCTAGATAACTTTCACAATATGGACAATCTCTATATTCCCTAGGTATATTATAATAACGACATGTTTCTATCATAAGGCTATGTGGAGAACCTCTAAAATTTGCTAAACAACTCCTGAACTTATCAATATTTAACAATTTGATGTAACTTTCCACATTGTAATCTCTTTTAAATTTTACATAATAGGACAATTTCACATTTTTACAACAACATTCATACCAATTTTGCACATACTGATCTTTTAATCTAGTAACATATGTGGTGAGAAATAACTTTTGATTTGATACATATTGATTTTCCCATACATATCCAAAACCGTTTGAATAAAGATGTTGCCTAACACTGCTTTCCCAATTATTATATCCTAAAGAATCAAAGTGTACTTGCATATCATAACATATTCTAACATATCTATATTTAGGCATCTTGAGAATTCTTAACCAATAGCTAATGCATCTTTTGGCAGCATATATGTATAAAGGGAATCTTCCTAAGTCACCTAACACTGCATCATTACAAGCTGATTGTTTTACATTTAAAAAGAGTTTACAAGCAAAAATTTGAATACTTTCAAGACAAACAAAATTATTAAGTCCCCAAATTTCCGATCCATATAATAAGAACATAGGCTATATGGTGAACCAAATATATATAGTGTTCTCTTTTGTTGTAATTAACATATTTTAAGGTAATATTAACAATGTTGAAAGATAACAGTATGTCTAGAATAGTTTAATAAACCTGTTATAGGTGCCGAGAAGTACAGCAACAACAGGAGAGAGACAGTGTACGTGGGACAAGACATCTTGCTGCCCTGTAGCTCCAGTGGCTACTCACCGCCATTGGGGACGTTCAATCCGTCGGTGGATCCAACGGAAAACAACAGATTCACCAGGAAACCCAACGAGTTGGAGATCTCCAGCAGCAGGGGGGGCGAATGGACCAGTTATTTTGGCCCGGGAAGCCCCCCAGCACCATTTCGCGCAGCTCAGATACCCATACAGAGCCCTAGGGACGGCCCACAACCCTCGCCGGCCCGGGCTCAAGGGGGGAGGGGCGAAAAAGTGAGCAGATAGAGAGCTAGGCGCGCAAACCAGTGGGCATTTAATGTTTGCCTGGTGGGCTTTACAGCGGCGGCGGCGCTGTTGCTTACTAATAAAGCCCCCCAGGACGGAGAGAAATTGTGTGTATCGTACAGCAGGAAGGTCCTGCTGTAGATGGTGGTCTGAATCTCTAATACGAACGCAGCTCAGGAGGAATTCACCGGCCCGGGCTTAGGGACGGCCCACAACCCTCGCCGGCCCGGGGCTCAAGGGGGGCAAAAAAGTGGGCAGGTAGAGACCTCTGCTATTAGTCTGAGGTAGAGACCTGGGTTTTCTCTCGGAGACATTCCTCGTTAAGCCTCCGAAGGCCGGCATCGACCTTATTCTGCCGATGCATTATAAAGGTCACCATAATAAATGTGGCGACAGGGATAGATAGCTGGATCAGATTGATGATTGTCGGGGGACACATACTCGCTGATTATTCTCTGTACATAGGTGGTGGGTCTGAGCCTCTAACACAAACGCAGCTCAGGAGGAATTCAACTGTTTGGCGATTTCTGCGAGCGCTTCTTTGCGGCCTTCGTCTAGGAGTTTTTTTCGAAGCTCGTCCATGTTTACCGGAGATGGCGCCTGTTTGGCATAGACCTCCCGTTTCAGGTCTTCAAACTTCTGGAGCTCATCTAGAACAAGCCTGTACTCGATGTCGGAAATGTTACCGTCTGTCAGGGATTTGCTAACGATGTCGGAGATCGTATTCAGCTTTACACGGGCAATCGTCTCAATGCGTCGATGCTTGAGGTACTTGCGGGAAAGGCGCCGCCCAGCCACCTTGCCAATAACACAGAGACCCGCACAACCGAGAGACCCCAGTTCGAGCCCTACAGCGACCGGAATGGCCACGACTGTCGAGAAGAAGTAGACGCCACCGATTCCAAGTCCCCCCCCAGCGGCCGCCAAAGCAGCGTCAGCGCCATCTACGGCGTTCAACGCCCTTCTATATTTCTTGCATAGGCCAGACCTTTTTTCGGCCTCGCGCGTTAAATCGGCCTGAATGCGCGTTATTTGTTGAAGACGGTAAGCGTGGCCATCGCCCTCAGTTGGCAGGGAGGGATACAGAGGCGGTGCCGTAGGTTGTTGTAGTTCATCCTTCATATTCGTATAATATATGTTGTTACTCCTCCAGTTCAATTAGGACTGCGACCACACCGGAAGCGTGGGACCTACTCGTGTCGCGCGTCTGAAAGTTGATAATATCACCTTTCTCAACTTGTAGAGGCTGTAGGAAGGTCTTGGAAGCGACATAAGAGTGCTGGACCTTAGTGATATCATAGCCTTGTTGAAATTGTCCATTTAAGGTGACGCCTACAGACACTTGATCCTCCGACTGTCCATCATGCTCGGCCGCGGACAGAGACATTGAAATGATCTTGCCTTTTTTCATCATGACGTAGCCCACTTTGCTCTGAGGCAGACCATCCGAGTTGGAGCCGAACGACCATTCGAACTGCCCACCAACCAAAGGTCCGCGCTCCTCGGCCACTAGAGTTATTACGGGGTCGGGAATTTGGATTAGACCGAGCCTTGCATCGACGTACGCTTTGTTTACGGCATCTTTAGAGGGGGACGTTCACACCAGGGGGCACGTTGCGTGGACCCAGACAGACTTCCGACACGACAATCAGGCAAAACACATCGCCAGGCAGAACGCCGGAAGCCTAGACCCCGAACACATGACATTCGGCTCGGAGGTCTCTGGAGGCCGTCATTGTGGAGTTTCATCGTGCGACTGGCTACCGCCTAAAAAGGCCCACATCGAGTTCATCGAGCAAGATCCCGGCGTTGACGGCTCTTGGAGCACGTTCGTGCTTGACAACTCGAAAGGCTTCACCCAAGCCGGCATGGAGCGAATCAACGACTCAATCCGGACATATGTGTGGGCTCTGCTCGGTGCCCAGGCACAAACCAAGTCCAGGATCATCGACAAGACATCAGGCGGCTTCGAGGCTCAAAAGCAGTTCCTAGCCCTAGTGGAGGATGCGATCAACTCTCCGGTTGACATCCAGGCCTCTATCACCCGTTACCAAGGCGTTCTGCAGTACGCCGGGAGTGAGCTTAACATGGTCTTTGGGACAGGACTGTACATGGCTCCAAGCGACATGCTTCTTAATATAAATCCAGGCATCGCGGGCTACAACAACAAAATTCTGAGGGCTCCGGCCGGCCTCTTCATCGGCACGGTTCAAAGCAACTCTGCTCCAGTTCAGGGGCATGACAGCTTCGATGATGGTAAAATCGCGGGCAACAAAATTCAGAAGGACCCCCCCATAGGGACGGTTCAAAGCAACTCTGCTCCAGTTCAGGGGCTGCAGCATGGCAGCTTCGATGATGGTAAAATCGCGGGGCCTCCGCGGGCGGACCCACCGACTCATAAGGGAGTATCAACGCTACCCGCTGCAAACGCAGCAGCTGCGCGGGCACACTCCGACGAGAAAAGGGCTCTGGTTGTGGGCGGAATTGCGGTCGGGCTAGTGGCCCTTTGGCTAGCGCTTCGCTAGCCACTCGCGAGTTGCGACTAGCAACAGGCCTCCAACAGCAATGACCAACGCCCAAGTGTGCTCAGCAAGCCATCCAACTGCCTTGCCGGCGGTCGACAGCAACCACGAAACCACGCTGCCTATGATGCCGGGGATGGCGGCCGCGACCTTACCCGCAAGCTTACCAAGAAGGGTGGCGAGAGCTTTCAGCTGCTTTTTCACCCATTCTTTTACCCCACCCTTATCAGTTGGCGCAGGGGGAGTGGCCCCGCCTGCACCGCCTCTTGTTAGTGCTAGAACGAGCGTGCTGATGGTCATCCCCATCGCTGTGAGGATGGACACGACGGTGATCCCCTGCTCTCGGAAGAGAGTCTTGATCCGTTCAGCCAGCGTGGCGTCTTCATGCATCATTCGCCGCAGGGTGTCCCGAATCCGGCTGATCTGCGATCTGGGTGACAGCTTCAGCGGGTAGAATCATCTTTCTCCTCCCCCAGTCCGAGAAACCGAGCTCGTTACGGATTATTGCCCCACCCCCTTTCTTACTTCCTATAGAGGTTAGCTTTAGGGGTTTTCCGTCGCGACTATTTATCAGATCAACATCCGGATGAGCCCTTAGGCGGAGTTGACCCTTTCTGTCGACCACAAATTTATTGTAGTCCTTACCGACGGCGGGATCTCTCTCACTCAAATTCTTATAATACCCATCAACGGCATCCATGAGTAATTCATTGGAAAGCGATGTGGTTGCGATGACGTCATCGGCCGGCGACGTCCGGTCGCTGAAATCTTGTAGTGGTATATCTTCATCGGCCATAATCATGTATTAGACCCAAACGTCTGCGAGTTCAATACATGATCATGGCACAAAGCGCATACGGTAGAAAGCTCAACCCGCACCGACGCCTGAGAGAACCCCTAGGGATCAAAGGCACTCGCCAAACGGTTGTGATCACAAACAACCCCTCCACAATCGACAAAAATCAGAATCTCTTAGTGAGGTTCCCGAGCCTTGGGGCTAATGATGTCATAGTCCCCGGAACAACTCGTTTAGCATTCCAAATCAAGCTGGACTCAACCGATGCTAACCGCCTAGTGGTCAATAATCTTGGTAGGGCCATCGTGAAGAAGATCACGATCAAAATTTCTGGGAACGAGGTCATGAGCATCGATGACAGCGATGTGTTCGGATGCTACGTGGACCTCTGGAAAACCGACAACGAGCGGGCGAACTCACAGTACCAGGGTATTGACACCACGAAGGACAGAAACGTAACGAAGAATAGACTCGATGCTGGAGACAAGGTGACTAACAAGGCGAAGGACGTCGCTGTTGCCAAGGCTTACGGGAACCGCTTCTACATCCCACTCGACTTCGAACTCTTGGAGAGTCACGTGCCCTTCTTTCAGGCCGCTTTCGGTGACAGGCTGGAATACGAATTTACGTTCAACGATTACGACCGTGTAGTCCGGGCAGCCGGTGACGCGGCTGCCAAATACTCAGTCGAGGGCATTTCCTTGGAGTTCGAGAAGGTGACCAACAGGGAGCTGGCCGACAACATCCGCAACCAGTATGCGGGGAAGATGGCGATCCTCTACGACAAGGTCCTCCGACACCGCAGAATAGTGGCGAACAAGGAGGACACGCTGTGGAACATCAACCTGAACGTCCCCGCTCGATCGATGAAGGGGATCTTGATGCTCTTCGAGGAACCGGCTGATGCATTTGCTCGCCAGAGCGAGGCGTTCTACAACCCCAAGATCACGAAGGTGGAGGTCACTGTCGAGGGCGTTTCAAACCAGCTCTATGCGAATGGCATGCGCCCTTACCAGGCGTGGGACGAGGTCAGAAACCTAATGGCGGGCGGATTAAAACGGCATCCCGAAGTGGCTATGGTGGCCAAGGACCTCAGTGTCCACGCCTGCGACCTGGGCAAGTACCTCACGGAGGAGTTCGCTCTCTGGCTGGACTTGAGGTCAACCGACGACGACGGCCTGCACGGCAATGGCCGCCGGGTCGAAAACGGGAGCTCGGGTATTACGATCCAGATCGCCAAAGAAGCAGAAGCTGAAGCTCCATTGAACATTTACCTCTTCGTAATCATGGATGCGCAGCTCAACATCGAGAATGGGCGATTCGTGTCAGCCCTTTACTAGCGACTTAGTCACTGAGCCCCACTCGGCGATAATCTGCGGCATGACTGGCTGCGGGAAAACGAAATTTGCGCTTGACCTCCTCGAGGGCCCATACCGCGACCGTTTCGAGCACGTCGTAATCCTGTGTCCCACGATCAGGCACAACACCACCTATCTGGAGCGCGCATGGGTGTGTACAGACGAGGAGGTTTATGTTCTGGATCCGGGTGAACGGCTTCACGACTATTTGCGCGCTTTCTACCGAGTATTTCAGGGTGAGCCGACGTTGTACGTCATCGATGACATGGCCGCGAGTAAACAGCTCACCAAGAAAAAGGACATGCTCTCAGAGTTGGCATTCAGCGGCCGGCATGCCAAGCAATCGGTCTGGGTCCTGGCTCAGAGGTACAACGCCATCCTCAAAGATCTCCGAGAGCAAACGCGTTGGGTCGCCCTCTTCCACTGCAAGGATCGGGACAGTTTCGAAGAGTGCTTGCGCGAAAATGATATTATCCCCGCAGACGTCAGACATGCTGTGCGTGAACGACTCGCCAAAATGAGGCACGCAAAGCTTATCTTAAACACCTCGCAGCCAAGTAGTTATCACGTGCTAGCATGAAAGGCCTATATGTTGTTGGCGCATGCGTCTGGAGCGCGGCGTTACTTTTCTTTATCATCACAATTAGACTGGGGAGGTATGTGACTATTGCAATGGAATGCGACGACATTATTGACGAGCTCCTTGCCGACGAGCCGACTGTGCAGGTCGTTGATCGACCTCGTGGCCGGGTAGAGGGCGATGAGCCCGAAAAAGCAGAATGACATGAGCATAGACGGCGGTTGGATGAGCCCGAAAAAGCAGAACGACATGAGCAGAGACAGCGGTTGGTTGCGCTCGCTATTGGGGGGAAGTCAAAGCAGTACATTGGCAGAGAGATTTCCGCCGATCAAATCGATCGTCTACCCGATGAGGAGTTTGGCAGGCTCTACGCCCGATATGAGGCTCGACTGGGGGCTAGTATGACCAAGACCCTTGGCTCTGCGGTGCTGCAGATTTACACCATGGCGGCTATCCGTTTGCTCCCGATTCCGGCTGATAAGCAGCCTTTACTGATTGCCGACCTCGAGGCAGATCCGTTTGTTGGGCATGCCTTAACTACCATCACCTGCGAGCTATACCACCGCTATGGCATGTACTTAGCTCCTGTTACAGCAATGCTAAGCTCATTTAAACACTGCCAAGCATCTACTGAGGACGATGGCGGAACAAACCTTAGCAATGGAGGGAACACCGGAGGAGGCGCCGCCAAAGGAGGAGGCGACGCCAGTCCGTGCGCCGGAGGAAGTCCGGCCAGAGAGGGTGACTAGGAAAAAGGACCCTAAGCGGGTGGCTGCTGGGCGGGCAGGGGCAGAGGCGAGAAAAAGGAAGCAGCAGGCACTCCTGAATGAGTTACAGGGGTTTAAGGCCACGGTGGCGGAGCAGCCGGCAGAGCCGAGGGGGTCCCACTCGACGGAGCGGCCGCGCACTCCATCAGACGGGCACAAAGCCCCGCCAGCAATGCCTCAATGGCTGTTGTTCGCTGGGGCTGTAGCAGTCCTAGCTGGATTATTTTGGAAGGTTAAGGGGGGCGCATCGCCAGCTCCAACCCATCCGCCTGCCCTAGAATTAGAGGAAAGTAACCGCGGTTCTTATAGACGCGACCCCCATCGCATGGAATAATCATGTCTGCCCAAGCAACTCCAAACCGAAAGAAAGTAGTTAATGAGGTGCACCGCGGCGCCGTGGTAGCGACGGACTTATTAGGCACTGTGACGGACTTCTTCAGCCTTATTGTGGACGCCTTCAGAGCTCTGGCGCGGACCGAGAATATCCCACTCGACGGAGAGGCCGAGAATATCCCACTCGACGGAGAGGCCGAGCACTCCGTCAGCAATGCCTCAATGGCTGCCGCCAGCAACGCCTCAATGGCTGATGTTCGCTAGAGCCATAGCAGCCCTAGCTGGATTTTTTTTTGGAAGGTTGTCGCCAGCTCCAACCACCCGCCCGCTCTAGAATTAGAGGAAAGTAACCGCGGATCTTATAGACGCGACCCCCATCACATGGAATAATCATGTCTGCCCAAGCAACTCCAAACGGAAAGGAAGTAGTCAATGCGATCTACCACGGCGCCTTGGTAACGGGGCTCGCAGTCAGCTATGCGCGCCTAGTTAAGGCCGCACTCGGTGGGACATACCCTAAACTGGATTTCACCCCGCGGGACGTAGGCATGGCCATAGTCGACGTCACGGCCGCGCTCGCCACCAAAGATCTCCTCATCAAGCAAGGGATCATCCCCGCCGGCGTATTGAATTAAGCGCCTTTATAATAATATGATGGCTGGCATTGCAATGATGTTGGGCGGCGCGGTCGCAAATGCGGTGGCGTTCACTGGAAGCAATTATCTGTTTAGCCTTTTCAAAAACTCTGGCGTCGAAGAAGAGCGCCGACGCCATGACGCCGCGGTCGAACAGCTACAGGCGGCCCAGGCGGCGTGGGTCAAAAAAAGGACTCAGCGTCTAGACTTTATCCAGAGCGAGCTCCGCCGGCAAGGCCACGCCGTCCAATCCTTCCAGGATGTTGATGAGGCCATGCAGGAGTATGCTGCGGTAATGCCAGAGGCGAGTAAGCGGTTCGGTCCACTGGGCCCTGAGCCGCAGCTGGCTGACTTCTACCAACCGTCCGGCGATCAGCAGGCTAGAGAGCTTGGATTTATTGTCTTAGCTCTAGGAGCGGCTGGGCTCACGGGCTACTGGATTGAAAAAAGGATTAATTAATTCTCTAAGAACTTTTTTTTACATACATATGCATCATGGGGCTACCCGAAGAACTTTTCACTAAGATGGTGGAAGTTGGTTATGCAGCTCGGCGGCACAAAGTTCCTGGGCCCTTATCCTCTACTATGATCGAAGTCGCCCAGAGCTCACTCGAGAACTGGCGGGAGGATGAAATGACAATGAGGCGCTTCTCATATAGAATGCTATGGGGCCCAACTAACCTCAGGGCAACAGCAGGGCAGCTACCAGAGCCTGTGGCTTCAGCGTGTTGGAGGCTGATCACGCTCTTGGAATATCTCCATGGATCAGAAGCTGGCGAGACTCTACTACAGCCCAAGGGGCTACTGGAAGGGGCTAGCGGCAATTAAAAAACTGGCGGCCGCGGCTAAGGTTTCTGATACTAAGGCTAAGGACTTCCTCAAAAAGCAGGCCATCTGGCAAATCTGCGCCATATACCCAGGCCCCGCTTTACCGTTTCGACGCCGAACGAAGTGCACCAGGCCGATCTCTTATTTCTACCACATGACACGGTTCGTCGGCGCACATACAAGTATGCCCTGACCGTTGTCGATGTGGCTAGCAGGTTCAAAGCCGCCGAACCGCTTACGACAAAAGAGGCTAAAGAGGTCGCCGCTGCTCTCGAGCGGATTTACAAGCGGGGTCCGCTGCGATGGCCGAAACTGCTGCAAGTTGATCCTGGACGCGAGTTCATGGGCGCAGTCAGTCAGCTCCTGGCGAAGCACGGGGTCGAGGTCAGGCGCGGCCGTGTGGATATCCACCGTGATCAGGGGATCGTAGAGCGGTTCAACCAGTCACTTGCTGAACGACTGTTCGGGCACCAGTATGCGGTCGAAATGCGGCTGCCACAAGGCCAGCGGTCGTCTGAATGGGTTGGCAGGCTGCCCGCGGTTGTGGCTGCGATGAATGGAGAAGTGACTCGGCTTACCGGTAGAAGGCCGGTTGACGCCATCAAGGTCAAATCCGTGACACAAAAGCCCTCCTCGGTTGTACCCGGCCGTTCGGTTGGTCTCAAGGAGCAAAAGCTCCCCTCAGGTGTCGGTGTTCGCTACCTTTACCAGGCCGGCGAACTGGAGGGTGGCCGCCGGTGGGCCACTGACCCTGTGTGGTCCCTCGGCGTGTATCGTCTCGGGCGGTCTGTCACCAAGCCCGACGAGCCCGTGGTTTACTATTTGCTGGATGGACCAGAGCGCGGGTTCGTCCGTGAGGAACTACTCATAGTGCCACCCGACACACGACTGCCGCCGGATGGGGTTCTTACGCGGTAAGAGCTGCGCCGCCTCTTTTTCGATTGCACTCGAGACAGGTCAGGCGGACATTGTCATGGGTGTGGCCTCTGGAGTTGTCCAGCCGGTCCACACTGAACTGCTGTGTGTCTTTCGGGGCATAAGCCCAGAGCAGCTCGATGTTGCATGCTGCACAATGGTTGCTTTGGGTCTCCTTGAGCTGCAGGATGTGGTCGACCTTGAGGTTGAATCCCATCCGGCCCTTTTGGTCCTGGCGCTTATAAGCCACGAGCTTCCTTTGGATCGCCTTGCGGAGTTGCTGCTCGGTGAGTTGCCTTACCTCGGAACCCTCCTCCGGGGGACAGACTACTCGTTCGAGTTGGTGCATGTACTCTACTCGGGATACAGCAAGGTAGGCCAGATTGGACCACTGTAGGTAGTCGTCAATGATCCATACTTTCTGGGGGCTGTGGATTGTTAGGCCCTGGGAGGAGTGGACTGTGATGGAATACCCCAGACGCCAGTCACCTGTCTGTATAGCAGTCTCTACTGCGTCGATTGGAACGTCCACGATGTCGTTGAGAACAAGCTCTTCTGTCCGGAGAGTACCCGGGACCATCACCTGAATATTCTGCCTTCGGGTGTCTATCGGGCGGTAGAGAAGAGGGACGGCAACATCTGGGAAGTGCTCCTTGTGCTTTTGGAGTAGAAGCCTCTGGGCTCTGTCGCGAACCTTTTGTCTCGAGGTCAGAATGAGATCGCCTGGCTTCCACGTGTCCACAAACCGATCCCATCCAAGACAGCTGGGCAACGCCCTCCGCATCTCTCGGCACTGGTATTTGTCGGGTTGGAGACGGATTTTTCTTTTCAGGTCCCTGAGTGCGGTGTCCTTCGCTCTGTGGTCGACCTCAACCTCCTCATAGTGGTCCGCCTTCTGCCGCAGCCAGTCGTGCGGCATCTCTCCCGCGATTGGCGGTGGCTGTCCCTGGTCACCACAGCAGACGACCTGGACGCCTCTTTGGTCGAGCCAGTCGAGAAAGGTCTCGCAGACCTCGTCCCAGATAATCACCCTCGGGATGAACTTCTGCCCCATCCTATCTGGGGTCCACTCCGTTTGTCCGCTCCAGCGGAAGAAGCTGTGGTAGGTTTGAGCCTTTACTTCCCGGGTCCGCATCTCTTTGGCCAGACGATGGGTCGGAGTGAAGACCAAGGGGTGTCTTGATCGGAAGAGCTCGATGGCTCGAGTGGTCTTGCCGGAGCCTCCACCGCCGTTGAGGTAGCTAAGCTTATACCTTGATAGTGGATCATCATGCTTGGTGCCGTGGATGGGGCGATGTCCTTTTCTTGTTTCTTGTATTCAGGCAGAGGGAGGTACGCGGCGTGCTCCATTGGCATGTACAGTTGCTCGCCCTTGTCCCTCCACTGAGCTGGGGCAACCTCCATCGGTGTCCTAAGCACTGGAGTATCGTGGCATAGGTGGCAGGTGGTACAATACCCCTTTGGATGCTGGTCATATGGTGCGTAGGCATCGACTCCCTGTAGCTTATGCAACGCCGTTTTCTGGATGTAGATGGAGTCAGTTGCCACTCGGACAGCCTCGTCGGGCGTGAACCGGCGAAGCATCTCTAGGAGGTTGATGTGGGCATATGCCAGCATGCTGGCCCTTAGGTGGGCGTACTGCGGCTGGGTGCCATCGTAGTAGGTGAGGACATGGCCCAGCGGGCACCTTTGTGGGGCCCCGACCAGCGTGCCGCTTTGGTGGGTATCGTGGACCAGGAAGTCGAGCTCTCCGGGGTCGGTTACGAGCCTCCGGGTGAGGCGCTTTCCGTCGGCCTTGCTGCCCTGGGTAAACTTACCGATAATGCTGCAGCCCTGGTTTCGGTCTTCCGGGAGCCAGACCTCCGTTTGCTTCTCGAATGCGATGATAGCCTCTCGGACCTTAAGAGAATTCAACAGGCCACTTTCCACAAGGTAGGCCAACAGGGGCGTCGGGGCCCAACCGTTCTCTGTGAAATGCTTCCCAAACCAGGCAGGGATGACAGGGTGTACTTTTGGCGCGAACTCCCACTCCTGGACCTCGGCGAAGCCTGTACCAATATCTTCCGGGAGTGCGCCGTTGATGGCTACGCGGGCCATGCGGTGGCTGGGATGCCCGAACCTTTGGAAGTAAGGCCTGGCCTCACCTTGCCCCTGGAAGCTGGCAGGGTAGCAGGCCTTCATATCAATGCTAACGATTTCCCTGGTATCGTAGTCCATCGAGTTCCACAGCCCGCCGTGTCCGTGCTCTACACAAGCCTTTTGGATGTCGTCGAGGAAGCTGGCTGGGGTTGGCCTCCAGCCGTTTCGCTCCTTGGCCTTTATGCTGGCTGCGTAGTTCTCTCCGAAAGCCCTATCTGCCAGGTCCTCATCTCCCAAAAATCTACATACATCCTGCAGTCTTTGGTGGGCCTCCTGAGTCCGGTAGGTGCGGCCATCCTGGAGCACGAACTGATCAACACTGAGCCGGTTGTCTTGGCTGCCTCCGAGCAGCCAGACGGCTACCGGGTCACCATGGGTTGCTTCCTGGATGGCCTGCCAGACGTCGCCCCCGTATATGTGGACCTCTCGGGCTTGGGGAAAGTGGAGGTCTTTTGACCAAGCATGGCCGTTGTGGACGATGAGTTCTATGGACCGGTGACCACCATTTCCACCCCTACCATACTTCCCACTGTTGTAGATGTCCTCCCCGGCGATGTCCCGCAGAACGATCGCTCGCTTGAGGATCGTTTCCAATTTAGCCACATCGTCGACCGTAGCACCCCTCTCGTGAACTTTCCGCTCCCACTCCTGAATTTTCTGGCGCTTTGTGGGGGTCAGTCCTTGGCCCCTTAGGGCGCCCTCAAAGTGCTCTACGACTCTTTGAGCAACACAGTTGAAGTCGCCGTCCCTTAGCGGGGCTAAGTTGGCAGGGTCTGGTTCTCTGATGGGGTAGAGTCCATACACCACCGCGGTAACAGGATAAGCGTTCTGATAGTACACGCTGTCTATCCCGTGGAGCGCACCTGGCTTGGTGTCCCGGGAAAGGTGCACGACTGCCTGTCCTTTCTTCCGTTCAGCCTTGACCGGGTCGATCTTGTCTTCAACAACCCAGTCTCCCTCATCTTTCTCCCTCAAGAACTTGAGCCTGAGCATGTATTCACCCTCTGGAAGGGCCGTGAGCAAAGCTGCTGCCCTCTCGTCAGTCATGCGGGCATCCAGAGCCATCCGACCAGCCCCAGCATATATGCCATCAGCAATTTTGACGTCGCCAATGTCCAGCGGGTCTTCTGCTTCTACCCTCCACGTAGAGAAGACCGCGGCGGCGCCATCAACATCAAATTCGTCCTTGGCGTCGGTTAGAATCTCAACCCAGGGAGCAATTGGTAGCTGAACTGGGGAGGGGACCTGAACATCCAGGTCGATAAACTGCTCCTCCGGCGCGGGGCACGGGTCTGGCATTTCTGCAAGAATCTCTGCAAGAATCTCTTCGATTAGTTCATCCATAGTGGCCATGCTGGTGGATGGGTATATTTCTACCGAACATACACGTCTAAATGGAAATATCAATGGCTGCCAGGCGCGCAAACTCCTTTTCGAGGGCTCTCACACGTCTCATACGGAGCCTACCCTCGGCCTTGTCATAGCCACATGCCCCGCACAGCCCAACGATATTTCCAACTCCCACACCACATCCGGCGCATGGCCTCATCGGACTGGAGCCTTTACGGAGAAGCATGAGATGGATTTTGCAATAGTCCTTGAGGCAACTTCGGCCACAGAGATTAGTGAAGCCACGAACGAGCCACTTGCAGTTGTCTGTCCCCTTCATGCCGGTGGGTATATCAACTGCACACAAACGTTCAATTGGGTATACCTATGGCAGAAAATGCGTGTCTTGCCTCACAGGACTTGATAGATATTGCGCCGCTGGAATGTCTCCGAGAGAAAACCCAGGTCTCTACCTCAGACTAATAGCAGAGGTCTCTACCTGCCCACTTTTTTGCCCCCCTTGAGCCCGGGCCGGCGAGGGTTGTGGGCCGTCCCTAAGCCCGGGCCGGTGAATTCCTCCTGAGCTGCGTTCGTATTAGAGATTCAGACCACCATCTACAGCAGGACCTTCCTGCTGTACGATACACACAATTTCTCTCCGTCCTGGGCCGTTTCTTGTACGGCCTGGGTAGCGGGGGCTTTTAACGCCCACATCATCCCCAGCGTCGCCACCGCTGAAAGTCCCATCAGGTATTTAAACGCCCTCTCGTTTGCACGCCTAGCTCTCTATCTGCCCACTTTTATCGCCCCTCCCCCCTTGAGCCCGGGCCGGCGAGGGTTGTGGGCCGTCCCTAGGGCTCTGTATGGGTATCTGAGCTGCGCGAAATGGTGCTGGGGGGCTTCCCGGGCCAAAATAACTGGTCCATTCGCCCCCCCTGCTGCTTCTCCAATACACAGATGACAGACAGGTAGGGGAGAATAAAATTGTTCTCAGATTCTTAAAATCAGCTCGGTGGTTTTCTGGAAAGTATCAGAGTGATCCTCGGAAAACTTCGGGCAAATACATCAATATGTTTGGAAAAGTTTCATTGGTATACTAAACACACTATTGCACATGAGTAATTATTCTGTACATATAAATAGACATATTTGGTTTCTAAGAAGATGAAATCAAAAACCTATCTGACTAGTGCATCTGTTGACATTGATTTACCTGTAATAGATCTACTATGGAACTCCTCGTGTTTGGGTTTCCCCATGCTCAGGTCGCATGCGGGGGTACAAACAAAACATCAGCCATGTTTGTAGCGCAGTTTATTTTGAATGATTTCCGATCGTAATTATGACGCTATTATGTTGATCTTTGGGAGCTTACAACTGAGGTCAGTATTGAGGTCGATCCGGACGGGCTTATCGAGTATAGGGACGAAGTGCTAGTTGACAAGTTGACCGTGGACAATGGTGTGAAACTAACTAATCCCCAGCTTCTTACCAGTTCGCCAGACCTTTCTACAATTCCACAATTGTTATAACTATCAAGTGTCATTTACCAGTAAATACAATCACTTGGCACTATGGGAGTACCACAAGCTGGAAGGTTACAGCATGTTTAAGGATGGCTATGTGATAAATGTCAAGTCAATAACACTAGTTGGTTAAACATAAAGCCTGTTCGCTTTCTGAACTTTATTATTGCCATTTTATTGGAAACTCTACTTTGAAAATTATCTCTTTAACTCAAGTACAAACCAAAAAAACGAAAATATCGAGAAACAAAAAGCGAAACATTGTTTGTATTTATTTTCTCATTTGTTCTGAAGAAAATGAACTACAGTTTCACATAATAATAGTCACATCATCTCAGAGAAGTTAAAATACTACCTTCAAGAGCAATTATACTCAGGTGAGCAATATAGGGCCATTTTGGTCCTCTTGTTTTTAATATATTTGATATATTATAGGTAGTCACATTTGTGTCCTCACACAATGTAACTTGAATTACATAAAAATTGATACCACAAATGGTGAATGAGTTAATTCAACACCCAGATACTTTATTCAAGCTGAAGGAAGAAGATGGATGGAATTTAAATTCCACCCAGGATGCAAAAATGCTTGTTAAGTAATGTAAACGAACATAACTGTTTAATTTTATCATTTATAAACATAAAACTCATTGTGAGGAATTATGGAACCAACAGCCTGTCTAATAAAGGTTATTGATTTGCAGATTTGACTGTATATAGTGCTGCTACACTGCTGCCTTCTAGCTGGCTTGCAGTAGGTCGGGGGTTCTACCCTGGTTGTACGTAGGTCTTCCTCTGTAATTAGCTGAATGTTGCTAATATGACTGAAATACTTTCAAAGTGACGGTAAACATCAACAAACACACCGTAATATCATTATGTTGACATGTTGCATGATACCCCACCCAGTCACATTGTCCTTCCTGACACTGGGACAACCAGTCTACCCTGTATATATGCTTAGCGCCAAGCAGGAAGTTACCAGTACCATTTTTTGTGACTTTGGTATGTCGCAATCGCGGATCAAACCCATGACCTCCCAGTTCCAAGGAGGACACTCTAACCCCTCTGCACCAGTGACGGTGACGAAATAGTGACAGCCTTTTCCTAACCTCTTGAAGTTGGCCAGTCTTGCAATCACCTGTCCTGTAAACACCGCAGGCTGTGAGAGGGGATTTTCAGTGCAAAATCTAACTCTTATGTAGCACTGAGAAACAGGCTCAACCCTGACACTCAAGACCAAACCATGAGAATCAGAATAAATGGCAAGAAAGAGGACTTCCCATTTGAAAAAGCTTTGGAGACATGGAAAGCAGCAAAACCTAGGAAATTGTTTAACTGACTGTTTAACTGACTGCAATTGTGAAACATAATTTAATGTTATATTTTCAAAGCAAAAAGGAATAGGCATGAAAAAATAAAATGAAATTGAAAGTGTCTTTAATGTCCTTTAACAAATTTTACTATAAAAAAAATGTCCGAAGTTTTTTTTGTAATTTACGACAAATGACCTAAAAAGAAATGACCATTAAGACAACTGTCCTAAGGAAAGTGGGTTCAATCTGAATCTCTGAAGTGCCATAACTCAGACACTGTACGGAATATTTGAATGAAATAAAGTGCATTGTTTATATATCTTTTAAATAGACCTTTGTAATGATGTATGACATTAATACTTTTATTGTTGGTGAAAAATTGACCTTACCTCATTATAATTATAAAAAGCTTCATTCAGTTTACCTTTATTTCCACCATACAAGTGACAGACTTATTTTGAGTTCAATAGTGACAACTGAAGACACCACTTTGGAAATAGTTTGACTGTTGTTGGTTTTGGACATTTTTTTCTAATTGTTTTCAATTACCATTGACAATTTATTACATTTGATGGGAATATATTGATGCATCTGGGAGTATATTAAATTATTTTTTAAATCTAAAGGTGAGAATGTAGTCTTGTCTTCTTATGGTGAACTTGATAATCTAAGAAAAGTCCAGTAGCACATACTATCAAAAGAGACTACTAGAGGCAGAAATAAACCATGGATGCCAAGTCAAGACAAAATAATCTGTGCATGCATCGAGGCTTTGCCTTTTACATATTAGAGGCTATCATCATTTTAAGCAAAAAGTTTATGAGGCGTTGCCTAATTAATGGAACAATTTAACCTAACAGTCACTTTTGGGACGAACAGTAAGGAGGGCGAACTATAAAGCAGACGACATGACATTAATGATGCTAAGGCGGTCTGATAAGGATTACATAACAGTCATGGATTGACAGTAAAGACTTGGTATGCTTAAAAGTAATCAAAGTCAACAATCAGAAAACACAAAACACACTTCATGCATTCTCAAACGCTACAAATGCAACGGGTCGCGAAAACATATGACATAAAAAATAATGATGCGTTATTTATGTCATTTGTCTCAGTAAAGCAAGAAAAATAATTGTTTAAACAAGCAATCATAAAATAAACACCATGCATCAGTGTAATATTCTGAAAAAGAAAGAAAAAAATAATTACCGCTAAATTTCTGTTCAATCTAATCGGTGACTGTGTGCGTTTTGCCAAGAACGATATAATCAGCTGATGTCTGACAAAATTCACGAAGCAGTACCTAGATGTAGCGTCGTGGAAATACTAATAAAATATCAAATCTAACAATTATATTTCTAGATATATATAATTAATACCCAAATCCCAGAGGGGGACATGCCCCTTACCCCATGGGGTGGGGGTGGGGGACATGCCCCTTTTCGCAACTCTTTTTTGCATTTTTTAGGGATAATAGGTCTGGACCACCGCCCCCCCCCCCGATCCGCGCATGGCCTAGGTCCCACTTGGGAAAATTCATCGGCGATTTGAAAATACACACATTTTCTCCCGATGGCTCCCGATGTTTGAGCCAAAAAGACGGAGCATTCCCATGAGAAATGGCACTGATTAGGCCTCAGATTTGGTCCGTTGAACGTTTACTAATCAATGTTTCGGCTATGGTACAATAGCCTTGAATTATCGGGGATGGATTCTGATGTTCGGGAAAGATCTGGCGGACCTTCTCCGATATACGGCGAAGGTGCCCCGGAAATTCAGCGAATTTTAAATTTTAACGGGGGAATCTCCCCTTAGATTAAGGGATGCATCGTTGAGTCTTTGCGAATCATCGTATGTGCCTGGCTGGAAGATTATGGAGATTATGAGAATGTGATGGTGGAACTAAGAGACCAATCAAGAGACTTTTGAGGGTTATGAGAACGCCCCCAGCAATGTCCCGTGGCCTATTTGGCCGTCTCAGTCTAATATTGCCCAAAACAGCAACAAATTTCAGAGTGCGCTTTTCAAACATTGCCGATTTTTTTTTCTCAAATAATCTGGAATTCAACCACAAGGGAACGTGTCACAGAAAGGTCGCCCCCCCCCCCCCCCCCCCCCCCCCCCGATCCTTCTGCGAGACATCACCGAAGCCTCGGGGATTCCTCGGAGGAAAAAATGTTTCGCAGACAATTCGTGAATGCTTCCCCAAGCTTCGCAGATGTTTGGCTTGTTTTCCCAATAAAACATCGGGGACACATCGGGAAAATTTTCAGTGCAAGCAATATTTTTTTTCTTTTTCTTTTGCTGTCTCCCGAGGCCTCCCGATGACTACACATGGCTAGCGACGCTTCCGAAGTTTCCCCTGGACACCGGGGAACCTGTTCCTGACGCCTCCCGCATCGGGAGGACATCCCCGAGGCAAAAATATTTGACTACAGTTGTATTTGCAGGTTCTAAAAAATAAATTAATTAATAATAATAACGATGGGGAAAATAAGGGATGGGGCTGGGATACCGATATTAGATAATGGGAAATAGGGTAAGATATATGAGTTTCTCGTGCATTTCCAATTTCAAACTGGCATAAAATATGTAATAAGTGTTTTCTGGATCCCCCACCCTCTAAAGAAAAAAAAGTGGCTTGTCTACACTATCAGTTAGCGGATGCATTGAATAATCAATATACTGAGAAAAAAATCAAATTTTCACTTTGAACATATTTTGTCAAAAATATTGATGGGAATATATGCTGATATTAGGATTAAACTTGTTAAACTTGACTGTCTAATTGTCGATCTGGAAGCAGTCTTCATAGAAACTTGAAGTTCCCAGGGAAAAAAAATAGGGTCGGACGTTTGCAGAAGGCGTGGACCCTTTCTGCGTGTCAACTTTTTATAGATTTTTAAGTTTGACACATTTGGTTTTTACTAAATGTTTAATCAATGACAAAACAAACAATATTCAGTACTAATAGATATTGGATGAGATGAGAGGCCCGCTTAGTAACATTTTCATGAACTTGTTTAGTAAAATTTGATAAGAAATAACAATTCATGTCGGATTCTGTATATAATATCCTAACTAATTAATATCATATTGTTATTGTTGAATCTTATATGTCACGGAACGTACATGTCACATGTGTGTGATATATCCGACCAAATAAACGTCATCTGTCTAATGTGACATACATATTCGTTTGGTCATTTTTTTTTAAAGTTTACACAGAAACGTATATGTCACATATGTTGTGAAAACTACAAAAATATTTTTGTTAAACTCATTCCAGAAAGAGAGTCCACATAGAGCTACCTTGAATACAGATACACGGGTGGCTCTATTCGAATAGGTCCCTCAATTAGCATGAATAGGGCTCTTCGACTGCGCGGATGCAGGGACGGACGGATAAAAAGTCTTATTACTACATGGCTACTGCATCCTGAATGAATATCTCGTGCCTGTGTGTTTGTATATATGACGATGAAATCATTACGCCCCTTCTCCACCCCCTCTTCGAAGAACGTGGGTATATTGCCAGATAATCGATTGAATAACCGAAATCCCGTCATCGTCCGTTTTCTTCTGAGCAGGGGGAAATTGTGGGTCTCATATTAGCAATTAAACAAATTATAAAAGGCCCAAGATGGGCAAATGCATGGCTCCGTTTGAGCATCAGTAGTATTCACTGGTATAATTTGGTTGACATCACGTGTTTGCGCACTGTCACATGGCGCGCTGTCAAATTGAAATTGTAGTTGCAAGATATGTCAGAAGATAGCTTATCATAAACCCTGGATTGCAAACTATGACACAGCGTCGAAGACCCACGAGCGCTTATTCCGTTCCTTCATACAGCGCAGATGTAATATAGGAAGCCGTGGGTCTCCGACGCTGACTATGACAATGCTGTTTAGTTTTTTTTACAAGTTTTACACATATGAAAGTTATATGAATAATGTCGTTCTTTGAATAACTATGTCGTCACTTTATATTATGGTGGTGCCCTGTACGAGATCATAAATAAACTATTTTCAGTTCCCTGCTTTTAAAAGCTATAATGCGTTTAAGTTTCGTAATAATTCCTAAAGTTACTGCCCCTTTATATTGGATCATTCATACTTACGCAGCCTACGCGGAATGGAATATTGTTGACGGATGTTAACTGTTAGCATAAAGATAAAAATAAGGTGTAGTCGATAACAATTCCATTCCGCGTAGGCGGCAGCAGGTCTCATACGTACGGAAGCTTGGAGGTGACATGGTCGATATTTTTTATTAGCTTGTGGCCACAACATAATTTCCGAAGTTTATTTTTTAACTAACTTGTGGCCACAACTTATTAACTTGTTCCCTCAAGATAAACAAACCAATCAGAGCTTCCTAAGCTGGTCGACTTCCGTCTCAATACACTGATACCATTTATACATTCAGACAGGTAAGTCTACTTCACAGTCGTCTTTTTTAAAATAAAATCATAATAAAGCTGAAGCATTTGTGCAAATCATATCATATCGGTATTTTTCATTATATTGTTGGATATATTCACAAAACTCGCTCTTGTAAGAAATAGATCTAGTAACAACCCATTTATCTGCTGCCTTTGTTTCCTGAATCATAATTTCGAAATATACAGTAACATTTTATAATAACGTTAATATGGATATCGGTTATAAGCACCAGCCATGCGTTCAGTTATGCGAACGTTCGCGCGGAGAACGTTCGTCATCACGTGTTTAGCTTATTGAACGCACCGGAACAATTCCAAGATGGCTGCAGACAGCGTCCTGAGTGCTATTTTGATTGAAGAATTCGCTAATGATGATGTGTATCATTTGATTCGTAGCAGGCAGAGTGTTTTGATTGCTGCAGGTATATTGGTATATGTGACAACGACGTTTATTTATAATTTGTAATCATTTGTAGACCAGAATCCATGGATACGTAGAGGATATTGTACCCCTGTATTCCTCTGTAGATTTTAAGGCACATTTCCGAATGCAGAGGTCTTCTTTTGAGGTAAAATCATTAAGATTTATTAATTACAAACATTGAAATAAGACACAAAATTCAATAATTTGTCATATGTTGATAAAAATATACAGCCTGATCAGGACTCAAAGCCGAGCCCTTTCGTTTAAATTGCTACTAAGCAACCTTGTCTTTTACATATGAGTTTCCCATTTTGTGAGTTATTAGTTACATGGATTACTCTCATTCCAAATCTGAATTAATCCTAAACTTTCCAAATTGATCCAGAGAACACAAACTACCAGGCCCCCCACAATGGGTACTAAATAATACAGGTTGAGAAAAATAAGCAGCCTGGCTGGGACTTGAACCCATGGCCTTTAACTTACAGGGTGAATGCTCTGCCGATTGAACTACTACGCCATTTACATTTGATTATCCCCTATTGTGAGTTATCATTAGTTTAACAGTGCAGAGCTCCAGATAAAGCGCGTGAATGCGTTATCACGCATTCAAAATATGAAAATACGCATTGAAAATCATTTAAATCGTTATGTAACGCATTGAAATATATGTTCACGCATTCCGATCAATTTCCGTACGTTATATATACACCGGCCGAATGGAAATGTGTACAGTACCGGTGCAGGTACGGGTTCGTGCGATGCGGATTAAATTCACTGACTGGTTTCGTATTCTCGCTTTAAAGGTATTGTAAGTAGTGCGTACACTTCGGTAACCCGTCTACCCTTATTTGGCATCACAAAATGTCGTCTACAGTTGTGAACAGAATTGGGGACATTGTACAAATTTTTAAAGCGCGAGGATAAAGGTAGCTCATCTATAGCTCAGTTGATTGTAAAAACTGTTCTAGAATTTAAATGACTAAATGTTGGCCTTTCACTAGAAAACTGTCGCCTTTCCCTATAGAAACACATGCTAATATTTAGAGTGCAAATACTCACTAAGAAAAGGAAAACACTTGATGTAAAAGAACAATGCTTTCCAGAATTCCTATTGAAAAACTGGTTGATTAATACTTACAAACTTTAACAAATCTCTCAGCGGTCGTACTTCGGGAAAAAAACAAACAAATGGTGTGCACCTGGGTATTTTCACCTTTTAACTAACAAAGTGAAAGGTAGGGGCATCTGTGTCCTGTGGACACATTTCTATTTTTTTTTTTTAATTTCTTAACTAGTCTGGGAAGGCTTCTTATTGTCCTTTGTAATTTTTCAAAAATGTACATCTGGACAGAAAGAGAGAGAAAAGCCCACCATTATCCCTGCCTGCAGCAATAAACCAAGCATAGAAATTAGCATACAATTATGGCCTAGACAGGACCCCTATAAGGTAGGAACCATGTTCTTACCTCTAATTAACCTAATTGCTATTGTAAACAAAGTACAATAATGGTGGCAGCGGTTAATTTGGAGCCTTATTATATGTTTTTGGAGCTCGCTACCGCCAATCGGGAACCAGTGGTTTTTGGCTATCAACAATGCATTCTCGTGTCAAAATTTTTTAGTGGGGGTGGGAAATGGATAGTAACTTTTCTTCAGTGCTGATTCATTGCATTGATTTGATAGGTTAAGTTTCCTTTCCAGTGGGTCTTTACGCTGGTTTCTTATGGTTTTGCAGGTAATTAACATCACAGTGTTTGCGTGCACATACCATATGTGGTGCACGTGGCCCTACAAACTGCATTTATTTCTCAGTACTTAAATTGTTGTTTGTTTTAGATGTTATTGGCGGCCAAGGATCACCCTTTGACTCTCTCCCAATCTGAAAAGCCTGATCCAGAGGCTCAGCTCTCTGATGGTCATATAGGCTGTGGATGGAGGCTCAGCCTCCTACCATAGGATTGTGGTACACCTGGTCAGCCTTGAGGATCATTCCCTTTAGGATTTGGCTGGCGTGGCTCCTGTATAGTGTTCTTTCAGGTTAATCCCCCTAATAAGTTCCAGCTTATTGAGAGGGGGAGTGAGGTAAGTATAGCTTGCCCCATAGCCATGGAAGACCGTGACTGTGCTGTGGACATTTCACTGCAGTTGGTACAGGAGGAGGACTGGAAATTGACAACCCTTATTACAAGGTAAGGTCTTTTTGTCTTGTCCAATTTGGATTTGGCTTGTGCGGGGTTGGTCAGTTATCTTGAGAGATTTATCAGTACTTCTCTAAGATGATTCCCCCATTCACTGCTTGTGGTTACAGACAAAACAAGTTTGTCTGAGACCCAGACAGAGCGGTAAAGGTGGAGACACCGTTGTTGAGCTGCTGATAGTGGTGCCTAGACAGGACCCCTATAAGGTAGGAACCATGTTCTTACCTCTAATTAACCTCATTGCTATTGTAAACAAAGTACAATAGAGCCTTAAAGCAGCAAGCTCAAACAGAATTTTATAATGAGTTGTATTACAATGTGTCTGTGTGTCTAAAACTTGCTGAATTTTACAGAACTTGACTGTATGACTGTTTTAACACAGGGAGTGTTAAATTGAGAAGCATTTTTACAAGTTTAAGGAGTTAATTTTTTGAAGTCATTTGAACACAAGGAAGTGTTATAGTACTGTACAGAAGTTTTATGACAGTTCAATGTTGCAAGTTCCCTGATGTCCACAGGAAGTGGCAGTGTTCCAGTTACCAACCCATTACCTAGAATATATAGATACCTTATTTGAAGAATTTATACAAGTAAGTTGTGCTATATCATCATTTTATTTCAATAGAGGAGCATTTCGTTGGCTTCACAGTGTTTCACTCTTTACGTTACAAAACTAGGGAGTGATCACTCTTTAGGGAAAAAAATTATCTGGAGCTCTGTTAACATTTTATTGAACATTATCAATTTACAGCTTATAGATTTATGTAAGCATGTATAAGCATAGTGTATAAATACAAATGTCGTCACTGCTCCAGTATCCTATAAATTTTGATATGAATATTAGAATTTTCTGTGTATGTAAATATATATTTTTGAAACCACAATTAAATTTAATAATATGAAATTAGCTGTTACATACTATGAATTTTTGTTATAAATTTCTATTCAAGTACTGCATTTATACAATGTATATTATTAGCAACTTAGTGTCAAAGTAGCTCCCCTAATGAGGAGAGAAAGAAGTTTGTCTGTGGAGAAGCGGCCGTTATCTACTCTGTGGAAGCTTGGTAACCAGGAATGCTATCGCAGTGTAGCTGACCGTTTTGGTATGAGCAAAGGTATACAAAAGAATTCATGTTAATGTTATCATCCACATACAATAATATATTTTAATTGAATATAGAACATATTATTTTACGCATTTACTCATAACTAATTTACTGCATGTGTTCTGGTGTGTAGATATATCAGCTGTATGTTGCCTTTAACCCATTAACTACCTATGCACATGCTATGGTGCTAGTAACATAGTGCTAAGGTAGACAGTTTCACACATCACCGTATTGGGTTGAGGAAGTCCCAGTACTACATTGCATTTCAAAAAAAAATTTAATAATGAAAAATTACTACGGAAAAAATATACATAGAAATAGCAATCTTTTGAACTGAGACTTCCCCCCAACCATTTTTCCATCATTCATCTCATACATCATGTTTTGCATGAACACTGGAGATGGTTGGTTAACAAGGCTACCCTAGTGTGTAGGGACCTTGGGGCTCACCATGGTTTCTGTTTGTACATGTATTGTTCATATCATTTCATAAACGTTTCATATAATTTTGTTAATATTTTTACAATGTATGTTACGAGCTGGTAGCGTGCCCTGTCTTGATGGTGGTTATGACCTATTCAGTCAGTGATGTGTGCTGCTGTGCAGTTGAAGAATTCAGCTTGCATGTGTAGACAATGTCTTAAAGACCTTTTTATGTTTTAAATAAAATGGACTCCACAAGTTAAAATGGATAATCAAATTACCTAAAAGCTGAATACTTAATGCTTAAATAGTAGTGGAAATCAATTAAACAATAAATACAGGGTAAAGTTCCCTCGCTTTATTTCTGTACTCTTGCTATACAAGGGAAACTGATATATAAATGCACGAGTAGACACTAAATATAAATATCAACCACAAAATGTCATACAGTAGACAAACTGACATCAAACAAGGAATTCTATACTAAGTTCTAAAAGGATGTTAAATAAGTCTTAAATATATACAGTCTTTTATCACATGAAGATGATAAAATAGAGACTTAAGTCCAAATAAAGGATCAATTCCTTATATAACTACTTATTTCTTATTAAAAATGGAGGAAAATCTACTATAACTTGAGTATAGAGCTTACTTAAATAAATGAATACTTGAAGTAACCAAATGTAATCAAAAGAAAAATAACTTAAAGACAGTGGTATGTACCTTAAGAGAGTCAGGCGTGGAGTCCCCGAACTCAGCGGCGTTCCACTATATAAAGTGCAGCAACGCACATATGAATAAGTGCGTTTTTAATGTTAAACCACACAACAGTGAAAGTGCACAACTGTGCACACAGAAATATGTGCGCTAAATCATCAAAACAATTAAGAAAGCCGAATACTCTCGAATCCTACACTAGAAATGTATAATTAACAATAACTTACCAATAAACAATAGAATTACTGATGATTTCTATAAAAATCAATAAGATAAACAATTGGTCTATTCAAAAGCTTATATTTAATAAAACCGCTACACTGTAACCATGGCAAATATCCCATGAATCAGTGCGACACAGCATCCAAGATGGCCGCCGGAAGTAAATTTACAAAAAGTAAACAAACTTGACGAAAGATGCACAAAGTTGAATGTGGGGAATGGAACCAAAGAGAAAATAATTCTTAAAAGATGAATTTCTATGAAGTTAACAGTAACAAAGTTTAGAAATAAATAATGACGAGAGATCGCTGGAATGCCAGCGCATTACAATATAGACTTCTTCTCAGTTCCTCTCATGCATATTTCATTCATTCATACAGTAACATTGTATAATGATCACTATGAACCACGTTCCTGTAAGTTTAACTAGTTTTAACAGTATCTACAATTTTCTTTTTGATGTCAAGACCACCATGAATTTATGAACTTCACTCTATGTGGAAATAAATACTTGAATATTTCATATTCCATGTCCCTGTTGTCGAGTAGTTCAAGCATCCACCTATAAATCTGGATAATGTGCATTTGATTCCAGGCTGCGACATAACAAAGTTGTAAAAAATGTACTGATATATATCCTTTGCTTGATCCTTAGCATATCAGGATAGTTCAAGGACTGGTTGGCTGTTTCAAAAACATCATGACTGGGTTTTGTTTTATGCAAAATGTCTACATTGTTTTACTTTCATTTTGACAGCATTAAACTTTTTTCAAGTATACATTGTCTTAAAATGTCTGAAAGACTGTCGTTGGGAAGTTAAATCTAACTAACATACATAGTGAGTGAAATATAACATGTTAATTGTAGTCCTTGCATGCCTGAACATCATTGGGAACTTGGTTTTTAAGGTAATGTATGTTGCTTCTGCATGTTTGCTACACCCAGCAATTTGACCGTATACTCTTTGGTAATGATGTCAGTGGGTTTAACAAATGACAATTTAATTTTCATGTTTCATTTTTCAATAATGTTCCTTTATAATTTTTAATATCATTTTGTATCATTGTCAATTGCTGATATCTTCTATTTACTTAATATGTTATGACTTAAATGGATATGTTATTTAAAAATTAAATATTTATTAACCATTGCAAATATTGCCTGTGTATGTATTTTTCTTAATTAATATACTAAGTGGTAATTTCATGATTTGTCCAATATGTAGAAGATAATGCGTTTGGTATAATATTTATATCCCGTTACATACTTTGATGCTTTTCATTAAAGTACACTGCAATTGACGGTCATGTCAGTGTGTCATACACTGACAGACATGATGGATGAATCATTTTGATTTCCCGAAACAAGGCAGAAAATGGAGTAAGTCACTAATTATGCTTACAATTAAGAAACATAATATTTTTTTAATTGGTGAAATTCATATATTTTTTCAGGTACCCTGCATCTGACTGTAATGTCCGTGTGTCGCGTATTTGCGGGGATTATGGATGACATTGTCAAATTCCCCCAGAAACCAGACAAGAAATGGAAGTCATAGCTGAGGGTTTCCAGCAGCGATGTGGAATGCCTGGTGTCATTGGTGCCATCGACGGGACCCACATACCTATACCAGCTCCGAAGACAGAACATCAGTCTTCATACATCAACAGGAAAGGATATTCCAGTACTGTTCTACAAGTTGTCTGTGACAGTAATTACATATTTTTCCTATAGCCTTTAATTGTATGAAATGTACTCTTAAAATAGTATGAGATATATACATGAATTTTTTTTATGTGAACTGAATGAAATCAGTGTTGCATTGTTATTATACTTAATTCAAGCTCACGATGTAATAATTTTCAGAGGACATATGGAGATAGGGTTTTAGCAACTATGAAAGACAAAAACAGTGTACTGAGTCACAATGTTTAGTTATTCTTTGACTGGATATCGACTAGGGGGGATTCAGTATTCTGTTTCTTTCCTCCATTGCTGCTCATATCCTTTCACTATATGACCTCTCCTCCTCCACGAATGCCTTAAACCATTGTGGAGCTTCCTGTCCTTGTGCACTCTTACGCCTCCTCTTCGAAGGTGTTTCATCTAGCTCGGTGTCTGGTGTGGGTGTCCTTACAGGTGATGTGGGAGCTTCTGATGCAATAAGTGGTGTGGCTAATCTTGATGATGGTGTTGATCTGGCTGCTGATGCGATTCTTGGTGTTGCTGTGGACTGTGATGCTGATGTGGATACGGGTGCTGTTGTGGATATTGGTGTAGTCGTCTGTGTGAGTGCTCTTATTGGTGGTCTGAATGATTGTGGAGGTAGTGGAGGCTTTGCTGAAGAATAAGAAATGCCAAATAATATATTTTAATATCAACAAGAAAAATGAAGCATGAATTACTGGAAAGCAATATTCAGGCAATAAAATTGATGACAACTAGTTAAACTGAAAATAAAATTCAGTGTTCAGCAGTAAAGTACCATATGTTTACCCTAAACTTATATATGTGACCTTGACCTTTGATATCATTTATTGTAATCTACATTACCCACAACAGTAATATTGAAATGTCTAGATATTTATAGTGGTGGAAGACCCAAATTGCACAGAGGCATCCAGTAAGAACCATCAAGCTAACAACAGCAAGCTAGAAAGAATCTTTACATAAAACTTAAAGTAAACCAATCTTTACCATTAATTGAAGAGACTATGGCAGCAGGTTTAACTGATGGGTCTCCTGCCATTAGATTGTCCATACATTCAAAAAACTGTCTTCTGCCTCTATCACTTTTCCCATTACCGTCCACGATGCTTTTGTAGCTAAAAAAAATATATTGACATATATAACAGCATTTTATGATTTGTTAGTATTGAATATGACATTATGTTTTTAGCTCACCTGAGCACAACATGCTCAAGGTGAGCTTTTGTGATCGCCCTTCGTCCAGCGTGCGTAGTTCGTCGTCAACAATTTGGTTTGTTAACACTCTGGAGGCCTATTTTTGGCCAATCTTCATGAAACTTGGTCAGAATGTTTCTCTCCATAAACTCTTGGACAAGTTCGACTTTGGGTCATGTGGGGTCAAAAAGTAGGTCACAAGGTCAAATCTTAGAAAAACCTTGTTAACACTCTAGAGGCCACATTTTTGGCCCAATCTTCATGAAACTTGGTCAGAATGTTTCTCTCCATAAACTCTTGGACAAGTTCGACTTTGGGTCATGTGGGGTCAAAAAGTAGGTCACAAGGTCAAATCTTAGAAAAACCGTGTTAACACTCTAGAGGCCACATTTTTGGCCCAATCTTCATGAAACTTGGTCAGAATGTTGTTTCCATAAAATATTGGACAGGTTTGAATTTGGGTCATGTGATGTCAAAAAGTAGGTCAATATGAAAAATCCAACATATGTTGCTCATTTATAATCAGGTGAGCGATTCAGGGCCATCATGGCCCTCTTGTTTAAAGATTTCAAGATTTTATTTGATTAAACCAGAAGGTCATAAGACCCATGTGGTACATACAGCAAGGCGGCAGTATAACAATTGTTTACAAAATAAATAGTTAACAATGAAATATTCACATAAATCACATAATAATAAATTACACATACATGCTCATGACATTGTATACATGTTATTATTCAAGCTTACTGTAACTGCTTCATGTACAATAGAGAGAGAGAAATCAATGAAGCATGACATACTACATTATATTCCATTACATAATCCAGAGAGAGAGGGGGAAAGAGAGCAACAAACTTTTTCATCAAATAATATCTTAATCAGTATAAAATTCCTTTTAAATTCCCTGTAAAATTTCATATAAAATTTCCGTCCCTTGACGAAACGAAATGCAAGGGTACAGGAAACAACAACACATTACAATTCCATAAACATGTAATATCATACTGTATCTCAAACAAAATTGTAATATTCCAATATTTAAATATACATGGAAGTACTTTCTGGCAACACCAAGGAAATATTAAGAGAGGAATCTTTGTCCATTTCATGTTGGTTTTATCCAAGAATATTTATCCCCACGAAAACTTGTCTCTTATATAGACCTCACAGTTTTAGAACATAGATCAAAGAATAAATGTACCACTAAATTTCATTAGGTACATAATAAACAAAATTTAATGTCAGTGAAAATTAACGATTT
>CM037779.1:12978325-13028325 GCA_021229015.1 Solen grandis
AGTTCCTCGCAGGCTGATCTGGTTTTATGCTGTTCGCATAGATCTTTTCATGATGTCCTCTATGAGGGAAAGGGTTAAGTGACAGAACATGGTATTTAGATTTGTCGAGCCCAGAAATAAGTGAAACTAAATTAGGGATTTTTTTTTTTTTTTTATAAGGGATAGTTCATAAGCATCATTTCTTAAAATTCATGCAGTTTTCCTCAATTTTGGTATTTAAGCAAGGATTTTTCTTCTCCCCAATGAAAAGAAAGTGGGGATTCTCCACCCCCCCCCCCCCCTCTAAAAAAATCTTATCAAGGTCCCTTTTCCATCATCTAAAAAAGGGGCCTGCAAGTATATCTACAATGTATAATAATTATGATGTTTATTGCATATTACCTGAGCATCCATCTCTGTTTCCTTCACCAGGTACTCCCAGGCATTGTATATAGTGCTGGGTATATCAACCAGTCTGAAACAGAAGAAGGGAAATATCCAAATTTGAAAACCAGTTTGAAGTGGCAGAAGCAAAAAAAAATGTCTGAATTTGAGAACCTGTCTTAAACAGAAGAGTTGATAATAATCAAAACTTGAGAACTTGTCCGAAATGGACTGAGGGAAAATCAAAAATGAAACCAAATGACCCAAGTGGGCGACGGGCAAATTTCAAACCAAGGGCCGTGATTTGAACAAACTTCCACAAGGCAAATAAGCCATGTTACTTCTGAAAAGAAAATTTTTGATATTTTTTTTCACTCTGTAAAACCAAAACGACCCCTGAGGCAAAGCTAGTTTTGACCTAAGAGCCATAACTTGAGCAAACTTTGTTGAAGTCTACTTGGTTGAGGCAGACAAGAGAGATGGACAGTGATGCCAAAACCAATATGTCTCACCCTGACAAAACATTATAAAAAAAATAACATAACCTGATAACCAGTCAAAGTCAGAATCGCAAACCTGAACCCAGTCTGTCAAAATAATCCTATTAATGCCAGTTACAGTTGTAACTCTCCAAATTTCCATGTAATTTCCCAGCAGGTCAGTATCCCCAGGATGACAACAAAAACATCAAATGCCTTCAACAGGAGCAGCTGTGACACATTTTAAGAACCACAATGTCACATGGCCAGTCTTAAAAAGTATGCAACCAAAAGCTACATTTTAAAGGACAGAGATAGTTGAATGATTTGAAAGCCATCATGGTTACTTTCTGCATATTTACCAAAACATTTAATGTAGTTTAACAGTTAATTTCGTCTGTCACATAATTTGCAGAAGCTCTGGAAACCATGTACAACCTTACAAACTCTACAAGGAATAAACTAGAATAAAGAACAAGAGGGCCAAGATGGCCCTTGATCGCTCACCTGAGAAAGATGATTGCTTAAGAAATAAAGATGCTAGAGTGTAAACAAAGTGAAATCTGGCTTTTTTTTATGGTGAAAAGAGCATAACTCCTAAATTAACTAGTCACTATCAGTTATAATTGAACCCGATTGCGAGATTATGGGCATAAACATTGTCTTAAAGTTTAAAAAAGATGGTTTCAAAAAATGAAGATGGTAAAGAATAAACAAAGTGAAATCTTTCATTTTTTGTATTAAAAGGGGCATAACTCCTGACCTAATTGGCCCATCTCAGCCACAATTGAACTCAATTAAGTCATTATGGTCATTAACAATGCCATAAAGTTTGAAGATGATTGCTAAAAAAATGAAGATTCTAGAGTGTAATCAAAGTGAAATCTGGCATTTTTTTAATATTGAAAGGAGCTTAACTCCTGACCTAATTGACCAATCTCAGCCATATTCAAACTCAATCGAGACATTATGGTCATATACATTGTCATAAAGTTTGAAGATGATTGCTCAAAAGATGACAATACTAGAGTGTAATCGAAGTGAAATCTGGCATTTTTTTATATTAAAAGGGACTTAACTCCTGACCTAATTGATCGATCTCAGCCATATTCAAAGACAATCGAGACATTATAATCATAAGCATTGAGATGAAGTTTGAAGATGTTTGCTCAAAAGATGAAGATGCTAGAGTGTTAAGACAATGTTTATGCCCATAGAGTGTTAACAACGTGAAATCTGGCATTTTTTGAATATTAAAAGGGGCATAACTCCAGACCTAATTGACTAATCTCAGCCATAATCGAACTCAATTGAGACATTATGGTCATAAACATTGTCATAAAGTTTAATGATGATTGCTAAAAAATTGAAGATGCTAGCGTGTAAACAACGTGAAATCTGGCCTTTGTTTTAATATTAAAAGGGGCATAACTCCTGACCTAATTGACTGATCTCAGACATAATCAAACTCAATCGAGACATTATGGTCATAAGCATTGCCATAAAGTTTGAAGATAATTGCTCAAAAGATGAAGATGCTAGAGTGTAAACAACAAGAAATCTGGCATTTTTTGAATATTAAAAGGGGCTAAACTTCTGACCTAATTGTCTGATCTCAGTCATAATTGAACTCAATCGAGACATTATGGCCATAGACATTGTTTTAAAGTTTGAAGATGATTGCTTAAGAAATAAAGGTGATAGAGTGTAAACACTAAAATTGTTGACGCCGCACGACGCACATACGGACGACGGACACTCACGGGATCACAATAGCTCACCCTGAGCTTTGCTCAGGTGAGCTAAAAATAAAATATATTGAAACATGTTAAAAGTTTTTAAAAATATACTCGTTTGTTTGGTTACCCCCTCCCCCGTCGTTTCAGTCATTTGGAGACTATGTCTACTTAAGACAGATATAGTGCTGCCACACTGTAGTATCACACAGTTAACATGTGGCATGATACCACACCCAGTCACATTATCCTGACACCTAGCAAACCAGTCCTACAACTACCCTAATATGCTGAGCACCAAGCAAGGGAGCACTCATCCAATGGGGGAAGGTTTTTCAAAATTTACATTCAATGATAATATACATGTACATTCATTATGCAAATATATTTATTAATATGCATATTCTGTATCAAAGTCATGATCCTCATGATCATAAAATACATTTAGATCTACATGTACATCAACATATAAGTCAGTTACCAGACATTTCTACGAATAAAATAATAATAATGCTCAATTTTTAATGCTCTCTTGGTTGCGATTTGTCTGCGACTTCCTCGATAATGAAACTTAACAGTTTTTGTACTGAACAGGAAATGAAAAATTTCTTTTGTTTTAAAAAAAAAACATTATAAAATTTCCTTTTAAAAGGAAGGCTTGCCCAGGTTATTATTAGCCGGGATATCCAAAGCATCTGTTGTTCAACCACCAACTGTGTTTGTTCAAGTCTTGGTCAAAGAATAATGACCAAGTACTGTTGAATAGATTTACCAGTACAGTTTGAATTTAGCTTTCAAGAATCAATGGCACTTAATTGCTTGCAAGTGTTGTTTGATACTGTGAGTCATATATGAACAGATTGCTTCAATAGTCTTATACAGACTTTTTTCCAAAGAGTTATGTGTTGACTGCTGCATCTGCTAAATTATAAACTGAATTGTGAAGGCCTATATAATAAATGGGATAATAATCAATGGTTTCCAGTTATTTACTTTGTTAAATCAAAGCAGATTACCAGAACAGGCACTGGCTCAAAAAAACTACAAGCCCCTGAGTTTCTGACATAACAGTGAGTCATTTATATGAGTGGTTGCACCCCTGTTTTATTGCAGTGTATAGAAAGTAAGAAGGGTACCAAATATTAATTGATAGCTAGCAATAGCTTTCAATGAATGCATGACAGGGATGGCTGTTTGTTCCTTCCCACAATTCATTGGGGAACCTGAATAATTATGATGTGTACACAAACGGTCTGCCAAATGCAACATGTCTGAAATGTGAACTATGATAAGAGCACCTAATGTGGATGTCAAACCTTGTCTGTTTTTTTTTCTTTAAAAAAAAGAAGATAATTAGGTCAAAATAGATCTAAGAGTTATAGCCCTTGATGAGAATGTAGTCCTTGTGATAGTGAACAGGTATTTGAAGTTTTTTGACAGAAGGTTTAATAGTTTAGAAGTTATGAAAAAGTGTTTCACTATTTTTTTTTTAAAAAGGGAGATAAATTAAGTCAAAATGGATTTAAGAGTTATTGCCCTAAACAAGAATGAAGCCCTTTTGATAATGAACAAGTAAGTGAAGTTTGATGACAGAAATTTTAATAGTTTAAATGTTATAGCTAAGATTAAGTTTTTCATGACGACAATGCCTTATTTTTCTTTAAGAAAATATATAAATATATATTTGAATGAAATGAATGAGCAGATAAATAATTTCCCTTGTCGTGAAATATATACAGGTAGGTGTCGCTGATAGGCACATGCTCTCCGTGCGTCTCTCCAGTAGTTAAGTCATTCAACTTTGGGCAGCCGACAGTGCAACACCGTTATTTTGACTGGTAATTTCAACCATGTGTGAAGAACAGCCACCTGGTCAAACTTGCAGCGGATTTGATTTGCAAATTCAGCAAGTTTTGTCTGAATTAAGACAAGAAGTGTCATCTTTGCGCGAGGTACAGGGAAATAGTTTAAGTGTAAAAACAGAAGTCAAGAAGCTAAACACTACTAAGGACTTAGTGTGGAAATTTCAAAGAAACAAGGCCAATTTCGAGTTTAACACGGACTTAGAGGACACAGTAAAGCACACTATCTGGGCCATTGAACACAGTAAAGTGTGCTTTTGTGCTGAGTTATTGAAGGAAGCAGGCAATAAGCTCAGAAAACGTAATAAACTTATACATATAGCAGATTCGTCTCCCGGTGGGCGGGAGACGATGAGGCAGTACAAAAACAACCCAGTAGCCAGTGATACAATGTAGTGACAATGAGGCCAAAATCTACAAGGCCGAGAATCGGGCCCTTAAATGCAAGCGGTCCACAAGTTCAAGCAAGAGTAACGCTGCTACAGCTACGGTCAGTCGGTATCCTAGTGCTAGTGATGTTGCTTTTATGCCTTCATCTTCGATGTTTCCTGTCAGGCGTTCATTCAGCAGCCATTTCCAGATAGATCCTTTCATGGCTACCAAGGAGCTCGAACCGGTCCTTCTATCGGCAGAGTTTCGTGCCAACAGGCGCCTGTTTCACATGCGGCGACTTCCGTCATTTCCGAAGGGACTGTCCTCATGTCATCAAGCCTGGAGCTGGAGACCAGTCTATCTCAAAGAAGTGATACATCGTCTATGAAAGATGAGTATAATTTTGACTATGAACGTTTTACTCACAATTATTTTGAGTATGAACAGGGGCAAAAGTGTATTATAGAGGTAGATTAAGGTAATGTTTGCAATTTTGGAAAAATATTGGTACAAATAGCTTCATTTTGGACACTAGAGTTTGGGTATAAAATTCCATTTTATTCTATGCCTTCTGAAAGTATTTTGAAAAATAATAAATCTGCTTTAAAAGAGAGTGGGTTTGTAGCTGAAGCAATTCAGAATCTGCTGGATAGAGCATTGATTGAAAAATGTATTGTTGAGCCTTTTGTTGTTTATCCTTTAACTGTTTCTGTTCAGAGTTCTGGCAAAAAACAGTTGATTTAACTTGCATGTTGTAAATAAGCACCTATGGAAGCAACGTGTTAAATACGATGATATCAAAATTTCACTGTTTTTATTGCAAAAAGGAGACTTCATGGTTAAATTTAATCTTACTAGTGCTTATCACTTTACAGAGATTTACAGGGCGCACACTGAAATTTTTAGGGTATTCTTAGGCCGGATGTGATGGCGTAGTACATTTTTACAAGTTTTTGGTTTTACCTTTTGGTTATAAGTCTTCAGCATGTTATATTTGAACAAAACTTACCAGGCCTCTTATTTCAAAGTGGAGAGGAGAGGGCAAAAGAGTGTCAATGTTTCTAAATGACGGGTTGGGTTGCAGTAGTTCATATGGCGATGCTTTACAGATGGGGAGCAAGATAAAACAGGATTTATTATCTTCTGGATTTGTCCTAATTCAGATAAGTCTGTATGGATACCAGTTCAAGTTTTAGTATTTTTGGGTACACTGCTAAATTTGTGTGATGGTAAAATCGCTATACCTGATAATAGAGTCAGTAAAGTTAAATCTACCATATCTGTTGTTTTGGATGATTTAAAAATACATAGACGCGTGGGCGTGAGAAAATTAGCAAGCTTAGTAGGTCAAATAATCTCTATGGCAGTTGTTATAGGTCACCTGTCCCAGATAATGACCCGATACCTTAGCATAGATATTGCGAAGGTGTAGTTGGGATTCGTATATTACTGTATCGGAGGATAGTTTGTGCCAGATAAAACATAAGATTCTATAAATAGTAAAGAGATTTTTTATTCATATTGGTGTACAAAGGTGGTCTATTCTGACGCTAGCAGCACTGGTTTCGGGGGTTATATAGTTTCTGCTGCTGACGAACATATCGCAAGGCACTTGGTCTGCAGATGAATCTGTTCAGTCTTCTACATGGCGGGAAGCTCGTTGCAGTGTTCGGTATTTTATAGTCATTGGTACATTTATTGGTCAATCACGGCATAAAATGGTTTACTGATAGTCAGGGTGTTTCGTCTATTGTCTGTAAGGGATCTATGAAGCATGAGCTGCAGAGTCTAGCCATGCAAATATTCAGTGTGTGTCTGAAAAACTCTATCAAACTTGATATCGAATGGATTCCTCGAACTGAAAATGAAAAAGCTGACTATTTATCAAAAATAGTTGATTATGATGATTGGGGTCTGTCGTTTTCTCTGTTCAATATGTTGCAAGAAAAGTTTGGTTTGTTTGAGGTAGACTGGTTCACCTCCAAGACTAATGCGAAGGTGAATAAATTTTATTCGAGATTTTGGAATCCCTCCTGTTATGATATCGATGCTTTCACAGCACATTGGGGTTATAGTTTCAGATTGTTTGTACCACCGCTGTGTATTATTCATATAGTTTTAAAGAAAATGGCTATAGATAAAACAAGAGGTGTTCTTGTACTACCACTGTGGACTTCTGCCCCTTTTTGGCCTGCATTGTGCCCATTTGGAAAATTTATACCGGCAGTGTCTGATTATATCGATCTACCGACCGAGAAAGATTTTTATATAAGATGTTCAAAGGAAAGGGGATGTTTGGAAATACTGACCTTAATTTCAGGATGATAGCGCTGCATCTTAGTTTTTAGATATATCAAGTTATGTATATATAGTGATATCGCATTCGGTGCATTATTGCTAGTCAGTCTGGGAGCAGACGGCTGTTATGACAGGCAGATTGCTAGTCATGTTATGATTATTATTTCTTTGTCTTAGTAATAGACTTAATGAGACACAGTTTTATTTACCATCTTTTCATACATTTATTTTGGCAGTGCCACAAAGACGAGATAGATGAGCTAGTGAAATGTTGGCCGGCAAGGCGGACCTACTCCCAGATATAATGATGTCATCACGTGCCCCTGGTACTAGCTGCAAATACCACTATGGCTTCAATCATTGGCAAAAGTGGGCTATAGCAAATGGTTTGGGGAGTGGGGAAATTTTGCCGGCTAAGGCATTTCCGGTGGCTTTATATCTGACTTCTTAAAATTCAAAGCGCAAGCAGTGCTAGTCCAGTTATAAGTGCGTACTATCCAATGAAGTAGTTTCACGATATAAATGGCTTAAGTACGCCGACCAGTTCTCTGTTAGTTTTCAATATCCTAGAAGCTGCTAAAAGGTTACTAGCCAAGAAAATAATCCAAAAAGAAGTAATGACGGTAGATATTCTTTCATCCATGTATGATAGGCTTTATCAGTATAACAAGCGCTGTCAGAGGACAGCACGCTCGACTATTCAAAATGCTTGTTGGTAAATCAAATTAAATCTATTTCAACTCTTGCCCTTCACATACCCTGTACATAATAACAGTAAAAAATGATATACCTTGATAGTCTGATACCCCTTAATATTTTTATGATGTCTAAATTCAATCCCATGCCTAGTTACTGAGACATAAGCACAATAACACTGTGCATGCAAAACTTTAACCAAAAATCCAAGTTAGAAAAGGGCCATAATTTGTATAAAATTCAGTCCAAAAGTTATCCTCTTTAGTTTTCTGAGGCCCTTGAAGACACTCCTTAACTTTCTAGTCAATTCCACAAGCCATTTCTGAGATATAAGCTGGATAGTAGCTTGAATACAAAAATTTTACCAAAATTCTAAGTAAAAAGGGGGTCATAATTTTAATATATTCCATCAAGTGTTATCTTCCTTTATAGTATGATACTCCTTAACATATTAAAGATGTTTCAAATCAATCTCATGCCTGGATTCTGAGATATTAGCATGAAAGTAACTTGCATGCAAAATTTTAATCAAAATTTTTAAGTTAAAAAGGGGTCATAATTTGTAATATATTCCATCAAGAGTTTTCTACCTTGGTTGTCTGATGCCCCTAAACATATTCATAAACTTTCAAATCAATACCATAAATGGTTATTGAGATATAAGGTTGATAGTAACTTGCATGCAAAACTTTAACCAAAAGCTGCAATGCCGACGCCAGGGCGACTACAATAGCTCTCATATTCTTCGAATAGTTGAGCTAAAAACGCAAAAAATCAGCGATTTATTTGTGCAAGTTTACTGGGATTTGCTGGATTTTTTCGTAGGTCAGAATTATTAAACATTCTTGTTTCTGATCTGGTTTCTATTCGTCGTATTCGGCCATTTTTATTGAGAGTAGCAAGACCGACAAGTATAGAGATGGCTCTTGGGTTTTGATAACTAGAACTGGTACCAAGTTATGCCCTGTTGTGAATACTGAGAACTTTATAGATTGGACAAAGTTACAAGTGTCCGATCCTGTGTTTTGTAATCATAGCAAGTGTCAGGATGGCTATAAGAGACGGAAAGCTGTGAAAGCTATGTCATATACGTGTTTAAGAGATGAACTTAGACGTGCATTTGAGCCACACGTGACTGATATCTCAAAGTATTGCTTGCACTCTCTAAGTGCCAGCGGAGCTTCTGCAGTGGCTAACAAAGAATGTTCAAACGTCATGGACGATGGATAAGTGAAAATGCGAAAGACGGCTATGTGAAAGATGACTTACATGAACGTTTATCTGTGTCTATGTCAAGGGGATTATGCATTTATGGCTAAGTACTATTATTTCCAATTAGTGTTATTATTTCCACATCTATAGTATTTTTGATTAGAGTGATCATGAGGTATATGATTATTATTTAACTGATGTTTCCCATTCTTTGTGTTCGATTGGTTGCCCGAGTGCCTACTACAATTACAAAATAGTAATTAATTGATTTTGTGTTTGTTTTTCATATTTCTAGTATATATGGAATGAAGAAGGGAAATGTATTTGTCTGTGTTTGAATTAAATGAATATGCAGATAAATAATTTCCCTTGTCGTGAAATATATACGGGTAGGTGTCGCTGTAAGGCACGTGCTCTCCGTGCGTCTCTCCAGTAGTTAAGTCATTCAGCTTTGGGCAGCCGACAGTGCAACACCATTATTTTTTATATAAACTTGATTTACATGTCTAGGAGGTAGATATGAAAATTATCTTTAGATTTTCAGGGTCATTGGGTTATGTGTAATATGTACTAGGATACATCATAATTATTCTATATGTGCTGCAAATGTTTTGTAAGATGGAAAGTTTGACTGTTTTCAACATCATGTCGGTTGCCTGAGTGCTTACTACAATTACAAAATAGTAATTAATTGATTTTGTGTTTGTTTTTCATATTTCTTGTATATATGGAATGAAGAAGGGAACAGACACCACACCCCATTATAACGCTGATACTGTATTATACATTTGCTCACACTATACCTATTTGCCTATATAAAATAAGCTCATCAGGTTGTGAGGGGAGATAACTGTATTGGTTTTTGGATTAAAACGGAGCACGATATAATGAATCTTCACTGTACAACATTGAGTCCGCGTGATTTTACATCCTTTTATAACACTTGTCAGGCAATCATATATAAAGAAGGTAAATATAATTCCAATGAACAAAAAATAGCCGTATTTTTTCCCCCATAGGAAGGAAAAAGAACTAATGGACCTTTAAAAAGACGCAAAGACCAAAACACCTTCAAGGGAATTTGACCTGATAGCACCATTATATTTGTTAAAATATTGAAAAAAAGTTCAGACAGACAAAAAATGACACATTTTATTGGAAAATAATTGAATATGATCACTTCTGTCTGCAAAAATATAGATTAAAATGATTTTGTCTAAGCTGAAATGACAGCTTTCATAGCAATTGTTACCATCTAACCTAAAACTGAGTGGGTAGATTTTTTGAAGCTGTCTGCATTGGTTTTTGTATGATGCCAATTTTTGAAGGAGAAGATGAATCTGCTGGAGTACACTGACTGTGTGAGGGGCTGAGTGAGTGCTAAAGTCAGCGACTTTACCCTCTCAGGCATGGAGGCCCCCCTGCAAAGTGAAGAAATCCTTATTGTTTCGAATACTATTTAAAGTTCAGTAAACTAATATTCATGATGTCAGATTTTGTGCATGAATATTCATGAGATAAAGGGTTAATGGTATATGGTACATAACTGAACTATTCCAGCTGGGTTTCATTAATAAATTTAAATACAGACTTTTCTTAAAAACAACAGATTTGGCCTATGGTAAAGGAGGTTTTCGGATAATCAAAATTTCAAATATTGATATGAAATGCAATTTTGATTGGCAATCGTTTAATAATGAGAAGAGGGTGAAGCACTGTGCACATGAATATTCAAAGGACTGATGGTTCTGAGAGCTGCCTTAAGCTGACTATAAAATTCTCGACTACAATTTAATAATAAAATAATCGCATGCGGGTGCCATCGCTCATCTGTTTTTGCCAACGTTACTTATTTTTGTTGAATGTTTAATAAAGTTGACCTTGAAAATCACAACTAAAACTGTAAGCCTTTAAATGCGAAGTTGAAGTACCATACCCTTTAAATCTGACCTTTGACCTTGAAGATGACCTTGACCTATGCATGGAATAGAATGTATACAACACAAAGATGTAAAATATGTTAACAAAAAATCACAATTGTTAATCTAATCATAGAGTTTTTGATAATCAACAAAAAAACTGTAAAATTTGAACACACAAAAAAAAAAGTTCTTTTTTATCTGCCTAAAAATCATGAAAGATGAATATACATACCAAAAATAAAAGTTTTATGTCAAATAGTAAAGAAATTACGGCCACCGTTAAAGATTTTTGTATAACATTTCTAATATAAGGTAAAAGATCAAAGGTCAAGGTCAAAAGTCCAAAAGTGTAACATTGATGGAAAGGTCTTGCCACAAGGAATTCACATGTGAAATATCAGTGCCCTGTTGGTAATGGTTCTGAAATGACAAGCATTTTAAAGTTTTCAAAAGTTACAGCAAAAATGGGTCAAAAGTCAAGGTCAATGTATAAAAATTTGCAAATGTCTGGATAGGCCTTGTCAAGATGAATATGCATACAAAAAAAGAAAGTTTTATATGGAATAGAAGAGAAGTTATGGCCAACGTTAAGATTCTGGATGACGCCTGACGACGACAACACGGACGCAGGAGTTACGACAATAGTTCGTTTTTTTTCTTCTTAGAAAAACAGACGAGCTAACAAGAGATGTCCATAGGACAGTACTCTAGATTTTTTCAGTGCTTGCCAATAAAATATAACTTTAACAGTTAAAGGCAAAACAAGAATCTCAGTATTTTCAAAAGGTAAATGAACATGTTTTCCAAGTTTCCAAGTAATATCTCACAGGATTCTGTGCAAAAGTGTGACAGTATGAAACCTTTACCGTCTTCAATGAAGATGGTAAATACCCAGGCTATATCAACCTGACTCAGAAATATAACAAGATATTGATTAACCCTTTCCCTCATAGAGGACACCATGAAAAGACCTATGCAAACAGCATAAAACCAGATCAGCCTGCGAGTAACTCGCAGGCTGATCAGGTTTATGCTGTTCGCTGCTCCTCAGTGGTCTGGAAATGAGGATTTTCCAATTAAATTTGGTAAGGTTTAACTGTGGTTTTCTGCAGATCAGGCTTTATGTGATACCTATTGAGGGCGTCAAAATGAGTCTATATGAGGAAAAGGATTAAGATGACAAAGGGGCATAATTATGTCAAAATCAATTACGGAGTTATTTACTCATGCCTTCAAGAGGAGATGATGGTCATAAACAAGTCTTCTATATTTCTAAGCAATACATCAAAGACTTCAGTGAAAAAGTGAGGTGCAAAATCAAGCTAAAAATTGATCTTGTAACCAATGCAATAGCCTCCCCCCTCCCCTAGGTCCAATAGTGGACCAGTCCAACTGTCAATCATTCTCCACCTAATGAGGAAATATATCATTACCAAGTCTATACATCGCTGCTTCTGCCTTCAGTCCGATTTCACCATTTAAAGAAACATGTAATTTTGCCAAAGTAATTGAAGGTTTCAGGATTTCAATTAACATTATTGCATTTACCATTGATTCGTTTTGTAGCCTTTGACATTTAATGGAAGCTTCTTTCAAATCTAAGGCATGTTGTGAAGAAAGTGTTTTGCTAATTTTTACTTTACAGTAGAGTCATAAGTGTTCCACTCAATTTTTTGTGGAAACAATTTGTTTTTAGATTTTGCTTCACAATAATATCAGTGGGTTAGCTATGATGTAATAATATGCAATTTAGATTTCTGATGAGTTTGGCTTCTATATAACAATGGGGCAAAGCATCTGTGAAATGTTTCGAATTCCACCAAGATCTACCTCCATCTACTTAGGGCTTAGTACCCATGATACTCAAATTCTAAAACTAGGTAGATACACATTCCACCCTTACTATTTTATGTTTGTGTTTGTTTTTTTGAGTTTAAGTCCCACCGACAGTATTTCAGTCATTTGGAGACGCTGTCTACTTGAGACAAATATTGTGCTGCCACACTGCAGTATCACGCCATAGACATGTGGCATGATACCATACCCAGTCACATTATTCTGACACCAGGCCAACCAGTCTGGAAACTACTCCTATACCAATTGGTCACCGGAGACGGTCTAGAATTTTATGAGATATTCAAGTACATAACTAAGCTAAAATAAATCATAACCTTAATAACTAACAATAATATATTTGGGTATTTTATTAGAGAAACAAGACGAAAATCACCCTAAGGTATTTAAGTTTTACTTAGCACTAAGAATTGTTGGTGGAATTGATCATGATTTCATAAAATCTATTTCATTACCATAACCCTTTAACCCATGAATACAATTCTGACGTGAAGAATGTTAAATTACTGAACTTTAAATGAAACAATGGATTTTTCTTTGCCATACAGACTGGTAAGAATCTGAGCTGCAATATTGTATTAGCAAACAGAGGTCACAGACTCTGATCAGACAATTCTTGAAAGTAAATATGTGATCCGGGTCTCCTTTATTTGCATAGATATCAAAACATGTCAATACAGTAAAACCTGTCTTATCCAACACCCACTGGGACCAACTGACAGTGTCGGATAAGACAGGTTGTTGTGTAAGGCAAGTCATTATAGACCTTACCTTTAAAATTGATAGTCCATGTATTTGCTATATATGACATAAAGTTTTAAATAAATCCGAAAATATTGTTGAAATAATGTATACATGTGATAATAAAAACAAATGAGAGAAAATTATCATCAAAGTTAATTAACAATAACACCATTGATTCGTCATTGGAATTGCTTCAATACCGAAAAGTAATGGTTTGCAGACATGCATGAACATGAAGCAGCGTCTGCCTACAGTGTTTGCAATTATAAGAAATAGGTATCTGCACTTGGAAATTGTCTTTAAAAAGCAAATTGTCTACCTTCATTAAGATATTAAATAAAGCATGGAGAGAAGTAATTTGGCAAAAGGATGATTAAATCTCTTAGATACTGGTAATTTGAAAGATCAAAGAACGTAATCAGTTAAGACATTTAAGGAAAGAAATTAATTACTATCTCTCATTTTGTTTTAAAAATCTGAGACAAATTAGTGTATCATTTTGTCCTGTTACAGTACAGTTAAACCTACATAATTATTACTGTATTGTATAATCTTGTTTCCCCACTCACCTAAAGAAAATCAGACAACCATTCCAGGTACTACCGTATACACCGGCAGATTAGGCGCACCTTTTTTCCAGATAATTCAAGTTCATAGAGGGGGTGCGCCTTATATGATGATATACAGCTTTTCAGGTTTCTTTTTTCAATCACCGAGAAGTGAAAATTACCGGTATACGATCTCAGAAAATGGATATACTGAAAGCCAATGAATACGATAATATGACACAAAGTCTATACGAAACCATGATAAACAATACCAGATTATTGCTTCTGTTCTTATTAGTTATCCTACAGGTATATTTCATGATAAAATGATCGTGAGAATCTGAAACAACTTGATGGAAGCCATTTTCAATATAAACAAATAAGTTTATTTTACGGGACCTCATGATGTATAGGAGAAACTTGACAGGTGGCAATTGTTACGTAATGTTTGTTAGTTGGGAGAATTTTGACAGGTGACAATGGTCCCCAGTGTTAGAATGCAGGGACACGGTTGAGTAATGTCATGTTATGAAAATGTGTCACCTTTATCCTACCCGTTGTTAATGTAACGGTCTAATCTTATGCCATGTGTAAATAAAACGGTTCACCGTATGATTAGCCTGGTGACGTACGGATAGCTTTCGGTCTGTCAAAATGTACGACGGCGCAAATTTCAAAACAAGATTTCGCCGCATACGATACGATAAGTGATTTTTTTTTTTTTTTTCAAATAAGTTACCCTGAAAGTTAGGATGCGCCTTATACGTAGCTGCGCCTAATCTGACCGTGTATACAGTATATTTATATAAAGGCATAAAATACAAAAACAAATCTTTCAATTAACCCTTTTCCTCATATATACTCTTTTTGATGCCCTCAATAGGTATCACATAAAGCCTGATCTGCAGAAAACCACAGTTAAACCTTACCAAATTTAATTACAAAATCCTCATTTCCAGACCACAGAGGAGCAGCAAACAGCATAAAACCTGATCAGCCTGCGAGTTACTCGCAGGCTGATCTGGTTTTATGCTGTTCGCATAGGTCTTTTCATGGTGTCCTCTATGAGGGAAAGGGTTAAGCAATATCCAAAACTTCAAAAATTTTGTTAAAGAATTAAGACATTTTAGCAAGTAGGTTTATTTGTTTGAGGAAACTTTTTTCTTACAAGTCCCAGAATAATTGCACATGAAATATAAAAATGATATTCTTTCTTTGGCAGTGGTCACCATTTAGACAATGCCATTTTAGAAATCATAATTCTAAGATGTTTTTTCTAACTTTTTAAACTCCCGTCTTTCACACAAATTAAAATAAATAGTGATGTTCAATGTTTAAGTGTATTCTATAAATGAGAATAGGGACCCCCTAATTTTTTTTGTTTCATATAAGTAACAATTAAAGACTAATAAACTTATGTATAAATTTTCAGCACTAGAATTACCATAAAATGCCATGTATAGTTGGGGTGCGCACTAAACATGGATGTGCACATGACACTTTACGGTACTTGCTGAAATGCCTAGAGAATATGATATTAACCCTTTCCCTCATATAGACTCATTTTAACCCTTTCCCTCATATAGACTCATTTTAACCCTTTCCCTCATATAGACTCATTTTAACCCTTTTCCTCATATAGACTCATTTTAACCCTTTCCCTCATATAGACTCATTTTGACCCTTTTCCTCATATAGACTCATTTAACCCTTTCCCTCATATAGACTCATTTAATCCTTTCCCTCATATAGACTCATTTAACCCTTTCCCTCATATAGACTCCTTTTGACCCTTTTCCTCATATAGACTCATTTAACCCTTTCCCTCATATAAACTCATTTAACCCTTTCCCTCATATAGACTCATTTTAACCCTTTCCCTCATATAGACTCATTTTGACCCTTTTCCTCATATAGACTCATTTTGACCCTTTCCCTCATATAGACTCATTTTAACCCTTTCCCTCATATAGACTCATTTTATCCCTTTCCCTCATATAGACTCATTTAACCCTTTCCCTCCTACAGACTCATTTAACCCTTTCCCTCATATAGACTCATTTAACCCTTTTTCTCATATAGACTCATTTTAACCCTTTTCCTCATATAGACTCATTTAACCCTTTCCCTCATATCGACTCATTTAACCCTTTCCCTCATATAGACTATTTAACCCTTTCCCTCATATAGACTCATTTAACCCTTTCCCTCATACAGACTCATTTTGACGCACTCAATAGGTACCACATAAAGCCTTATCTGCAGAAAACCACAGTTAAACCTTACCAAATTTAATTACAAAATCCTCATTTCCAGACCACTGAGGAGCAGCGAACAGCATAAAACCTGATGAGTCTGATCTGGTTTTATGCTGTTCGCATAGGTCTTTTCATGGTTTCCTCTATGAGGGAAAGGGTTAATGAAACTAGAACATTCATGACCTGCTGACCTATCAATTATTGATAAGGTCATGACCATCCCTAAAACCTTATGGTGCTGGTGTCAATCACAGGACACAGGGTCCCCTCAAAAAAAGTGTTACAGCACAATGAAGATCACTTTTATTCAATGACTGAGAAATTTTTGTGATAGAGAAACAATATCAAACACCATAAATATCAATTTCATCCCCAGAAATGCCTGACGTATGATATCATACAACAATAAATGATATATAAAATCAAGCTGGTCATGATGTGCCAATGAAATGCACAACTAGACTTGGTACTTATTAATATTGTGATGTTAAATCAAAATCAGATCAATAGTAGCAAAGATATAGTGTTGATAAAATACATTTAAGAAATATAACAAAGGGCCATAACTCATTTAACCCTTTCCCTCATAGAGGACACCATGAAAAGACCTATGCGAACAGCATTAAACCAGATCAGCCTGCGAGTAACTTGCAGGCTGATCAGGTTTTATGCTGTTCGCTGCTCCTCAGTGGTCTGGAAATGAGGATTTTGTAAATAAATTTGGTAAGGTTTAACTGTGGTTTTCTGCAGATCAGGCTTTATGTGATACCTATTGAGGGCTTCCAAATGAGTCTATATGAGGGAAAGGGTTAAGATCAAAAGGATCAAGACGTGCTAATGATATGCACAACTAGGCTTGGTACTTATCAGTGTTGTAAAGTTTGATCAAAATCTGACCAAAGGTAGCTGAGAAATAGGGCAGACAAAGGACCAACTGACCGACTAACAAATGGACATGCCTCCAATATAACCCAAATATACATTGTATCTGGGGGTATAAACCTGGCATTTTTTGATAACTCAAGGGCCATAACTTCTGACCTACAGGGATAATCAAGCTTGAACAAGAGATTTTGGCCATAAACATTCCTTCTATTGTAATGACTAGCAATCATATTCTGATTATTATGTCCATATTTTTTTACCTTGCGGTCAAGGATAGCCCACAAGTGAGGTCCTGTTTTTGTGACAAAGTTCTTAACAGAGTGTAAACAAAGTAATTGTGGATGAGTGACAGACAACAGACATATGACAATCAATGATTCTATCAGCACAGCTCAGCTCACAATGAGCTCTTATGATGCTCCTGTGAAGTTAATACAAGAGGGCCAAGATGGCCCTAGATCGCTCACCCGAGAAAAGTATCATTCATTGCTTGTACTAAACAGATTGCTTTAGAATTAAGATGATGAGGTGAAACAATGTTCAGGAATTTTCTGACCCCATCCACAAAAATTATCATCATGACAAACATTCTGACCAAGTTTGAGGAAGATTGCATCAAAACTGTGGCCTTTAGTGTGTAAACAAGATTTTTCTAAGATTTGACCTATTGACCTACTTTTTGGTCCGGCCTGGCCCATTTTCGAACTGGTTCGAGATATCATCAAGACAAACATTCTGACCAAGTTTGAGGAAGATTGGATTAAAATTGTAGCCTCTAGTGTGTAAACAAGATTTTTCTAAGATTTGACCTACTGACCTACTTTTTGATCCAACCTGACCCATTTTCGAAAGGGTTCAAGATATCACCAAGATAAACATTCTGATCAAGTTTGAAGAAGATTGGATCAAAATTGTGGCCTCTAGTGTGTAAACAAGATTTTTCTAAGATTTGACCTACTGACCTACTTTTTGATCCAACCTGACCCATTTTCGAAAGGGTTCAAGATATCATCAAGACAAACATTCTGACCAAGTTTGAGGAAAATTGGATCAAAACTGTGGCCTATAGTGTGTAAACATCAAAATTGTTGACGGACGACGGACGACGCACGACGGACAATCAAGTATCCCAAAAGCTCACCCTGAGCTATGCTCAGGTGAGCTAAAAAGCCTGTTTATATCAAGTGGAGAGCTTGCAGGTGAGATCAAAATTATAACCATGTCTCCATCATCAGTCTTCGACAAATTTGCTGAAAGTTGATTCCAGCACTATTTCATCTGGACAGCTGAATTATCTGAATAAGTGTAGTATCATACCATTTGGCTAAAAATGGATTATGTATGATCAGGGATAGATGGAACAAGAAAAGATTAACCCTTTCCCTCATAGAGGACACCATGAAAAGACCTATGCGAACAGGCTGATCAGGTTTTATGCTGTTCGCTGCTCCTCAGTGGTCTGGAAATGAGGATTTTGTAATTAAATTTGGTAAGGTTTAACTGTGGTTTTCTGCAGATCAGGCTTTATGTGGTGCCTATGGAGTGCATCAAAATGAGTCTATATGAGGGAAAGGGTTAATACAAAATGTTTCAATGGACAGCTTCAAATAGGGATGATAAGTATACTGTTCCCCTCTCTTTCTCTTTATTACCATTTTAACCTTATAACCTAACCTGTTCAATTGGTCTATGATTTAAATCAAATGGAAGCAAATACAAATTCACGAAAAATAATGAATGTATAAAAAATATTATTAAAATATTATTATTAAAAACAAACTATACATATAAAGCCCAAAAACTTCCAAAAAATATTTTCAAATAGTTAATAACTGCATGTCATGTCTAAAAGAATCTACTATATTTTCATTTTTTTTATTTATGTTTGTCAATTTTCATTAATTGAGTCTATTATTATTTTATTATTTCTAAAGATAAAGAAATTTGAACAATATTTGAAAATAAAATAAGAATAAAAAAAAATATAAATTAAAAAAATAAATAAAATAAAAATAGGTACTACACCTTTTTGCACATGCGCAACGGAAGTGAAAACCCATTTTAATTGGACATACTAATATAATTATACACATGACTTAATAACAGTAATATATATACAGTACTGAATACCATCCAGAAAAAAACATCTGAAAGTCTTCCATACCAAGAATAACATTAATCATTTGTTGGTGAAATCCACTTCCCTAGAAATCTACTTTAACCCTTACAATGCTATGGGCATTTATGACTATCTGCCTTTGCAACCAGTGCAGACCAAGATCAGCCTTCTGTATATGTGCAGTGTGATCAAGCCTGAGCACCCCCATAAACAACTAATGGTACAGTCCAAAATCAAGAAAGGACAAGTCCAATAAATAAATTTAGCATGGTAAAGGTTAATATCATGGCTTTGTATTATTAATGTAAAATTACCTGACAAAAAAAATGTGATAAAAAAATTCTACAAATGCTAATGGCTATTTAATAGGATATCTATTTACACCAAGTGTCAAGGTAATGTATTTTTTTTTTCAACATACACTTTGGTAGGTCTAGGCTTAAGAAACATTTATTACACTGAATGAAGTTCTGATTTTTGAGCAGGGTTGCTTACAACGCTGTTCTGTGGTAGCACAATTTTCTTCATCGGACAACATTTCAGGGCTATGTTTAGACATCTATATTTAGTGTTCCCTCCTCTTTACTACACAGGGATAGACTTTCAAATTTTGTTTTCTGTCTTACTAATAAGTAGTGATAATTTTCATGTTTTTTTCAATTTAATTGTATTATGAAAGTTGAAACTGAATTAAAATGTGATGAGTATCAATGTAATGCAAATGCTAAGAGAGAAAATGGCAAATCATTCGGAGACATTCGGAACCATCACATGCTGGAATTTCCAGCATCAGGGATCAAAATTTGTCTTTCTGGTGGTCCAGTGGGTAAGATTGTGGGGACAACTGACATACAGGCATTTTCAGCGCGGGCTGTGGGTTCGACTCCCAGTTAGGGAACACTTTTTAAAATTTGTTTTGAATATTTTTGCAGTATTAGAAATAAGTATATAATTATAAACAGTAATATAAAGTACTATATTAAGTTTGTGTGTATAAAGAATGCAAGAGCTGTCAGAGGACAGCACGCTCGACTATTCAAAATGCTTGTTTGTAAATCAAATGAAATCTATTTAAATTCTTGCCCTTCACAACCCTGTATATAATAATAGTCAAAAAATGATATATCTGAAGTCTGATACCCTATAAATTTTTTATGATGTCTAAATCCAATTCCCTGCAGTAACTGAGACTTAACACAATAACAATGTGCATGCAAAACTTATACCAAAAATCCAAGTTAGAAAGGCATAATTGACAAATCAGTCCAATGTTATCTCCTTAGTTTTCTAAATGCCTGAAGACCCCTCCAACTTTAGTCAATTCCAAATCAATTGAATAAGTGTAGACTGAATGCAAAATTAACAAATTAATTTAAATGGGGGTCATAAGTTTTAATATTCCATCAGTGTTTTCTTGTTGTACCTAATTTAAAGATGTTCAAATCATTCATGCCTGGACTGAGATATAAGCAAAAGTACTTGATGCAAAACTAACCAATTTCTACGTTAAAAAAGGGCCATAACGTTAATATATTCCATCAAAGTTATCACCTTGTTCAGTATGATACTCTCAAACATATTTAAGATGTTTAGAATAACCGCATGTCTGGATACTGAGAATATGCATGAAAGTAACTTTGCATGCAAAACTTAAAACCAAATTCAAAGTTAAAAAGGCAATAATTTGTAACTTTCCATCAAGAGTTATCTTCATGAAAGTATGATAACCTAAATTGTAAAGAGTTTCAATCATCCTGTTGGTCTGAGATATTAGCATGAAGTACCTTGATGCAAACTTAAAAAATTTCTAGTTAAAAGGGCAATAATTTGAACATATTATTCAAATACTACATGAAAGTTGATACTAACTTTAGAAGATGTTTCAAATCAATCGCTGTGTACTGAGTATAGCATGAATTATCTTGCATGCAAACTTTACAAAATTCTAGTTAAAAGGCCATAATTTGTATATATTCCATCAAGTTTCTACATGGATGCTGATGCCTAAATATTCATCAATTCCAGTCATACCAAATAATGTATGAGATAAAATCTAGTTGATTCAAAACTTTAACAATTTATTGCATGCAAACTTGAACAAAAAAATCTAAGTTAAAAGGGTAATTCATATTCAAACACAGTCAAGAGTTATCTAACTTGGTTGTTGTAACCATGAAACTATTCATTAAACTTTCAAGTCAATACCATAAATAGGTTATTGAGATATAAGGTTGATAGTAACTTGCATGTAAAACTTTAACCAAAAGCTGCAACGCCAACGCCGATGCCGACGCAAGGGCGACTACAATAGCTCTCATATTCTTCGAATAGTCGAGCTAAAAATGAAAAAAACTTTCATAAATTAAATAATAAATGTTTATTGTTTGAGATTGCTCTTTGATAATTGAATCTTCTAACTTAGACAAGAAATTTGAATGGGAAGTTTGTTTGATTTTTAGCAGTCCATTTAAACAAATGATGTTTATCTTGTGACGACCATGTTCATGCAATGTTACGTACGGCAGATTTGCAACACTGGGTTTATAACATGGGATTACTTGAAAAATTGATCAAAAAGTTGACATTTGAAAAAAAAAATGCAACATCATTACATTAAAAACTGTGTTCTCTCAGCCCTATCAGGTCTTTCATTTATGTAATCTAGGTTTGTTTGTTGGGTGTCATGTCCAAGTGACAGTATTTTTCAATCAACTGCATGGAGACTACAAAAATATGTATGTATTGCAACACTGTTAATTATCATAAAGTAGTTAAATGGCATGATACCACATCAAATGGCAAAATTCCAAACCAAGTCAAATCCTGACATTGGGTCAAAAGGTCTTTTTTTTTATTTCAAAACTTTCGATTATTGGTGATAAGAATTTAAAGATTTTGAGATTTGAAGAAAATCTCAATCTGAGATGTTTTGTAAAACGCCGACCTGACCAATTATATAAACGCGCAAAACATTTAATTGTGAACATTCAAATGTCTATCCCCAACTTCCTCCTGCTCATATCCCTATCAGCTTCATTTACACAATATGTTACCAGCCCGCCATCTAAATTTTCCGATACCTCAGATTATCAAAACCAATTTCTCAACAGCTTAATCACTGTCCCCAGATTATCAATACTTATTTCTTGGCGAGTCACTTCCAAATAATATACGGAAATTCCAACTGCGGAGAGCAGATGGTTGTTGGAGATCTATATCATCTACGAGCAAAATATCGTGAATCAATTCCTTAATGTGGTAAAAGCTGACTGCAAAGCACCTTGTCAACTTGAGAAATAAATCTGCGTCACGCAGATGTGATTTTCAAGAATATTCAGCCGAGAACAATATTTTTGTGGTAAAGGCAAATTAAGCCCCTTAGCTGCTGTAATGACGCTTTGTTTGTCATAGTATCACACCTTTTTTGATCATTTTCAGGGCTGGTTGAGCAAATAAAGACTTCCTTTGCTCTTTTCCCATAGAGTCTGATTATTTTCTATAATGTCATCAGTTATGATTGCATGTTAAGAATAGATCTGGAATTGTAAAAACTCTTGAGCTTGTCTGTTTCTAAAGGTTTCAGAAAGAAAGCTTGGCAGATTTTGAAGTAAGTAACTGAACAAACGGCTCTAAATAGATCATTTAAATCACAAATGAAAACTGGCACGGAACATTCTGCCAAAATGACAAGATAAATATTCTCCGTCTTAAAATGCACAGAATTTCAAGAGCATTAATTTTATTTACGATGCTTAGATCTATGTGTGGAAATAGGTGTATAATTTTGTTCTAATGATTTAAATTCTCTTTGCAAATTTCAGTTATATGGTTACGTTTAACCAAACTTAAGTGGTTTTGCAGCGAAAATGTAAGCCCTGTCGTTCTCATTATTAGCTAGGTCAAGTACTCACAAACAGTTCCACAAACAAAATTGTGTGTTCTTTTGTGTAAACCATGTCATCCATTGACTACCTATTATCCAATGTAGCTACTGAATAAACTGTAGTACACCTCTTAACACTGGAGAGGTCCATGGTTAAACTGGGAAGGTCCACAGTGGGCCTGGCCAAACTTACCTTTCATCTTTCAGGTTTTGGCTCCTGGAACGGAATGCAGAAACAATAGTCTGGATCTCTCGTGCAAATGCTTCATAGGCAGATGCCATCTCCTGAGCAAATTCTGCAACTGAAATAAACAAAAAACAAAACTGTAAGCCCTTTTAAAATAATCTTAAAATGAACTTATTCATTTTTCATTGATAAGTAAACAAATCATTTCAACATAACAGGGGCCCAGTTTCACTAAACTTCATACGAAAAAAAATCTTTGTGAGCATAAATTCAGATGTAAAAAATATTTTTCCTGTGATATTATCTTTACAAAAAGTATTATGGTTGAATAACGCAACAAAATTGGTCAACTTCCCTTCGTGTTTTATTGTGAAAGCAAGACATTAGTTAACCCTTTCCCTCATATAGACTCATTTTGACGCACTCAATAGGTACCACATAAAGCCTGATCTGCAGAAAACCACAGTTAAACCTTACCAAATTTAATTACAAAATCCTCATTTCCAGACCACTGAGGAGCAGCGAACAGCATAAAACCTGATCAGCCTGCGAGTTACTCGCAGGCTGATCTGGTTTTATGCTGTTCGCATAAGTCTTTTCATGGTTTCCTCTATGAGGGAAAGGGTTAAGACACTGTTAAGGACAACAAACTTACAACTAAGATTATATTTGATCATACAAAAGTTTAGTGAAAGGGTCCCTGGCTCCTATGTTGCTTAAGGGTAAGTGCATGGTAAGGTGACTAAAGAACATTGTGTTAGACTCCCTAGCCTCTGAGTTTTTAGTCAAAGTATGCAATGCCTGGACAGTGTTTAACTGTCACAATTTCATTGGAGACCTATCCAAAGTGTATATGGTAAGTTGCAGGCCAAACTTTTTCTCAAAACAACCTCATAATGCGTTTGCTTTGGCTTAAATAGTAATGCAGTCTACTCTGTATGTTTGTGCATTGCACCTAGTATTAAATCAGAATTGGAATTTGAATTATTTATTGAAATTTTAAGCACGAAACTGTGAATCTACATTGAGGTTTGATAGTCTGTATTAAAGAAGAACTTATATTTACTCACATGCAAGGCATTGGACATACTTTTTTTTCACTTTCTATCAAATTTTTAATTGGGAAATTTTGCTAAACTATTATTTTAATTGCAGTTTAATATGTCAACTTCGATCATACTTATTTATAGTCCAAAGACCTCCATGCAGTTGAACGAACTCCTTGTGATTCAATCAATTTACAGTGCTGACCTCTCATTGATTCTTTTTTAAGAATCCAACTTGTTCATACCAGAGGTAATCAAAACTTGAAACTTAAATGCATTTCTGTAAAAATTGTAGCAGTTCAGTGCAAGGATTTTTTTTTTTTTTTTTTTTAAAGTAATTTCAATAGCAATGCTCAACACAACTGGCCATGAACTTACATGTTTTAAGCATTTGAATATAGCATTTTCATTTGTTTTGGTAGCATCAATACTCTGAGGGAAAAATTGGAAATGGCGTGTGCATCAAATATGCAAGATAATCAGATTCTGCAAGGAATAAAAAATAAAAAAATATATTTTTCTTTGCTGTCTAACAATCTGTTACTAAGCAAATTTTTCTGCCTAACCTCTTGTTATTGTCCACATTTTGCTGTCTAACAAATTGATATTGTTCACATTTTGCTGTCTAACCAACCATTATGATTACATTTTTTTCTGCTTGACTTAATATGCACATTTAGCTATTTAACCAACTGATATTTTCCACATTTTCTTGTATAGCAACTGGCATTGTTAAAATTTTGCTGCCTAACAAATTAAAATTGTTCACATTTTCCTGTCTTAACAAACTGATATTGTTTGCTACTTGTTCAAGAGAAGATAATCACACAATTCCCCCATTTTATTTAAAAAATAAATCTTCACTATTTAAACTTGAGGAGGATGTATTATTTACAGATGAGAAAAGTTATGGGCAAATCACGATCAATCTAGCTTAAAATTAGTTTGCCTACTGCAAATCTAACTTCATCAAAAGTATCTGAATGACTTTAAATTCCACTTAAAAAATTCAACTATATTTTTTATACTCATATATAGTGCTAGAAATCGGTTGATATTTGTCATAATCAATTATCGGTTCAATCAGACGGGGTATAAAAGATAACTTTCCGATTAATAATCGCTTGAACCAGAAGTAACATTCAAGCAAGGCCCTTAATTATACACAGTTACATGAACTTCATGATGTAGTTTTTAACACTGTAAGTTTTAGCTTTATAATGCTGGAGCAGTTAATAGGTTATACTTAGTTCTGGGCCTTTAAAGTTGTTTTAAAAAGGGGGATATTTAAAGGATACCTATAGAAGCCTGGGTAAAATCAAGAGATTCCAGATTGATGTACAGTGTACAACACATATGGTATGGTATAAAATTTTGCAACGACGTCGCGGAAAAGATATATGTAAATCTATTTTTGTCACTCTTCAGTAAAGTAATTGATCATCGGCAACTAGCGACAACTGGAACATCACTAATTATATTACAACAATAATAGAACAGATTCTACACAGTCTGTACAGAAACAAAAAAAAATGTTGTTTTGTATACTATTTCAGTGAAAACAAGTTCAGAGAAAAAAATTATCCATCAAACTATAAGATAATTATGTACATGAATATTCATGAGGGCAAACGTTAAGTCAGAAGTGACAAGGGAATGCTAGAGGACAATTAAGCTGAGTTCTACTGGGATGTAACTGTCTTAACCCTTTCCCTCATAGGGAAACCATGAAAAGACCTATGCGAACAGCATAAAACCAGATCAGCCTGCGAGTAACTCGCAGACTGATCAGGTTTTATGCTGTTCGCTGCTCCTCAGTGGTCTGGAAATGAGGATTTTGTAATTAAATTTGGTAAGGTTTAACTGTGGTTTTCTGCAAATCAGGCTTTATGTGGTACCTATTGAGTGCGTCAAAATGAGTCTATATGAGGGAAAGGGTTAAGTTAGCAGATGATGCCTTGTTTATAGTTTTGTCTACACCAGAGATTTACTGGTCTGAAAACAATGTCCTGCCAAAGACAGCAATTTCTTAATTCCTTTGACAATTGAATACCTGAAAAAATGGGAACAATTATTTGTAAATATGTTTGGAGTAATATAAGCTGATTGTTTTAAATGAATTCACTGACAAAAGAAATACATTGTATTCTATGAAAACTAAGAATAACCAACAAAGGATATCAGTTTAGTTTCCCTTTATTCCCTTTCTTTCCAAAATACTTAAGTCACAGTAAATTTTTGTGATACATTTTTAGAGAGACAAAATAATTCAAGACGCATTCTCAAAAAAAGTCTAATTATAACCTCCAAAGTAAAAAATTAAGTTATCTGACCTTTAACCTTATACTGACATATTTTAATGCTTCACTACTACCAGATCAGACTGCTGCTCCTTGAAGCTCATACAATGTTGCAGCTTAGATTCTACGGTCTGCATAGCAAAGAAAAAAAAATCCTACACTGATTGTGTTCTTTAAATCTATATTCATTGAGTCATGAATTTGTACATGAATTTCATAAAGGATAATAAACAAGAGCTGTCCAAAAGACAATCAAGTTGCACACAAAAAAAATTACCAATTTTTTTAAGTTCAAAAAGGGCTATAATTGACAATAAATTCAGATAAGAGTTATCTTACTTGATGGTATGCTGTATGAGTTTCAAGCATGACAGTACAATGTATGCCAAACTTAAGCCAAAACTTTTGAGTCAAAAAGAGCAATAATTGCATTAAATTGGTAAAGAGTTATCTAACTTGTTTGTTTAATGCCCCTGAAAACCATAGTAAAGTATACAATTAATAATTAAGCATTAATAAGCTGGTTACTAAGATATATGCATTAAATCAAGCCAAAGGCAACCTTAGGTGAGTTGGATAGCTCTCCTTATTCTTCAAATAGTTCAGCTAAAACTTGCAGGCATACCTTAGAAGCAAAGATCATATTTACACACATTTTCTTCTTTTTTTTTCTGCAAAAAAAAATGGCAAGACCACAGCCTGGTCAGCAGTAAAAATGCAGACCTCTTTTATGTCAAAGTACAATTTTTATTAACAAAAACAAACAAACTTTGAATCACTTTTTTATGCAAACCAACAATCTCTCTTCGACAGAGAAAATAAATCAAGACTATTGCTTTCCTAGTTGTTACAACATATCAATCAAGTCTGTGACAAGCAACGTTTGTACCTTCAGAAAAGAATCTCATGTTTCCAATTAGGAAGATCATGACTATTTCCTGCTTCCTTCTACTTCACTCTCTCCACTTTTTTCTTTTCCAAGATTAATTTCTTTGACGATTGAACATCTAAGAGTACGGATACAAGTAACGAGGTCTGACTGATCATCAACATGATAAATGTGCTAGGTTCATGATGTCAAGAACCAGTGGCTAAATCAGGCTCAATTAGGTTCACAAATTTCATGGTTTTTAGCTCAAGTTATAGGTCTAATCATGCTATCATAATTATCATTATTAATGAATTCACAGTCCTCTATGTAACTTCTAATTTTATATAATGAGTGAAGATTAATATGTGAAATAGAAAATGAGTGAAGCTGCTATCTAATTTACTTAGACAAGTTTCTTTTTTACGTTGAGAACTCCAGAAGTGTATCCATCCAACTTAGACCATGCATGCGTTCAGTATGTCAAACCGTATGCAACCAGTCGCTTACAGTCATCTATGGAGTTGTATTAGGACCATACACCATGCTATTCACATGCATCTTATACAGTAAATAGGAAGACGTGGACATCTTGGTTTATGGCACTGACACAGTTTCATAGCTGACTGTAAGCATATGGTTTGGCATACTGAAAGTACGCCAGGGTTCCACTGTCATGGATACACACACATACAGGTCATGTCTTTATGATATAGAGGCACAATTAAAATAATGAGCTCTGATTGGCTGGCTGGGGATAACTGTGCTCTAACAGGCGTGCGTTCAGTGTGACAAACCATATGCAACCGGTCGCTTACAGTCAGCTATGGAGTTGTCTTAGGACCATATCTCATGCTGTTCACGTGATCCTTATGCTGTATATGGGTATACGTGAATATCGTGGTTTATGACACTGAGATAGTTTCATAGCTGACTGTGAGCATACGGTTGCATACGGTTTGTCATACTGAACACACGCCAGGTGTTAAATATACTGGTGACAATAGGTCTCCACAAGGTGTCTTTATTCATGACTTAATTAGAACTGATCTTAGATATTAAAGTCATGCAAGAAATTAAGCTACAGTCCTGGACTATAATAACATTATATAATCTGGGGGTCCAATTCCAGGTACCATATCATTTTGGATCCCATTGAAAGTACCTAAGTATTCAAAACAAACTGCAGATTCAGGATTTTGGGTCCAATACTAAATCATGTTAAATTGGCTTTCATGTTATAATGGAACATGTTATAATAGAATGTTTTATAATGGAATGTGTTATAATGGAATGTGTTATTATGGAACATGTTATAATGGAATGTGTTATAATGGAACATTTTATAATGGAATATGTTATAATGAAATGTGTTATAATGAAATGTGTTATAATGGAACATATTATAATGGAATGTGTTATAATGGAACATGTCATAATGGAATGTGTTATAATGGAATGTGTTATAATGGAACATGTTATAATGGAATGTGTTATAATGAAACATGTTATAATGGATCATGTTATAATAGAATGTGTTATAATGGAACATGTTATAATGGAATATGTTATAATGGAACATGTTATAATGGAATGTGTTATAATGAAACATGTTATAATGGAATGTGTTTTAATTGAATGTGTAATATTGGAATGTGTTAAAATGGAACATGTTATAATGAAATGGTTAAAAGGAAAATTAGGATGAGTGTTATATAATTTAACAATGAAGCATGTTATTGAGTGTGGAGTGTGTTATGATAGGCGTGAGTTAAAATGAATCATGTTTAAATGCAGAAGAGAGTGTGTTATAATGAAACATGCAATATTGAAGAGAGAGTGGAGTACAGAGTGATATATATCATAATGGAGTGTGTTATAAAAAAGAGAGAGTGGAGTACAGAGTGATATATATCATAATGGAGTGTGTTATAATGAAACATGCAATATTGAAGAGAGAGTGGAGTACAGAGTGATATATATCATAATGGAGTGTGTTATAGTGGTCAATACTAGATGCAGATAAATCCCTGTTTAACAGACTTGGTGATAAAGTGCAAATGAAAATTATCCTGTTTTAGAGAATGAAAAAAAGGAGAAAAAAATCAACTCATGGGCCAAATGCTAAAATTCTATTGTTCATTAACATATAGGTGTTTTTCCTACTCATTACTTCTTTTGTCTGAATGGTTCTGGCAGTCCATTGAAAATAAAAGATACAGAATGATGCAGATACTTTCCTGTTTGGCACATAGACAAACACCTTCACACTCAGTGCAAATCATGCATTTGAGCATTCTCAGTAAATATATCTTTATATCATTAGTTAAAGGTACTGGATACAGCAAGATGCATTGAACTTTTTAGTCAGGACTTCACCCTGAATTCACAAATCTTTTTCACCAAGGCCAACACACCCTTCCAACTGACAATTAATTTACTCTTAATTAAAAGTTCAAGACTGATTAAATAAGGATTTAATTATCTCAAAACCACTTCATTCTTTAATCTTTGAGATTATATCATTCAATTTAATTATTTTATCAAGTTAGTGTGTGTTATATAAAAACTAATTTTCGATGACAGAAATTAAAAACAGCATTCAATGAACTTCTCAGACTCGGTAATTTTTTAAATTAATTATTTATAATTTAACTGACTGGTTATTGAACTAACTTGGATATGCATATAAATAAAGTCTTCTAAAATTAAAGTTGTCTGGAACAATATATTATCTAACCCAAGATTCATTCACATTTCTGCATTTAGTTGATTTTTTTAACACAGTTTATCTTTGATTGTTTCATTTAACAAGAGGGCCATGCTCACCAGAGGAACATATTCCAAGGTAACTTGATTTCAGCATCGATTAGATTCAAATTCAAATTTCAGAAACAAAGATTCTATTGGTTACCATGGATCAAATGTATTTGAGCAACTTTTTTTTAAGGGCCCTGTGACCCATTGATCTCATCAATTTCTACAAAGTGGTTTCAGAGATGATGTCTTTTAAAGCAAATTGCTGATAATGCATGACAGACAATGAAGGATGGGCATCGCAAAACACAAGATTATACAGACACAGGGTGATCAGAGTAGCTCAACGTGCTTTGGTGAGCTAAAAATGTGAACAACCTTTGACCTTGGCATCACATTCTCCAAAATAGACTCGGATAAACTGATGCCTTTCTAAGTTTAGATATTGTTAATAAGCTGGATGATCCATTAGAGGTCTGAAGACACAGTTAATAAATATCAACTTGAGGGGTTGCTTATTTTTCTGACAAAAAGTTAGGCCTCCTAGAGAGGAATATGGCTTTACATGCTGATATATCTCCCAGTAAATTTCAAGACACTAACTGAAACATTCTGGGAGATACCATTTAGGTGATACATGGTTTTGTGCACATTCTAAACAAAGGCCTATAACTCTGCTGAAAATGGATGGCAACTGAATTAAACTTCCTGGCTCACAATTAAGATATACCTTCCTGTAAATATTCAAGACCCCAACTGAAGTACTTTGGTACCCAAAGTTCTGAATATATTTTGTGCAAGGTCTATGTAAAGGGCCATAACTCTGCTGTAACTGGGCGACAGTGACATGTGAGAGATATGCACAACACAAGACTGACAACCCTTGCTAAAACAATGTCTTCGTCCATACTAGGGGCTGGGGGACAAAAATGTCCAGTCGTAAAATGCTTAATTAGAGATAAATTAAGAAATGCTTAATTTCTTAACAGTAGCAGTTCTGTAAATATGAAATCAAAATATGTAAAATAAGTAAATAATCAGTTGTGTTGGTAAGGTGAGAAATGCATAAACAGGAGAGTGTGTGTCTGATCCGCATGGCTTCCATATAAATATAACACTATATTCCAGGACTGGTTGGTTCAGTGTCAGGATAATGCGACTGGGTGTGGCATCATGCCACTTATCTACAGTGTGTGTGTATTTCCGCAAAAATTAAGCAATGGTGAGAAATAAAAAACTTGATCTGTAACTCACTAGTATTCACCTACATACCAAATTCCCTTCCAGTAATAAAATCTGGAAAACTTCAGCATTTTTCACTTATTGTTCGGGCAAAGAACATTTTAGAGCTGTCCATAATACAGCACACTATTATTCTTCTGCTTATTAATTCAACTACACTAAATTGCACATAAAACTATTTAAAAACATTATGTTCAAAAGGCAGCGAGAGCTACAAACCCCGCATAGCTGCCGATCATTAACACCCAGTCATAATTATTACAGTGTGATGATATGTTTTCAAACACAATAGTTTACCACCCAGGGGGAGCGTTTAATTATTATCACTTCTGCGTGTCAATGCACTAGCATGATTAAGGATGACCGCAAAACTGTGCTAAACATAAAAAAAATTCAGGAAATGGATTAGTTTTGCACCAGAAAATGCAAATTGCAATAGAGTTTTGGAGCCCATAGATCAAAGATGATTTATTGGACAATGCAAAATAATAGTTTGTCATATAATGGCATTACACCTTAATCATAAATAAGCCAAAAAATGTATTTTATGGTAATGGAACTCTATCAGGAAAAAAAAAATCCCCTGGCCATGGAGTTTTGCACACTGTTGAAAACAGAAATGCTGTTCCTACCATTCTATTGTCGGATTTTGCTGATGTTATAATACAATGATAATAAACTTCCATGCCAAATTCATTTTTTTTCTAAATTTAATTATTTGATTTCAATTAACGTTTCTTTATCATTGACTTGGAAACAAGTTTATACTAATACTAATAATTTTTGATAATTTTTTGGGTTGGATAAATACTTTGAGACTTAAAAAATTCTCGCTCCCAGCAAGTCTCAAACTCATGTGCTTTGGGTTTGTCTATAGACAATGAAAATTACACCATAAAAATGGGTAACTTGATTGGGTCTTTTTGATCCTATTGTAGGATAGTGCATGGCTACTGATTACGCTACTCTCCATAAATAAACCATAGGATTTTTAGTCCCCTATCAGTGTTTACAACCGGGGGGACTATAGCTTTGCCCTCTGTCTGTCCCTCTGTCCGTCTGAATGTCCGGAAATCTGGATCTTGCTATAACTTAATAACAGTGTAAGATAATATTATGAAATTTGGTACATGTATATGAATAGATGGCAGTATGGAGATTCTTTACGTCACTTTTGTTTTTTTCTCAAACCAGAATTCTGGTTGCTATGGTGATGGAAAAATTATGCACCTCACTGGTAGGGGACTCATGTGTTGCATGCAACACCAGTTACTTGTTTCACTACTGTTTTGTCTTAAAGATCAAAAGCCACTAATCTGATTAAATGCAGAATAACTTTCTCCTGCCTGGCATTAACCAATTCAACATTTATATCTTAATTTCCAGTATCCTAATCAATTCCCCGCACCTCCATATAGCGAGTATCCAAAATGTAAACTACATTTTGATTGGCTTAATTATTTTCCGAGTTAAACACAAAAGAACGTTGACATGCTAGCTGCAAATCCAATGGCTGATGAAATAAAGAATAAAGGAGCGAATTGACCATGGGTGTCCAATGATGTTTTGATCCATTTGATCCGAGAATTAAATCTAAACCTCCTGAAGGAATTACCATATTGGAATAATGTCCAAGAATTCTCCTGCGCAAAGGAATGGATGTTGCACTTCGAATCAACACATTGTACATTTATACTCTGTAATACACATGGGTGTGACCCCCAGCAGCAATATACCAAAGTCGTAAAAAATGGTTCTGAAAACAGGCCTCAAGTGAATCTAAGAGAAGTGTTTTGACAAAACAAGGAAACTGTAATTTAGTTGAGATACTATGTTAAAAAAATTGTTTAACCCTTTCCCTCATATAGACTCATTTTGACGCACTCAACAGGTACCACATAAAGCCTGATCTGCAGAAAGCCAAACTCAAACCTGACAAAATTTAATTGTAAAATCCTCATTACCAGACCACTGAGGAGCAGCGAACAGCATAAAACCTGAGTTACTCGCAGGCTGATCTGGTTTTATGTTGTTCGCATAGGTCTTTTCATGGTGTCCTCTATGAGGGAAATGGTTAAACGGAACATATATTTCAGCTGGTTGTCATCTCAACAAATAATTGTGTGTAACTTTTTCACTAATTAAAGGAAGTTTTTACCAATGAAAATCATTTAAATATTCATTTTGTCTGACCTTTCATCATCATCGGTAAAAAGGTCAAAAGTGAGGTCAGACATCTACACTGAAAAAATAATATGCCTTCCAAAGCAAAAATAAAATTGCAAAAACTTTTTGTTTGATATAGACATTCTGTTTGCTCAAAATGACATATAATGCAGCTGTTAATTTCAAATTTCTGCCTACTGTTAGTCATTAATTGTTTTCCATCTTAAATGATTGACACATTTCTAATTAAATAAGGCATTACCAAGGAAACCCAGCCATCTCAGGTTTATAGGGAATAAATGTCTGGACTGGTCTGATCAACCTTAGAATTTCTGGAATACTTTCCAATATGGGTAAGCCTTTCTCTTTTAATTTCTTTTTTCTTTTCCTCATTTCTCTCTCCCGTCTCTTTCTCTCTCCATGTCTAACAAATTTTCTTAGCCTGTCTCTCTCTCTGTGTCTGTCTCTCTCTCTGCTCTTTCTCACTCTCTCTCTCTGTTTCCATTTCCCTATGGCTGTCTATCTCTTTATGCACTATTTTTCATTTTGTTTTCTAGTCATTCTCTCTGACTATGTTTGTGTCTATAATTCCAACTGTAAAGCAGTCTCATAAAAAGAAAAAAGAGAAAAGAAACTGGAAGATAGGAAAATAGAGCTGTCCATTATGAAATGAGCAATAATCACTGTATATTTTTTGTTAACCCTTTCCCTCATATAGACTCATTTAACCCTTTCCCTCATATAGACTCATTTAACCCTTTCCCTCATATAGACTCATTTTGACGCACTCAGTAGGTACCACATAAAGCCTGATCTGCAGAAAACCAGTTAAACCTTTCCAAATTTAATTACAAATTCCTCATTTCCAGACCACTGAGGAGCAGCGAACAGCATAAAACCTGATCAGCCTGCGAGTTAATCGCAGGCTGATCAGGTTTTATGCTGTTCGCGTAGGTCTTTTCATGGTGTTCTCTATGAGGGAAAGGGTTATGAGCAATTTGGAACACTGTTGATCTGGTCTATGCATACATTGTAACCAAATTTTGCAGCCATGCAGCTAATTTTTGAACAGGTTTGCTTGCAACGCTGTTTTATGTTTGGTAGCACTTATATTTCTGCATCTCACAACATTGTCTATACTTAGATATCTATTTTTAGATTTCCATCTTTTTTACTTTGCAAAGATAAAGTTCAAAATTTTGTTTTCTGTGTTATCACTAAGTGGTGATAATTTCCATGTTTATTTCAGTATCAATGCGTTATGAAAGTCAAAACTGAATGAAAATGTGTTGACAATGGATGCTGGAGATAAAATGTTTAATAAACTGCAATGAAAAAAAAATATGTAAGCAAAAAAAAATCGCACCTCATTTGAAGATAATTTAAACCATCACTGGCTGGATTTTCCAGATTCAGGAAACAAATAAATACAATAAGAATCTTCTTGTTTAGTTTAGTTTAGTTTAAAACTTATTTACTAAACCCTCTCAACGGTTTTTGGGTTGGATCGGTACTTTGTGCCCAGGAAGGTCATGAAGATTCAAAAATCATCTGAAGGCAGTTGCTGACCCATTGGCCCAGTGGGTAAAGTAGTCCAGCTGTTACTCTGATATTCAGGGGATATCAAAATGTGATGTAAATTTGTGTCCCAGCCAAAGAATTGAAAAAAAAGAAAGATTGTTGTTTTGGATTTACTTCCACATATCCAAATAATGTTATAAATTGTAGGCAAATAAATAAAATAGGGAAAGTGTAAAAGTGGTGATATACCTAATGCTCAAAGTCAATTGAGACAAATGTTGTGTTTAGGCACAAAAAAAAAAAAATTCTTATTCTGGTCAACAACCAACCCTTTTCCCTTTCATTTTATGTAAAAACAAAAAAACAAACTAGAAATGTGTCCAGAGGACACAGATGCCCCCACCCGTTGCATTTTCCAAAACAAAGGCCAACAACCTGGAGTGCAAGTCATGTCCTGATTAATATATCCAAGAAATTTAATATCTGTTGCACAAATACCTTCAGAGTTACCTGTGTCAGAGTTTTGGGATGGACGGACGGACAAAGGCAAATCTATATGCCTCACTTTTTGGTAGGGGGCATAAAATACCCGGGTGCACAAATTCATGTCTTGATTAATATATTCATGATGTTTCAAGTCTGTAGTACAAACACTTTCAGAGTTACATGAGTCAAAAGCAAAAAATTACATATTTTTCAAAAACAAAGGCCAATAACTCTGTCAACTTTAACAAAGGTTCAATAAAAAAAACAATCCAGGTGCACAAGTTCATGTCCTGATTAATATATCCATGGAGTTTCAAGTCTGTAGTACAAATACTTTCGAAGTTATGTGTGTCACAATGTTTCGGGACGGACGAACGTGCGGACAAAGGCAAATCTCCCCAACCCCCACCCCCCCCCTCCATATTTATGGTGGGGGCATAAAATCCTGACCTACCAACTCTTTGTTATTTGCTGGAAACCAGAAACGGACCTATTTTTTTGCCTTATCTTTTCTTTTAACAACTGCGTATCCCACCCTGCACTTCTGTCTCCGACTCCTCAAAAGGCTGTACCTAAGCCTATGGGTATTCAGGGAAGGATAACCCTGACAGAAAAATCAAGAGGTGTTTGGCCATATATACATAGGCATTCTCAGACCCAAAAACTGCAATACTAAGCAATCTTTGCCTTAGAGTGAATGCAACAAACAATTTTGTCACAAATGTGCACTCAGTGACCCCTTCACCAATCCCTAACAGACAAAGGATTTTTTTCCATTTTTAATTATATCGTAGTTCAAACTATCAGTCGCCGAGTCGGGACATATTTACACAGTGTAGTTAGGACAACAGAAAATGTCCCCTATTATCAGTCAATCAAATAGGCAGAAATTGTGTTGCAATTCTCAATAGCTTTATAAAAATCAATTAGATAATAAAACTTTTCTATCAAATGCCTACTTCCCAAGGGGCAATGACATGACAAAATTAAGTCCACTGTGTTCTAGCTCTGCCAATATCATAATACTGATTTTTTTTTTTATTGAACACAAATCACTTTGCCATTGAAATGAATAGAAAATAAATTAATACGCCTTCAGCCAAAAAAAGATCACGTAAATTGAAGAGGAATGAAGTCAAATTAAAAGCAATATTGATAATTCAAATTCTATAATCATGATGTTATTTGTTCTGTGAAAACAGCATCTTATACCGTTTGTGTAAACAATTTGTGTTTAAGCAATTTAAATAATTTAACCACATGAAAGCTATACGGAAAATCAACTAGGCGGCAATATAACCACATCTACCTGCAAATAAACTGCAGTGTGTTTTACCAAGAAAATAGGTCAAATTGAAGGTCAAGGTCATATGTCTGTATATCAATGCTTGGTGCTTGTAGAAAAGCGGAATATGTCTAGTGTGAAAATGAAAGATGTCCATCAAAGATGTAAAACTGAACCTGCCATAAACACAAATGACAGTACCTAGACTTTATTTCCTCACAAAATATTGAACAGTTTTCAAAAATAAATAGCTTTAAACAAGATGTGTTTGAAAAACAAATGCTCCCACCTGAGCCAAACATCTTTTGGGACCACCTCATGGATCAGAAATCAGAAATAATAATTTATGTAATTCAAAAACCATTCATAAGAAGTTAATTTTAAGTGTGTCAAATATAAAGACTTTATTCCATATAATTAAGGAGTAATTAACTGGATAAAAAATCATTACAAAAATCAATAAAGGGAGATATTTTTTAAAAAAAGGTAGATTTCTGGTTCTTAGTCATTGCACTTCTGCTACTTGATATCTATTTATGCTTAATGTTTCAAATCAATACCTTCCATAGTTTATGAGATATGTTATGGACAAAAGTTGATAGAAAATAAATAAAGGGAGATAATAAAAAAAATCTTACCAAGCACTGGACTTTTCCTAACTGTCATCTATTTATATATGAAGTTTCAATACCTTGTATAGTTTTAAAGTTATGGCCAATGTTAAAGTTGCTAACAAACCAAACCAACAAACTGACAAAGAGACAGGTCAAATTAAAACAGTATTCCCCCGATCACAGATCTCGGGGGCATAAAAAGAACGGAAAAACAGACAAAACAAGTAACTGGTGCTGCATGCGATGCATGAGTCCCCTACCAGTGAGGTGCAAAATTTTCCGTTACCATAGCAATAAGAATTTTGGTCTGAGAAAAAAACAAAGTGACATGCAGAATCTTCATACTGTCATCTATTCATATACTAAGTTTCATAATATTGTCTTAAACGGTTTTTAAGTTATCATTGGATCCAGATTTCCAGACATCCGGACAGACAAACAGACAGAGGGCAAAGCTATAGTCCCCTCGGGTGTAAACACCAATAGGGGACTAATAAACAGCTCCATAAAAACACATAAATTGAAAAGTGACGGGAGGGCAAGCGCTCATAAACAGTGTCCTGGCATATCAATATCTACTGTACTGTCCTGTAGGAAGCACAGCTTTACCATTCAGTTTCTTCAGCGGTTGACAATGATAGCGTGTCACAGTTGTCTCTGTCTGTTCCATTTATACCATTAATGTCGGGACCTTGACAATAGCACCATTGTCCTATTTTCAATTCATATCATGTCACTTATTAATTGATATCATTAGAATTGATAAATTTTCAATACTGAAACTCTAACCCAGTTACTATGAACTACTCACAAAGGCTGATTTTCTAAAACGGTTTATATTCAATTATTGATGGCAAATAAAAAAACACAACACAGAAGAGGGCCATAATGGCTCTAGAATGCTGCCAGAAAACCATCCGCTTAATTTAAAAGTAAGTCAGTTCTCTTGATTTGAGCTGTTTATGACCTTCAGCAGCAACCAGATTCAAAGTTAAGATACTATAAATGTGTCCAACGTGTTTTTACAAGTACAATTGATATTTGGTACATACAAAACCAAAGTATCCATTTGTGAAAAGGCAATAGATAGCTGGTTTCAGGGAGCCAACTGGCACATTTGATTCTCTACATTCAAAATGTTTAGGAGAGAATTATTCTTCATTGGAGAACAAGGACTGTCAATGTATTCTTTAAAACAAGAGGGCCAAGATGACCATGTGTCGCTCACCTGAGTAAGATGGCTGTGTTAGGCATAGTGACAAAAAAATCTGACATCTAAAGTATTTTTCTAACATTTGACTAAGTGACCTACATATAGATCCTACCCGAATTTGAACTCAACTGGGAATTCATGCAGTCATCATTCATATCAAGTTTAATGAAGACTGGGACAAAAATGTAGGCCTCTAGAGTGTTCACAAGATTTTTCAAAGATTTGACCTGGTGACCTAGTTTTTGACCTCATGTGACTCATTTTCGAACTCATCAAAGATATCAATTAGACAAACATCCTGACCAAATCTATTGAAGATTGGGCTAAAACTGTGGCCTCTAGAGTGTTCACAAGGTTTTTCTAAGATTTGACCTGGTGACCTAGTTTTTGATCCCACATGACCCAATTTCAAACTCATACAAGATATAATGTAGACAAACATCCTGACCAAATTTTATGAAGATTGGGCCAAAACTGTGGCCTCTAGAGTGTTACAAGGTTTTCAGATTTGACCTGGTGACCTAGTTTTTGACCCCACATTACCCATTTTCGAACTCATCCAAGATATCATGTAGACAAACATCCTGACCAAATTTCATGAAGATTGGGCCAAAACTGTGGCCTGTAGAGTGTTCACAAGGTTTTTCTAAATTTTGACCTGGTGACCTAGTTTTTGACCCCACATGACCCATTTTCGAATTCATCCGAGATATCATGTAGACAAACATCCTGACCAAGTTTCATGAAGATTGGGCCAAAACTGTGGCCTGTAGAGTGTTCACAAGCAATTGTTGACGACAGACGACGGATGACACACGACGGACAAAAGGTGATCACAAAAGCTAAAGAGTTAGAAAGCATCAATTTTGAAACTTTGGAATAACAGATGTCAGTTCAGAAACATTTGCTGATGTGAAAATGACTGGTTTAGATAAAAGGCATCAGATCTGGCGCAGCTTTACGAAAAGGAGAATCAAACTAACTCATGCAATTTTATATGTCTGGGTGATTTTCATATCATACCATAAAATGTAAGATTGTAACATGATTGTGCATGACGAAAAAGAATTCCAATATATATTGACTTTTTAAAAATTTCGTTCTTTTTAAATTATTTATGTACATAGTACTGACCAGCTATTCCAGTTAATACCAAACCATTCAAATGTAATGCGAAGGTGACACCTACAATCACTTAAATCTGCTTCGCATCTAAATATAACAAAGGGCTGTAACTCTGATCAAATTAATTTAACCCCTTCACTGCCCTACCTCGAGTCTCGCCTGGGGAAACAATTTCATGCTATATCCTGAATGATGCTTCGGTTTATACCACATCCAGTCACATTATCCTGACTCCAGGCCAACCAGTCCTGGAAGGCAGCTACACCAGTACCATTTTTTACAACTTTGGTATGTTGCAGATGGGGATCAAACACATGACCTCCCGCTCTCGCGGCGGACGCTCTAACCACTCGGCCACGAAGGACGTTAATTGCCATTGAGTCATAAGCTATAAAGAGGTAAAGGATTAAAACAAAGCAAATTCTGATAAAAAATTGAGTTGACACACAGTTTCATGCAATACAACAGGAAGCCATAAGTATTTACCTAAACTATACAATCCAATATGTGTGATCATAAAACATTTGTAGTAAGCAGAAAATAAATCTCTTGTTGTCAGACCCCCAATTTCATATCAAGGAATAGATATTAGAATTCACATTTTATTCCCCCCCCCCTTCCTATAACTCCTTCTAAGCACCCTATGAATGGTAATCACAGCTGATTGCATGTTCTGTGATAATTTGCAATACCATTTATGTTTATTTCTATCCAACTGCTTGCTAATGAGCCCAGGGGGCTTTGTTGTCATGCAGTACAGCCATCATAATAAATAAAACAGACTTAATGGAAGTACTTTTCAAAGGATGGATCAGTATATTTCAAAGTGTGACTTCCACCATGTCGAATCTTTGTCAATACACTCGGTTGTACCCAATTAGCTTACGCCTTTTATAACCGATTGTAGTATAGCATTTGTGTATTTATAATATATCATCCAGTGGTATTCTGCTTATCACCAACATCCAATGCAATTGAAAGAAATTGTAGTGAATTGTGAAAAAAAACAAAAAACAACTAATGTGTGGCCAACACTGATAAGTTATATACCGCGGTACTGGGCTGCTATTTCAGAGACTCATAAATATGTCTCAATCAATGCCGTCCAAACCAGCGGCATCTGATTCGGGATATACAATTGCTTTACACTACTGCACGCTAGTGTTGGACTGATTAATTTAAGTGTGTCAACAAATTGTTGATGAAGACTGCGCTGATAAATTGTTGACGTTGATTTCTTATTTGTCAACAAATTATGCATTTAATGATTTAAGACAGTTTTGGGGTAACAATATAATTGTAAGCTTATATCTGATTGTATAGTTTGACACCTTCTGTTACTGTGTTTTGGTCTATGCGTCATAATCGCTACAGTATATATTTTGACTTGTGACCTGTGAAAATGATCAAATACTTCAAATTCAAACTTCAAACTTTATTGTTATGTTTTGATATTTATTATAAGTTACAAAACTTATCAGGTGAGCGATCCAGGGCCATCATGGCCCTCTTGTTTCTTTTCATGTCCATAATTTAGGCCTATTATATGTCAAAAGACTATGTCCTTGAATATGCAAGTGATGACAGCTCAAACTCAAGATGTATGTTGATAATTTAAAGGCAATGATGATCATTCATATTGGACCCCCCATTTTCGTATTTATTCTTATTGTTTTTGGTCCTTATAAAATGTCAAAGTACTCTTTCATACTATACGATACCTAAGTTAATATCTTTTTAACACAATGCTGTAAATGGACGAAACTTTTTCCCTGCATCTTATCTTCCAGAATAGGGAGTATTTGTATAAATATTGATGTGAGGGTTTTAGTTTCCTTTTTCCTCCTAAATTCTGCCTATGTTAAAATATTGCTTACACATGTTTTAAATTCTTTGCTTATATGCTGTATGGAGAGGATTCTCTTTTTTATTTTCCTCTTTCCCTTTCGTTTTCGTCGGAAGGAGAGAAAATTAGAAATATCATGTGAGAGTGGCTTATATGTTGTATGGAGATGATTCTCTCTTTTGTCTTCCTCTTTCCTTTTCGTTTTCGACGGAAAGAGAGAAAATCAGAAATATCAATGTGAGAGTGAATTCTTTTTTTTTCTCTCTCAATATAGACTATTAATAATTGTAAGGTATTGCAAAACATCAAACATATATGCATGTATTGACTCTTTTTGCAAAGAATTGAATCTTGGAAACCTTTGAAACGGTTACCTTTATTTTTTTTCTAGAAACAAAATGAAAGTGAATGATTTGTATATGTATATATGTGTGTGTGTGTGTGTATATATATGTATGTGTATATGTATATGTGTATGTGTATGTATATATATATAAGTGTGTATGTGTATATATGTATATATATATAAAAATTCCCCTAAATTATGTAAACATGTAATATATTAGTTGTATATGTAACTAATGAAGAAGTTGTATGGACAGTTAAGGTTTGTAAACTCTTTAATATATATTTTTCTCTTTTTTGTAAATTGCCCTTTTTTATGTTGAAAGAAAACAACAACAAAAAAACAACAACAACATTAAATTTATGTACATATTAGAAATGCGAAATGAATGGAAAAAAATGATCATGTATACATATACAAGTTGTAGTAGACCATATCTCTGAAGTTTATCTTCATCACTTCTTTCTGACAGTAATACATGGCCAATCCTTGTTCCTGTTAACCTGTATATATATTTAATCTGTCTGCACAAAACTCAAGTTGTTTTTTCTTTGCCATTTTTTAAACATTATGTTTATTAAATCAAACACTTTTTTGCACTTGTTCATTTTTTCTGACAGATCTTCATTGTGTCATGTTAAAAAATATAAACTGAATGTATGGTTCTCTGAAAAACAATTTTGGGATAATGGGTGAGGTAAAAATATTGTCATTAAATTGCCGGGGTCTGAACGGCACAAAAAAGAGAATTGATGTGTTCAATTTTTTAAAAGAAAAGAATTATGATATATATTGTTTGCAAGACACACATTTTACAAGAGAACAAGAAAAGATGATATATGCTCAGTGGAATGGAAATTGTTATTTTAGTTTTTCATGTTCAAATGCAAGAGGCGTAGCTATTTTATTTAATAAGAATATAGAACATTGTATTCATAATAGTATAAGTGATAATGATGGTAACTTTCTTGCATTGGATGTTACAATTAATTCACAGCGTTATACTTTAGTCTCCCTGTATGGACCAAATTTAGATAATCCAGCATTTTATGAAAAGGTGTTTCAGACAGTTGAAGATATAGGTAATGAATCTTGTATTATGTGTGGTGACTTTAATTTAGTTCTTGATCCTTCTCTAGATTATTCAAACTACAAACATATAAATAACATCAAGGCTAGATCATTATTAATAGACAAAATCCATGAAAGGCAAATGTTAGACCCGTTCAGAGAAAACTATCCAGATAGAAAGAGATACACATGGAGACGAATACATCCTTTAAAACAAGCAAGACTTGATTTTTTTCTCTTAACTAACGACTTACTTCCCTTTGTTAAGAAAATTGATATTGAATCAAGTTACTTATCTGATCACTCAATAATTTCCCTCATCTTAAACCCATCAAATATATTACATGGTAAAGGTCTTTGGAAGCATAATAATGCACATTTGAATGATATTGACTATATAAATTTGATAAATGATACAATAAGGGAAACTAAATTACAATATTGTCTTCCTGTTTATGACTTTGAGAATATTAATCAAATACCAGATGAAGAATTACAATTTGTTATAAGTGATCAGCTTTTTTTAGAAGTTTTATTGATGGAAATACGTGGAAAATCCATATCTTATGGTTCATATAAAAAGAAAGTAAGTGCACATAAAGAATCAGAGTTAAAAAAAAAGAATAAAAGACAGGATGGGTTGAAGATGGGAAAAACCTTAAAATTTTGTAACCTTGAGAAAAATAATTATCTAGATAAAATGATTCCTAAATTAGAATTAGAAGACAATAGTACTATTTCAGATCAGAGTGATATTTTAAATGAAATGAAAAGGTTTTATAAAAATTTATATTCAAGTCAAAATACTTCTACTGAGGAAAATATTGAAAAAGAACTAAATGCTTTAAATAGTCCTGTCATACTGACAACTGAACAGTCTCAGAAACTTGAAGGATTAATTAGTCATGAAGAAGCTACAAAAACTTTGGCAGCAATGAAGAATGATAAAAGCCCTGGTTCTGATGGTTTCTCTACAAATTTCTTTAAATGCTTTTGGAAAAGAATTGGTTATTTTGTTGTCAGGTCTATAAATGATGGTTATAGAACTGGGAAAATGTCTATAACTCAACGACAGGGTGTAATAACATGTATACCTAAAGAAAATAAATCAAGATTATTTTTAAAAAACTGGCGTCCAATAACATTACTGAATGTGATATATAAAATAGCTTCAGGATCAATTGCAAATAGGTTAAAAACAGTTTTAGATTATTTAATAAGTTCAGAACAGACAGGATTTTTGAAGGGTCGATATATTGGAGAGAATACTAGATTGATTTATGACATCATGCAATACGCTGATGAAAAAAATATTCCTGGACTTCTGTTATTAATAGACTTCGAAAAAGCTTTTGACTCAATATCATGGTTGTTTATTAATAAAACACTAATAAAATTTAATTTTGGGAAATCCATACAATCATGGATAAAACTGTTTTATAATGACATTGAATCTACTGTTATTCAAAATGGTTTTTTATCTGAATTTTTCCACATAGGCCGCGGCTGCAGACAAGGGGATCCCCTATCACCATATATCTTTATCCTCTGTGCTGAGATTCTAACTCAAATTATAAAGAGTAATAAGATTATAAAAGGTATTAATATAAATAATACTGAACATTTAATATCACTGTTTGCTGATGATACTGCTTTAATTTTGGATGGTTCTAATGAGTCACTTCAAGAAACGTTAAGAGTACTAAAAAGTTTGCTTACATATCTGGTTTAAAAATTAATTATTCAAAAACAAAAGTTATATGGATTGGTTCTAAAAAATTTAGTTCAGAAGCAATAAAAACAAAATTCAAACTAGAGTGGGGCCAGACAGAATTTCAACTATTAGGAATAAAATTCCATGTTGACCTGCATAAGATGTGTAAAATTAATTATGATTGTAGATTAGAAAAACTAGACAGATCTATTAAATCATGGAATAGGAGATTCTTAACCCCTATAGGTAAAATCACAGTTGTTAAAACAATACTACTACCAGCTTTTAACCATTTATTTATTTCACTACCTGACCCAGATGAAAATGTTTTAAAAGATGTTAATAAAAAGCTATTTAATTTCATCTGGCATGGGCCAGCAAAGATTAAAAGTTGTATACTAGTGAAAAATTACTTTGAAGGTGGTCTCAAGATGGTCAATCTAAAGTGCTTTATTCAAAGCCTTAAAGTAATGTGGATACAGAGGCTACTTTTTACAGATAAGAAATGGCAACAAATTGTAAAATTAACCCTAGATGTAAACAAACTAATTAATTGTGGTAAACATTATGCAGTAAAGAATATTGAAGATCTTCAAAACATTTTTTGGAAGTCTGTGATCTCCTCGTACTCAAAGTACCTAGATTTATGTAAGACAAGAAATATTGAAGACTTCTTATCTAGTCCACTTTTCTATAATGAGAATATTCAAATTGGTAAGAAAAGTGTTTTCTTTAAAATTCTCTATGATAAAGGGATTAGATACATAAATGATCTTGTTGATAAAGATGGAAAACTTTTAAAATTTAAAATTAAAAAAACGTTCTCCACTTCTTAAGCCTGATAAAAGCTGTAAATACTTTTAAGAAACATATATTAAAAACAAATGATATTTTATATAAATTGCCTAATCCTATTATACTGCCTAACCTTAAGATTTTGTTTGAAAGGAAATCAGGTTGTCAAAGAATGTACAATTTCCTAAATGTCAATAATGAAGTACCCACAAGCCAAGCAAAATGGAATTCACAATATTTTTTTGAAGAGGATGAGTGGAGAAAGATTTATTATCTACCTTTTGGTTTGTTTAAAGATACCAGTATACAATGGATGCAGGTGAGAATATTGCACAGAATAATACCAGTAAATGATTATCTGTATAAGTTAAAAATTAAGGATACTAATCAGTGTTCCTTCTGTAAAAAAGAACCTGAAACAATTGAACATCTGTTTTGGTTTTGTAACAAGACAGCTTTTTTTATTGAGCAAATTAAACAGATTATGTTGAATTGTCACATAGAAACAGAATTTTGTTTAAAGTCTGTTTTGTTTGGATTCAATAACATTGAAATTGACATTTTAAACCTTCTTTTGAAACTTTTCATTTTTAAATCTAAATTATTAAATAGGCCTCTAAGTATTGTAAAAAACTTCTTTTGTGTGATAAATATCAAATATATAAACATATACATGAATTCAATTCATCTGAACAAGGTGTACAGAAATTTGAAGCAAACTGGAATTTAATCAAAAAAATATTTAGCCAATAAAAGAAGACATAGCCAGAGGATAGAAGAAATGTTGAAGCTAAAAAAAAATAAGAAATAAAAATCCTACATTCAGTTTCCTTTTTTTTTTTTTTTTTTCCATAAATAGCATATGGGTATATATAATATATATTATTTGAATTAAATTTTTTTTTTCTTGTTTTTTACCTGTAAACTTTAAACCTTTATTACTTTTGTAATAGCAATAAGTTAAAAAAAATCCTTTTTAGAGACTGTTGCTTTTATATAGATATATTGTACTCTAATAATCAAACTTAAAAATCAAAATCTTTTATCCCGAAAATGTTAGTCCTGTGTAGTTGTGAATTATCATAAAAAATGTTGCTTTGTTGCTCATATATGTGAAAATCATTGTTCTAATATCTTGAGGTATGTATTGATATATATGTCTGCATTTGTGAGGTGGTAAGTGGGATGGTTCCCCGACCTACTTCCACCAATTGACGGGGATAATAAAGGTTTAAAAAAAAAAAAAAAAAAAAAAAAAAAAAAAAAAAATAAGTTACAAAACTTTTGAATTCTTAGAACGGTCTGTATATAAAATAAGAGTTTGCAAATATTAGTATCTAACTCACTGATAAATCATTAATCATCAGAAAGACGCGCTGATTAATCAACAATTTTTTCTGGACTGATTCTCACCACTACTGCACGCCATCACCATCAAAACATGGTTAAATTACATTATGGCAAATTACTTTACAAACAGATACTTACCAATGCATAGGGAAATTGAAGTCGGATTCCAATTTCCTCAAATGACAATGGGATTATGGGTTAAAAGCCCTGATGTGCATGTTAGCGAAAAATCTGTTCAATCGAGCTGCTTACGAGAATTAAAATGAATGGTTATAAACAAAATACTTAAAACAGAGATTAGACCTTCCTTAAGGATTACAACCCAATGAAAGATCAAGGATAAATATCACAATATAAACAAGTCAACAAAACAGTGGCAAAATTTATCCCTAACCAGTTATCTCTGTTGTTTTGTCACTGGGTGGATACTTTTCAGTTATTTATTTACAAGCCTATTATATTTAACCCTTTCCCTCATAGAGGATACCATGAAAAGACCTATGCGAACAGCATAAAACCAGATCAGCCTGCGAGTAACTCGCAGGCTGATCAGGTTTTATGCTGTTCGCTGCTCCTCAGTGGTCTAGAAAAGAGGATTTTGTAATTAAATTTGGTAAGGTTTAACTGTGGTTTTCTGCAGATCAGGCTTTATGTGGTACCTATTGAGTGCGTCAAAATGAGTCTATATGAGGGAAAGGGTTAAGATCTTATGTCCTCTGTGACATGTAGGTACCACTTTAAGTGCCAAAATCTTTGAAATTTTATTTGTAAAACTGCAAATCAAGAGCAATTTTCCTGAGTGAAGATGGTGAAATTTTGCCACTAAAAGTCTATTTTGGAGCCATTTCTCCCAGCAAACTGTCCAATTTAATAGATACCTAATAATAGTTTTGAAAATATATTTCACAAAAGGGCTTCAAAATATGCAAAACTTTTTATATGATACCAGTAAATATTTAAAAGAGTTGATATGATAAGGACCTCTAACTCAAAGTCAAGCAAGAGAAAAATCAGATAATATGCCTGTCTAGCTTATGGGAAACTGTGATACAATTTCAGCAGTTGATGGCAACAAACAACCTAAGTGGATGTCCCCTGACCACCATCCTGTTGCAGGTGAATCCATATATCTCCTCGACTGAAGGACATGCAAGGAGTAATTGAAAATGTTTGGCTTTAATTTCAAAAACAAAAACCAATAAAACATCCTAATTTTTCTTTAAAAACTAAAACAGATAAATGTCTAAATTTTTAATTTTGTATTAGTCTAGAACTTTATTTTATCCATTCCCAAGGTGTGAATCTATGGGGAAGGTGGGGCAAAGCATACCCTTTGGCCCAGCCCTATGAAATGAAGCCCAGACAGGACAACTAATATATCTCTTAAATTATAAACAATTCAGACATCAATTAAATGAAAGTCCTTTATCCGACGCTACTTTCCGATCAAAAGCTGTAAAATCAGCCTCACATGCATGAAATCATTTCTCAATTAATTAAATTACTTGTCACATGTTTTTACTCAATTACATGAAAACAAAACAGTTTTTTCATGATGATATCCAGGGAAAGATCAATACAAGCATGTATTACAAATAGAGGCCATTCTCTATTATCAATTTGTGATTGCAACAAACCATGTATCCCTTTCAGGAATCCTTAGGACATTGCCTTCAAATAAATAATGCAGAACAGTTTTAATTTTTTTACCTCCAGTAATGAAGATCTTCAGTGTTTGTCTTCCCTCCAGTGGAATCCCTCCCAAATAAATTATGTATGGAATTTCCCACATTGAAGATATTGTTGGTATATCTGATAAACACATCTCAAAAGGATTGTCGATTTATACTCGATTTCTCTGCAGATATTTGTCAAGTGGAATTACAGGAAAGCTGTATTTAAATGCCATGCCGTCTGGTTTCATTCAATTTGAAATATTGTGATATCTGAAATAATGCTTTAAGTAGAGAACAAGCCTGTAGTGACCCTGATCTTAACATACAAATGTTTAATATCTTTAATGTGCTATAATTTCAAAGCAAGAAAAACAGGTTTAAAGCTCTGCAACTCACATTATATGTTTGTGTTATTTTCAAATCGAGGCCAAAATGCTTCCAAATAATCTTTTTACCTTAGTTTCATACCAAACTTTGAAGTTCTGATGTGTCAACAGACATCATCTTTTTAAAGAACACCAAATCCAAACACAAAACTAAAACTGAAAATACTCAAATGAAAATTAAACCTCCATGAATAAAATTGTTTCTACAAAAAACATTTTTAGATTTTTTTTATTGAAAGATTTACTCCTTTTTTCAGCATGTATGCATATGTGTAAACTATTAATGTGCATTATGGGTATATTCAAGTATCTATACATATTCATATGTTGCTAATGTATATGTTGTGTATACATATGTGTAAATTGCTAAGATGCATAATGTGTATGTTCAAGTATGTATATTTATTCATAAATTGTTTAATTACATGTTGTGTATACATACTTATAAATTGCTAAGATGCATGTGTATGTTCAAGTATGTATATTTATTCATAAATTGTTTAATTACATGTTGTGTATATATATACATACTTATAAATTGCTAAGATGCATAATGTGAATGTTCAAGTATGTATTTATATTCATATTTGTTAAAGTATTAGTTTTGTAAAAAATATTTTATTGCAACTGTTAATGTACATACTGTTTACATGTAAGAATTGTTAACGTACAGTCAAATTGTATTAAGCAGTCACCTAAGGGACAGCCCGAAATTGGTTGCTTAATACAAGATGGCTGCTCTAAACCCTTTACCATATAGTTTAGACTCATTTTG